>JALAZF010000302.1:3600000-4200000 GCA_022829125.1 Lathyrus tuberosus
TTGCTTGCATACAACCTTATTCTTCCTTTGTAACCACCTTTAGGATACTGCAACTCCAAAGTCCCTTATACTAGATCCTCTTATAACATCTAGGATTTTCTAACTTCAAAAAAAAAATCTTAGCAACCAAACGCCTATAGTCGTTTCCCAACCTTCCATGACCTCTATCTTGTCAACTTCAACCCACATCTTTACTCTCCTTCACCCAATCTAATTATCCTTGTTCCAAATCAATGTTCATCCTATCCAACCTACTCTTCGTTGTTCTATCTATCTTCAATTGCTTATGACCATCCAATGGTCATAATATCCTTTTATAACACAACCCAATCCTCTTTCGCATAAGTTCTTGCTAAACATCAGGACACATCCATTCACTCCTCAGTTTCTTATTCAATCCTAGTTTTTTCTAAGGTATCAACCAACATTATTACTCTACGATCTAACACTCTAAAAGAATTATCCTTCCAAAACAGGCATATCTTACTCCTCCATCTAGTCACTGAGCACTTATCTCAAATCTTAACGCTTGACTTTTAAAGAACAACTACCCAATCAAAATTCCTTTGCTAACTTTACCTTATTCTCAGGTTCGATCCCTAAATCCAAATCTAAACTTTGATCTTCACGAAATCCATATACTTGTTACACCATATAACTCCATTCATTAATTCTTCATACACGGCTCTGTGTCCTTCCAGATATTAACTTTCAGCGTCTTATCACTCTTCTAACAACCCATTGTCTACCCGCGGTATGATATTTCTAGCAAAACCATGTCCCCCATACTTGAATTGCTTTAGCACTTCTCTATTCTACTCATATGATTACTTAGATCTGTGGTGCTACTTCTACCTTTTCCTCCTATAAACCGTAATACTCATTCTCTCCCAACCTCCCACTTCTAATTTTTGAAGACAACTCCACTGATGGTCACTTATACTAAAACTTATCCATGTGATACTTGGTTTCCTTCCTTTAACATCACATGATTCATCCTTACGGGATTTAGTTACCTATCTAACCTAGCTTAAGAAACCAAATTAAACCCTCAAGCACCTACCACTCGTATAACCTTCCTCCAACCTTCCTAGGTTTCGGCCACTTTCAACGTGCAACCCGCTTTCTTTCTAGAGAAGATGTCCCATTAATCTCCAAGTATAGTAATTGTCTCCAAACGACATCTATAACTGCTCCTTGATTCCAAAGAAATATCACCTTTTTCATAGTCCATAAACTGCATCTCCTCTCATTCGGAACTCACCGGAATGAACATCCAATCATTTTTCTCTCAATAGGTCCTCCAAATTAAGTCCTTACTTAGAATCCTTTGAAACCTTGACTTCCACTCATCCCTACTCAACACCTCGGAGTGATAAGGACAAACAAAACCTCTCATCCATAGCATTACTGTAGAAAACCTTGTAGTTCTTACTCGATTCAATCTCACTACCTCTAGATCACTACCTCTAAAGAAAACAGAGACATATGTCGACCAACGTCGACAAATGCTCAAGGGGTTTAACTAAGCTTCTTACTGAAGTACTATGGGAGACCTCAACTTCAGTTAAGAAACAAACGATTACCTAGGCACATATCATGCTGGACTCAAGACACAAACCACATAACACATAGGACTCCACACATTTACTCCCACTAAACCCGACACTTGATCAGCTTAGGACACCCGACTCACAACCCCATGAAAATCTTACACCAAAGCTCTGATACCACAATGTAACACCCCGATTTTTAACAGCGAGAGTGTATATTTTTTTTTTGAATGCCATACAAAATATTGACAACTGTCTCTCCAGGTAAAATAATAAAAATGATTAATCAGAGTACGAGCTTTCGATCTAAGTCTTTTCCATACATAGGACCAGCGTAATGCCCACTGTTATAAATATTTGTCCATACACATAAAAATAAGCACTCAGCTTTAATAATAACAGCAATAACAACATGGACAACCTCAAAACACGACCCTAAGCTGATCTTGAATTCCTAGCCCAAAGACATCGCATCTTACAAGCCTTCACGACACCTGGATACCTTAACTATCAGCACTTCTAAACCTGGGTGGTCGTTAGCCACATCATAATAATAGTAGAGGGTCACAATCTAAAAACAACATATATGGAAGAATACACACAAGCCAGCAGAACATGATATACATAACAACATGAATAAGATGACAATATGATATGCAGAGCAACATAAATGAGGTGACAGTATGATATATGTAACAATCACAACATTTAATTTAACACACAAATGCAATGCACAAACATCCTAAATGCAGACCTATATGAATTTGGTGGTCCCAATTCGTCGGGTACCCTCACCATGCATGAATCCCGGAATTTAACCTCTCCGCAGAGAGTCGTGATACCCCCCTTGGGTCCTCACTAACCGTGCTGCCTTGCAGACACAAAAGTGTTGCCCTTGCAGACACCCGGTGTTGCCTCCCTCGCATTCACCTGACTCAATTTGATCTCAAAGGATCGATGACGGCTCAGTCACATCACCTGGTGCAGTAGAATTCCCTTCAGGATTAGGTGATGATTCAGAACCCATCACCCTGGCCCATTCGGCGCCAACTACCTACGCGCAACTATGGTATGCATGAACTCACACATGCAAATGCAACAGTTTATATAACCACAATATGTATAATAACAAGGAGTAAAATCACAATTCACAATTCAGTTCATATATCTATCACAGATCGTATGAACAATTCTCAGTACCAACAGGTGGCTCAGACACACCTCGTGTTGTCCTCCTCGACATACACATCAACCGCAATTCATATATTTATCACAAATCATATGAATAATTCTCATTACCAACAGGTGGCTCAGACACACCCCGTGTTGTCCTCCTCGACATACACATCAACCGCAATTTATATATTTATCACAAATCATATGAATAATTCTCATTACCAACAGGTGGCTCAGACACACCTCGTGTTGTCCTCCTCGACATACACATCAACTGCAATTCATATATTTATCACAAATCATGTGAATGCACATCACAAGTTTAGCGTCATAGCATAAACACATATCCCCAACCGGGCACACAATCATGAATATAACCACACAACCTCAACTGGCACACAATCATTCAAACATCCCCACAAGGGCACACAGTCATGAATACAAACACACATGCATTCAATCACATATAATATCGTTAGAAAGTGCCCTTACCTGAGCAAGCTTCCAACCCAAACAACTTACGCTACGTAAGATCGATTTGTCTCTCACGATGAAATCTCGTACCCGATTCACACTTTCAACCTTATAAAATACACAAAGGACTTAAGTTAAAACCAACTCAGATACATCTACAATAAGGCTGGGTCTTGATCGTTAACCTAAACAATTAGGGCTTTAGGTTTTCACTCCCCGATTACTAACCTAATCGCTCTATAGAAAAACCCACACAATTTAAATTCATTTATTTTGAACAACAATTTGAATTCCAAAAAATCTAGGATTCACGCCATTAGGCCACCCACAGTACATCATATAACAACTCACTGGCTCCACGTTATATAACAAAAGCACAACACACAGTAAAACACCGACCGCACACACTTTACGTGATAAAACCCAACACTTTTTCAAAACCACAAAAACTAAAATCATCTCTTGCCCTCCAAACCATTTTTAATAGAAAGAATATCCCGTTAGCTTTCCAACGCTTCGAACGGGGATCAAAACCGACTTACGGATCAAAAGATATGAATTTTCGAAGTTTTCGCCGAAAACCCCCCTTTTACCTTGAAAACCTACGGGTTTTGGCCTTTCCACCCGAAAATCCGACCGATTCAATTATTTTCTCCGAAATAACCACATACTCGTACTCACCTAACATATAGCAGTGAATTAGAACCATTAAACACGATTTCTACGACGTCCGTTTTCGATTCAATTCTTAAAACCCTCATTTCTCAAAAATGTCCAAAGTTACGAAATCACCCGAATTCAATCTTACAAGTTTCAATAATCACGACCTAACATTCCTCGACTAAACTACGCAATTTATTTCGAATTTCATCCGTGAAAACATCGATTTCTATCGATTTTACCAATTTTGCTCAAATATGTAAAACCTAACATTTTCTAACCAAAACCAACCAAACAAACACCTACATATACATATACTATCGTAGGATAATCGAGTTGAGTAAACTTACCCGATTTAATCGAAGATCCGGCTCCGATTCGGATGTTTTCCCTAATTTTTCCTCTTTTCTCTCTTTCTCCTCTCTTCTCCTTTCTTTCCTCTTCTTTTCTTTCCTTTTACTTTCTTTCTCTCTAATCTCTCTCTATATATAATCTAAACTTTCCACTTAATCCCCATCATATCCTTTTCTAAAATATCTAATCCGTAAGATTACCGTTTTACCCTTTCGCCTAAATATCTCCTAAACACTCTCAAAACGCGATCAAACGAAAACATCGATGTAAAAAGAAAAAGATATCTTATAAAATAAAAGTCACGAATAAAATTACAATATACCCGCCAAAAATATCTAATGGATATAATAATAATATCTCAACAAAATATCTAATGGATTTAATAATAATATCTCAACAAAAAAATCTAAAAGATCTTATCTTAAAAACATATAATAATAGTATAACCAAAAAATATCTAGATATTTAATGTCTCACACTTAAAAAAATGTTCTGACTCAGACGAGTCGTAACTCGCTCACGAACAACTTTTTATGAAAACCGAAAAATTTCACCGTCGCATTTTAATTAAAACCACCCAAAATTTTCGAATAAATTTTATTCCGAATAAAATTTTGTTCCTTAACTCAGAAAGATATATTGAGATTAAATTCTCAATATCGGCGATATATAAAACTCCCATTTAAATTTTGACGACAATCGGAGTCCGTGAAAATTTAAACGACGGGTATAATTTGCCCGTTTTCCCAAAAATCGGCAGAAACATAATTTTGAAATTTCGAAAACATAGAAACAGTCGGAATCCAATATAACTACCGTGCCAATAGAAAAAGTATGATTGAATTAAAAAGAAACCACGTGGATCAATCCAGACCACAACCGAACACCCTAGAAATATCGGGTATAATCTGCTCGCTACTCCAAATTTAGTAGAAAAACAGATTAAAATGATAAAACATCATAATATCATACGTACTAAAATATACGGGTCTTACATGTTTGTTGATGGTAAGAAGCAGGAATTGGTAGAGACATCAGCTGTGAATACAGGGGTTGAAAATATTGTTGAAGCAGGGGCTATCACTAGGAGTGGTAGAGTCTTTATTCCGTCCGAGGATCAAGCTGGCAGTTCAAAACAAGACAAAGGTAAACGGGTGATGGACGAGTCTATACAAGGGCAGGAAGCAAATAATTCTATGACAAATCCAGTTGGGGATACTTTCTCAGAAGACGTAGAAGAGTTTATGAGGTTGATCAGGAGAAGTGATTACAAGATTGTTGATCAACTTCACCAAACTCCATCGAAGATTTCCATTCTATCCTTACTGTTGTGCTCTGAGGCACACCGAAATGCATTACTGAAGGTTTTGAACATGGCTTATGTACCGCAGGAAATATCTGTTAACCAGTTAGAAGGGGTTGTGGCTCATGTGAATGCTGGTAATGGTTTGGGTTTCACCGATTTAGATCTGACTCCGTCTGGGAGGAATCACAACAACGCTCTGCATATTTCAGTGGAATGTCGTGGTTCCTTAATGTCGCATGTGTTAGTCGATACTGGGTCGTCTTTGAATGTGTTACCGAAAAAGGCTTTGATGAAACTAGATACTCGTGGGTTGATTTGTACACCAAGTGACTTGGTGGTACGTGCTTTTGATGGCTCCAAGAGGTCAGTTTTTGGAGAGTTAGTTCTACCGATCAAGGTGGGTCCTGAGGTTTTCAACACCACCTTTTACATAATGGATATTCAGCCTGCCTATAGTTGTTTGTTGGGTCGCCCTTGGATCCATGGTGCTGGGGCAGTAACATCTACGTTGCACCAGAAGTTGAAGTATATGGTGGATGGCCACGTTGTGACTGTTTGTGGTGAGGAAGAGATCATGGTGAGTCACCTATCGACCTTCAAGTATGTAGAGGTAGATGGTGAAGTACAGGAAACTTTGTGCCAAGCCTTTGAAGCTGTGAAAATTCCCGGGGAACCCCCAAAGGCAGTCAGTCAGCCTGAGGTGGTTGCCCAACCTGAAGTTGTCAGACAACCAGAGGTTCCAATGTCTTCTTTCAAAGAGGCGCGTGCTATAGTTGAAGCTGGTGGTTCCTAGAAGTAGGGCAATGTCATTGATGTTCAAAGAAAGCAGGATACCCACGGACTAGGGTACAAGCCACCCCGACAAGCTCAAGAGCCTCCCAAGTATGCTGGTCCGATTCGGTTCACAAGTGCTGGGGTTTTCTTTAATCAGGCTAATGCTATTGAGGATGAAGGAGATAGCAACTGTGACATGGATGAATGGATTCGTCCCTGCACCCCTGGTCAGAGTTTAGGCAACTGGTCTTCCGAGAAAGTCATCCAAGTGACTCGCCCGGAGTAATTTACTTTTGTTTTCTGTTATGTTGAATCCTACGTTCGGCCCAAGACGTAGTGATATTTATTTGTAGGGCTTTGATGTTTTATTTGCTACTTTTTTCATCAATAAAGGACGTTTTTCATTCAAATATTTTGATCCCTGTTTTTCTATTTTTACTTTTTGCATTAACCCACATCAAAATGGCAATGTGTTTTCTTGTTTGTTGCACTCATAATAAACATAAAACATCCATCATGCAGGTTCCTTTGTTCAGATTCCACCCATCATGACTTAGTTATAGCTCGATATGACTTCCACAATCCCATCTATCAGGCCGAAGAAGAGACTGACGAAGACTGTGACTTACCAGAAGAATTAGCCAGGCTACTGAAACAAGAGGAAAGGGTTATTCTACCTAATCAGGAGGAGGTTGAGACTATCAATCTGGGAACTGAGGATGTTAAACGAGAAGTAAAGGTTGGGGTTGCTCTGGAAGACACTGTTAAAGGAAGATCGGTTGAGTTGCTTTGAGAATATGTGGATATCTTCGCCTGGTCTTATCAAGACATGCCCGGGCTTGACACTGACATTGTTTCACACCGGTTGCCGCTTAAAGAGGGTTGTACTCCAGTCAAGCAGAAATTGAGAAGGACGAAACTAGACATGTCTGTCAAGATCAAGGAAGAGGTTCAGAAACAGTTGGACGCCGGATTTCTTGCTGTGACAAATTATCCTCCCTGGGTTGCTAATATAGTACCTGTACCTAAAAAGGATGGGAAGGTCAGGATGTGTGTTGATTACCGAGATTTGAATAGGGCGAGCCCGAAGGATGATTTCCCGCACTCCCACATTGACGTGTTAGTGGACAATACTGCTCAATATTCTGTGTTTTCCTTCATGGATGGCTTCTCTGGGTATAACCAAATCAAAATGGCCCCAGAGGACATGGAGAAAACAACGTTCATAACACCGTGGAGAACATTTTGCTACAAGGTAATGCCCTTTGGATTGAAGAATGCTGGGGCAACCTATCAGCGGGCAATGGTGACTCTCTTTCATGATATGATTCACAAGGAGATTGAATTTTATGTTTATGACATAATTGCGAAGTCACAGACAGAGGAAGAACACTTGGTAAACCTCCAGAAGCTGTTTGAAAGGTTGAGGAAGTTCAGACTGAGATTGAATCCGAACAAGTGCACTTTTGGCGTGAGGACTGGTAAATTGCTGGGATTCATTGTTAGTGAAAGAGGTATCGAGGTTGATCCTGCAAAAATAAGAGCCATACAAGAGATGCCTGAGCCAAGAACAGAGAAAGAGGTTCGTGGTTTCTTGGGAAGGTTGAACTACATTGCTAGGTTCATCTCTCATCTGACAGCCACGTGTGAACCAATTTTCAAGTTGTTAAGAAAGGATCAGGAGGTCAGGTGGAATGAAAATTGTCGAGAAGCGTTTGAAAGGATAAAGAGGTATTTGCAAGAACCTCCAGTCCTTATGCCACCAGTGTCCGGGAGACCGTTAATTATGTATCTTACAGTTCTTGAGAACTCAATGGGTTATGTGCTCAGTCAACACGACGAGACAGGTAGGAAAGAGCACGCCATTTACTACCTGAGTAAGAAGTTCACTGATTGCGAATCAAGATACTCTATGTTGGAGAAGACATGTTGTGCACTCGCTTGGGCAGCCAAGCGCCTGAGGCAGTATATGTTAAACCACACAACCTTGTTGATTTCGAAGATGGATCCGATTAAGTACGTGTTTGAGAAGCAAGCACTTTCTGGAAGGATAGCCCGTTGGCAGATGGTTTTGACAGAATACGATATTCAGTATGTTTCTCAGAAAGCCATTAAGGGAAGTGTTCTGTCAGAATATCTCGCTGAACAGCCGGTCGAAGATTATCAGCCAATGAAGTTTGAGTTTCCGGACGAGCATGTTATGTTTCTGAAAATGAAAGATTGTGAAGAACCTCTGCCTAATGAAGGACCTGAGATTGGGTCTCAGTGGAAGATGATTTTTGATGGGGATGTCAACTCATATGGTAATGGAATTGGGGCAATCATTACGACCCCGAAGGGTTCTCATATACCTTTCACTGCTCGGTTAGCATTCGTGTGTACCAACAACGAGGCGGAGTATGAAGCATGCATCATGGGGTTAGAAGAAGCAATTGATTTGAGAATTAAGAACCTCGATGTCTATGGTGATTCCGCGTTGGTAGTTAATCAGATTACAGACGAATGGGAGACTCGTCAAGCAAATCTTGTTCCATATAACAACTATGCCAGAAGGTTGTTACCTTTCTTTGACAGAATAGACTTTCATCATGTGCCCCGAGCTGAGAATCAGATGGCTGATGCGTTGGCTACATTGGCATCCATGTATAAGGTGAACCGTTGGAATGAAACCCCGTCGATCAGAATCATGCGTCTGGACAGACCGGCTTTTGTGTTTGCAATTAAAGATGTGTCTGATGGCAAACTGTGGTATCATGATATTAAGGTTTTTCTGAAGAGACAGGAGTATCCAGAAGGTGCCTCCACCAAGGATAAGAAGACTCTGAGAAGGTTGGCAGGAAACTTCTTTCTGAACAAGGATGATGTGTTATATAAGAGGAACTTCGATATGGTCTTGCTACGTTGTGTTGATGAACACGAGGCAGGTTTGTTGATGGAGGAAGTTCACGAGAGTTCTTTCGGTACTCATTCCAGTGGACACACCATGGCTAGAAAGTTGTTGAGGGCAGGATATTATTGGATGACTATGGAGTCTGATTGTTTCAAGTACGCCCGAAAGTGCCATAAATGCCAGATTTATGCAGATAAAATGCATGTACCGCCTACGCCTCTAAACGTGTTATCATCTCCTTGGCCTTTTGCAATGTGGGGCATAGATATGATTGGGAAGATTGAGCCCACTGCTTCTAATGGGCATCGTTTCATTTTGGTTGCCATTGACTATTTCACAAAGTTGGTGGAGGCAGCCTCGTACGCCAACCTCACCAAGCAAGTGGTAGCCCGGTTTATAAAGAAGGATATCATCTGTCGTTATGGGGTCCCGGAGAGAATCATTACTGATAATGGCTTGAATTTGAACAATAAGATAATGAAGGAGCTATGTCAGAGTTTCAAGATCGAACATCACAATTCTTCTCCATATCGTCCGAAGATGAATGGTGTTGTTGAGGCAGCAAATAAGAATATCAAGAAGATTGTGCAGAAGATGATGGTAACGTATAAAGACTGGCATGAGATGCTACCTTATGCCCTACATGGTTATCGTACCTCGGTGCGTACGTCAACTGGGGCAACCCCTTTCTCATTGGTATATGGTATGGAAGCAGTTTTACCCTTAGAGGTCGATATTCCGTCTTTGAGAATTCTGGCAGATGTGAAGCTTGATGAAGCTGAATGGGTACGTTCCAGGTTGGATCAGTTGAACCTTATTGAAAAAAAGAGATTGGTAGCCATCGCACATGGTCGGTTGTATCAGAGCAGGATGAAGCACGCCTTTGACCAGAAAGTGCGTCCTCGGAGTTTTCAAATAGGTGAATTGGTGTTGAAAAGGATCCTTCCTCCTCAGACAGATCACAGGGGCAAATGGACTCCAAACTACGAAGGGCCATATGTAGTTAGAAAGGTTTTCTCTGGTGGAGCCTTATTACTCTCAACTATGGATGGAGAAGATTTTACATCCCCTGTGAACGCGGACGTAGTCAAAAAATACTTCACATAAAAGAGACCCGCTGGACATAAAAAGAAAGTCCAGGCAAAAAAGGGGCATCCCGACGAACCATAAAAAGGAAAAGGTTCGGGCAAAAATTAGGGAAAAAATGTAAAAAAGAAACATGTATACCCGCAAAGTTGAAAACTAGTAAAGGCAACTTTGGCAAGAATGGGTATCCCGATGGATTGAAAACCTGAAAAGGGCGATCCAGGCAAAAGTTAGGGATTTATAAGCGAAGGCTATGGTCTGCGTTCGATCTGTGAGCACTTTCAATTCCTGGAAATTCTGAAAGAAAGGAATCAGTACAGTTAGTCTCTTCGAAGATCAAGATATTCGTGGATAAGCAAGACATATGGGTCATAGCTGAGTCGAATCATGGTGGATATCTATTCCCGCATTGCCGACATATGTATTTTCCTTTTGTTTTTGCGCAATTACCTCTTTTTAGGAATTGCTTCCGATTGTAAATTCCTATTTACAGGCCACTTTTCTCAGAGAGCTTTCCATTGTTTGTTTTACTTTTACTGTTTTGTTTGCAAAAACGTCCGATATTTTTTATAAACATTGCATATAAAACTTCGAGCTTTACGGAGCATAACAAAAAGCAGTAGGAATTACTTAGGCATTAATGGTGATAGTCGTGTTGTGGCATATTCTATTTGTTGTTATTTGACATGCAGGGCAACAGCATTGTGCTCCCCCAGCAGTTTGCTCTCCCTAGCATTGAGATTGCACTTTCCTCAGCAGAGCAGACCTTCCCCAGCAGGAGACTTGGGAAGTATTTTCTCCGGATCAAGACGTTATTTCCCCATAGAATCAGGGTGTTCACCTTCCCCATCCAGTCCGGAAGCGTGCTTTCACTGACGATGTCATATTCTAATCCCCAGCAAGATGGGAGTAAAGGCATTCTCCCCATCAGCAGGCTAAGTTCAGCAGTTTCCCCAAGCAGGATGGTATTATGGGCTGGCATCCCCCAGCAAGTCCTAAGCCCATCTGTTATTGGCAATCCTCAGTAACAGACTTCCGGTTCCGTTATTGGCATTCATTCTCAACTCCCCCAGCAGAGGAGGAATCTCAGGTTTCGGATGTGACCTTCAGTAAAGGACAGGTGTAATCCCTGGTAGTGTGGATGTTCTTTTGGGACTTCATTCCCAGTAGAAGTTGTTGATTCAAAGGGTCGGTCAGCGTGATCCTTCTCAGCGGAGTTCTTGGATTCAGAGGACAATTTATTTTTGTCATCCCCAGCTGAATTGGTCTTTTCTCTCCAGCATTTATTTTGCTGGAGGGACCCTTTTTGCATATCATAAGCATTTGCATTGCATCCTCAAACGCGTAGCATTTCCACTTCATGTGGAGCATTACGGCAAAATTCAAACATTTGCATTCGAGGCGTAAGCCAGGTTTGATACTTTCCTTGCCAGTTCTCTTTCTCAGCAGAGATGGCATAACTCGGGAGACTTTGGAGGGATGCGTTCCTCATATTTGTGCTCCCCGGCAGAGTCTTTTATTTAGACTTCTCCTTTCCCCAGTGGAGTCATCTTATCTATGGATCGTGAGTCCGTTAGAATTTTGCCTTTGTTTGGCCTTTCTCTTTTGTGAAATCCAGTTCTCGCCTGGTAGTCAGTTCTCGTTTGACATATTTTGTTTACCAGTTTCCCTTTCTCAGTAGGGGTGGTATAAACCAGAAGTTTTGTTTCACGTTCTCCAGCGAAATCCACTTTACGTTGGTTATCCTTTGCGGGTACGATTGAGGTTGTATTCGTTTTGTGGATGCGATTGAGGTCGTATTCATGTTTTCTTTGTGGGTAGAGTGATTGAGGTCAGTCTTCCTTTGCGGGTACAATTGAGGTTGTATTCGTTTTGTGGGTACGATTGAGGTCGTATTCATGTTTTCTTTGTTGGCAGGGTGACTGAGGTCAGTCTTCCTTTGCGGGTACAATTGAGGTTGTATTTGTTTTGTGGGTGCGATTGAGGTCGTATTCATGTTTTCTTTGTGGGCAGGGTGACTGAGGTCAGTCTTCCTTTGCGGGCACAATTGAGGTTGTATTCGTTTTGTGGGTGCGATTGAGGTCGTATTCATGTTTTCTTTGTGGGCAGGGTGACTGAGGTCAGTCTTCCTTTGCGGGCACAATTGAGGTTGTATTCGTCTTGTGGGTGCGATTGAGGTCCTATTCATATTTTCTTTGTGGGTAGAGTGATTGAGGTCAGTCTTCCTTTGTGGGTACGATCGAGGTCGTATTCGTCCTTTCCTTTGTGGGTAGAGTGATTGAGGTCAGTCTTCCTTTGCGGGCATAATTGAGGTTGTATTCGTCTTGTGAGTGCGATTAAGGTCATATTCATATTTCCTTTGTGGGTAGAATGATCGAGGTCAGTCTTCCTTTGCGGGTACAATTGAGGTTGTATTCGTTTTGTGGGTGTGATCGAGGTCGTATTCGTCCTTTCCTTTGTGGGTAGAGTGATTGAGGTCAGTCTTCCTGTGCGGGTACAATCGAGGTTGTATTCGTTTTGTGGGTGCGATTGAGGTTGTATTCATATTTTCTTTGTGGGTAGAATGATCGAGGTCAGTCTTTCTTTGCGGGCACAATTGAGGTTGTATTCGTTTTGTGGGTGCGATCGAGGTCGTATTCGTCCTTTCCTTTGTGGGTAGAGTGATTGAGATCAGTCTTCCTGTGCGGGTACAATCGAGGTTGTATTCGTTTTGTGGGTGCGATTGAGGTTGTATTCATATTTTCTTTGTGGGTAGGGTGATTGAGGTCATTCTTCCTTTGCGGGTACAATTGAGGTTGTATTCGTTTTGTGGGTGCGATTGAGGTCGTGTTCATGTTTTCTTTGTGGGTAGAGTGATTGAGGTCAGTCTTCCTTTACAGGTACGATTGAGGTCGTATTCGTCTTATTTTTGTGGGTATGGGTGAGGTCATACTCCTTATTTTTCAGCACGCTCCAGTTCGTTATTCTCACCGTTAGCAAATTTCAGGTTTCCTTTTGGTATTCAATCCCCGTGAATCCTTTGAACGCATGACAGCCGTTGCTATCATACCGCAGCTGTAGCACCCCAAAATATGCTCTCCTTACTTTAGTACTAACTGGCTTATGTTTCATCTCATTTTGCATTATCATGTGTACATATCATTGGTTCTTAGCATGGGGTCAAGGTGCTTGAGGCAGCTCAAGAGGAGAAGATGTTCTTCAAAGAGTCAAGCAAGAGTCCTTGTATTGTGGATCACTCTCTCCTAACCAGTGCAGAAATTAGGGTTTTGAGATTCTTGGGTTTATTGCTCCAATGGGAAAGTTCCTTGGGTTTTTATCATCACCAAATGGCATATCTTATCTTTGTTGGAGAGGATACACATCATATTCAGAGGAATTTGGATTTGGAGACTGTGTTATCTCCTCCTAGACTGAGGGTACCAAAATTAGGGTTTGCTATAAAGTCAGTTTATTTCTGATTTTTTGGGCAAGACTTGATTCCATGGTATTCCTTGGGTCCCTAAGTATCTAGGAATGGAAGATTGTCCATCAGTTTGGTTCATGAGAGATTCAATTGGCCAATGGATTGGGAATCAGGAGAATTGGGGAAAAGTCAACAGTGAGAGGGGAAGTCAAGTGTGAAATTTTGAGGCTCTCTTCAAGGTTTTCAAGGTCTCACATCCTCATATGGTCTTCAAGAGTCAAGTTTCATACCATTTATCAAGAATCAAGGGTTGGTACAAAAGTTACTAAATATGGAAATGACCTATAATTTGAAAGTTTCCTTTTTGGGCAAGTTCTTACACTATATTCAATTTGACTTTTCATCATCAAGGAAGCTTCAAATGAATTTTTCTCAAACATGAAAGTTGAAGATCTTTTTCTCCTCTTTCCAACAAGTACTAGATGGTCTCCATATCATTTGTGAAACTCAAGTTATGATCAAAAGAAGGCAAGGTGGTTTTTAGGGTTTCCTTATGGTTCCATTTTCACAACTTTTGCATTTTGGGACATAGTGACCTATAATTGATTCCTTTGTTTCAAGCCACATTCTAACATCAAAGAAAAATCCATGAGGATCATTTTTGGCCTTTGAATCAAGTGGATCCATGGTTTATTCATCACTTATTTGTCATTGTGCAAAATTGCAAGATCATTGAAAACTCATGAACCAAGACATCTCAAGGCCCAAATCCAATTCAGGTGTGATTAACAATTGTTAAATAAGTGATCCATCATAAGAGGTTTGGATATACATGCATGGAGGAGGGTGTATTTCATATTATGCAAATTTGTCAAATGGCCCAAAACTCATTAACCAAGGAGTGATTAAGACCTAAATGATCAGATGTGGAATAACCCTAAATATTTAAGCAAAAAACCATAGACTCATGGGAGAACACACGTGATTTTGAGGAGGAAAAAAGTTTGAACCCTAAAACTTCAATCATTCGAATCTCACAATCCCTTAGAGCTTTTCCAAAAATTTCTTCGCAGTCTTGATCCTTGGAATCCATAGAGCATTAAGCAATCATCATTGGAGGCTAACAGCAAGGATACAGTTTGCATAATCTCAGGTTAGTGCAATTTTTCATGATCATAAAACTCTATTTTTTGACATGCATAATGATCTGTGGTTGTTGCTGAGCATGATGATGTGTTTTATTTTGAATGTGGACGTGTAATATGGTGGTATCGTGAGTTTCTAAGTTTTGGATCCATACTTGTTCCGTTCGATTCTCTTGGTGTGTTGATTATTTGATATTTTTAATGTGATATTATTGATCCTGGCGAAATTCTGGTCAAGAAGGTATATCCTTTTGCACATTCTGGCCTTTTTTTGGTTGCAGGTGGCCGGAAGTGGTGACCGGAGCCCTAGCTCCGGCGGCTGGTAAGGTTTTCGGCGAGGTTAGGGTTTGGAGGTAGGTGATGAAATCCTGACCGTCTATTACTTTGATCCCACAGTCCACAGCATGCCACGCGTTTTAATTTTTTTGTTTTTATTTCTTGGTTTGTGTGTGTGTCCATCCATGATAGTTATTGTGTTCCTTGTATCTTAACCATCCATCATGTTTTGTTTGATCTAATCTGGGATGCTGGATCCATCTGATGGCCATAATAATGCCAACACATTAATGATTCACAGGTGCCTCTCACGTGGGATCTTTTAATTTCTGGGTAATCATGTATGTGCATGTGTATTTTAATTATGATGCCCCTCTAATCTTGACCATTGATTTTATTGACTTTGTGATTGTGTTGACTGGTTAAGGAACGTCAGATTGATCCCATGGTGCGTGTTAAGTCAATCAGTTGACTGGGTCTATGTGCACTTCTTTTTTTATTTTTATTTCGCTGATGGACTTTTTTGCTTTGGGCCTTCCTATTCACACCCCTCCCTTTCAGCCCATGTTCATTCTCAACGTGAGTTATTGTTGCATACACCCCCCTTGCCTATTTCTTTATTTTTATTTTTATTTAATTATTGCATTTCATTTTTATTTTTAAAAATAGTTTTCTTGCATTAAAAAATTCCCAAAAAATTCATGAATCATATTTTTAGTTTTATAAAATTTTCCCAATTTTTTTTTATTATTATTATTTTTTTTTATCATCTAAATTAATTATTTTAATAATTTCTTTTTGAATTTGCCTCATTTTGCACACATTGCATTGTAGAATTTATTTCTCATTATCCATAAAACCTTTTGAACTCATTCTTTTTGCATTTTTTCACCAACATATTGAATTGCATTAAAATATTTTTCTCTCATTTTTAAAATCATTTCATATTGCATTTTAGTCCTTTCCTTTTGCATATTGAACCATGTTTCTCATCTGACTTTGCATAATTGTTTGGGTGACCTATCTTGTGAATTTTGGCATGAGCTTTTGACATGTTGTTTGCTTCTGGTTGAGATATGTTGATAATTAATTTGGGGATTTTAGAAGATGTTTTACTAATTGTTTGATTACTTTTGTTTGAGGTCTTCTTGTATGCACATCTATGATCATGTCTGTTTACTTGTTTGAAAAGGCACTTGTGCCAGTGTATGAGGGTGTTTTCTTTGAGTTCTTAAACCATGTTTAGATTGTTATAGGTCACTTGATTACCATTATATGTCATTGCTGGGGTTTCATTTGTCTTATTATTCCTTATGTCTGTTTTGTACTAACCTTTTATACAGAGGTAGAGGTAAGTAATTTGAGGGTGTGGATAGTTATCCATGCTCACTCTCATTCTTTCTTTCTCTCATCTTTTCTTTTCTTTAGGCTTAGGTTGTCGTCAAACCTCCCATTAGGGCCATCTTTGCATGATGACATTAGGATAGACTCTCCCCGTAGTGTTTTTTTCTTTTCTTTTGAGTCCCTCTTCTCATCTCATAACATCTCTAAGATACTTAATAAGGTCAACTTGCCTTGCACACGAGCCTTAAACATAGGAAATGAAGATTGAGGGGTCCCCATTCTCTCTTCTAGAGTGTTGAGCATACGTCCCATTGGGGACGACCATGCGACGCATTCGTTCCCGTGTCATAGACTTTGGTTCAAGTTGAGTTATGAACTAATTCAAGTCACTTCTGTCCTAAAAAAATACAAACAAATCTCAAACCTTTTTATCCTGCGGGATTGTCAAACTAAAGTCTATTTTCAAAAAGGGCACGTTACCTTCCGTCTGAGTAGCAAACAGACATCGACCCTAACTGCCAGACGCGAACTTAACGTCGCTCATAAAAAAAACACAAAAAGAACATGGTCCGAACTACGTTGACTCTGAATTCCCCATTGCACAAAGGGGGTACATAGGGCTAGGACGTCAACGTCCTACCGAGTCTGTCTTAGTTTTTCCCTTCTCCCGTCTTAGTACAGCCATAGATGTTAGGATAACTCACCCTTAGAATAGACAACAAGCGTGGATCCCATCGAGTACCATGGACGCGTGGGGTGCTAGCACCTTCCCCTCACGTAACCGACTCCCGAACCCAGGCTATGGTTGCGATGACCATTCTTTTCCCTCTTCCTCAGGTTTATGCGGTGTTCCATTTCCCTCTCTTGGGATAAATTTACACAGCTGGCGACTCTGTTTTACGCGCCACTTTCGCGTTTGTACCTGGATGAAAATCCTGGGAGCGACAGACATAGTTCAACATCATCTGTTGACTATCTTCCATTGTTCACACATGATTGACCATCATCTATTCATCTCTGACATAGTTCACCATCATCTATTGACTATCTTCCATGGTTCACACATGATTGACCATCATTTATGCATCTCATACATAGTTCAACATCATCTCCTGACTACCTTCCCTGGTTCACACATGATTGACCATCATCTATGCATCTCATACATAGTTCAACATCACCTGTTGATTATCTTCCATGATTCACACAAGATTGACCTTCATCTATTCATCTCTGACATAGTTCACCATCATCTGTTGACTATCTTCCATGGTTCACACATAGTTGACCATCATCTATGCATCTCATACATAGTTCAACATCATCTGTTGACTACCTTCAATGGTTTACACATAGTTGACCATCATCCATTCATATCTGACATAGTTCAACATCATCTGTTGACTATCTTCCATTGTTCACACATGATTGACCATCATTTATTCATCTCTAACATAGTTCACCATCATCTCCTGACTATCTTTAATGGTTCACACATAGTTGACCATCATCTATGCATCTCATACATAGTTCACCATCATTTGTTTTCTATCTTCCATGGTTCACACATCATTAACCATCATCTATTCATCTCTGATATAGTTCACCATTATTTGTTGACTATCTTCCGTGGTTCACACATGATTGACCATCATCTATTCATCTCTGACATGGTTCACCAACATCTGTTGACTATCTTCCATGGTTCACTCATGGTTGACCATCATCAATGCATCTCATACATAGTTCAACATCATCTGTTGACTACCTTTCGTGGTTTACACATAGTTGACCATCATCTATTCATCTCTGACATAGTTCACCATCATTTATTGACTATCTTCCATGGTTCACACAAGATTGACCATCATCTATGCATCTCATACATAGTTCAACATCTTCTGTTGACTACCTTCCGTGGTTTATACATAGTTGACCATCATCTATTCATCTCTGACATAGTTCACCATCATCTATTGACTATCTTCCATGGTTCACACATGATTGGCCATCATTTATGCATCTCATATATAGTTCAACATCATCTCCTGACTACCTTCCCTGGTTCACACATGATTGACCATCATCTATGCATCTCATACATAGTTCAACATCACCTGTTGATTATCTTCCATGATTCACACAAGATTGACCTTCATCTATTCATCTCTGACATAGTTCACCATCATCTGTTGACTATCTTCCATGGTTCACACATAGTTGACCATCATCTATGCATCTCATACATAGTTCAACATCATCTGTTGACTACCTTCAATGGTTTACACATAGTTGACCATCATCCATTCATATCTGACATAGTTCAACATCATCTGTTGACTATCTTCCATTGTTCACACATGATTGACCATCATTTATTCATCTCTAACATAGTTCACCATCATCTCCTGACTATTTTTAATGGTTCACACATAGTTGACCATCATCTATGCATCTCATACATAGTTCACCATCATCTGTTTTCTATCTTCCATGGTTCACACATGATTAACCATCATCTATTCATCTCTGATATAGTTCACCATTATTTGTTGACTATCTTCCGTGGTTCACACATGATTGACCATCATCTATTCATCTCTGACATGGTTCACCAACATCTATTGACTATCTTCCATGGTTCACACATGGTTGACCATCATCAATGCATCTCATACATAGTTCAACATCATCTGTTGACTACCTTTCGTGGTTTACACATAGTTGACCATCATGTATTCATCTCTGACATAGTTCACCATCATTTGTTGACTATCTTCCATGGTTCACACAAGATTGACCATCATCTATGCATCTCATACATAGTTCAACATCATCTCCTGACTACCTTCCATGGTTCACACATGATTTGCCATCATCTATGCATCGCATACATAGTTCAACATCATTTGTTGACTAACTTCCATGGTTCACACGTGATTGACCATCATCTATTCATCTCTGACATAGTTCACCAACATCTGTTGACTATCTTCCATGGTTCACACATAGTTAACCATCATCTATGTATCTCATACATAGTTAAACATCATCTGTTGACTACCTTCCATGGTTTACACATAGTTGACCATCATCCATTCATATCTGACATAGTTTGCCATCATTTGTTGACTATCTTCCATGGTTCACACATGATTGACCATCATCTATGCATATCATACATAGTTCAACACCATCTCCTGACTACCTTCCCTGGTTCACACATGATTGACCATCATCTATGCATCTCATACATAGTTCAACATCATCTATTGACTATCTTCCATGGTTCACACATGAATGACCATTATCTATTCATCTCTGACATAGTTCACCATTATCTGTTGACTATCTTCCATGGTTCACACATAGTTGACCATCATCTATGCATCTCATACATAGTTCAACATCATCTGTTGACTACCTTCCATGGTTTACACATAGTTGACCATCATCCATTCATATCTGATATAGTTCAACATCATCTGTTGACTATCTTCCATTGTGCACACACTATTGACCATCATCTATTCATCTCTGACATAGTTCACCATCATCTCCTGACTATCTTCCATTGTTCACACATAGTTGACCATCATCTATGCATCTCATACATAGTTCACCATCATCTGTTTACTATATTCCATGGTTCACACATGATTGACCATCATCTATTCATCTCTGACATAGTGCACCATCATCTATTGACTATCTTCCATGGTTCACACATGATTGACCATCATCTATGCATCTCATACATAGTTCAACATCATCTCCTGACTACCTTCCATGGTTCACACATGATTGACCATCATCTATGCATCTAATACATAGTTCAACATCATCTGTTGACTATCTTCCATGGTTCACACATGATTAACCATCATCTATTCATCTCTGACATAGTTCACCATCATCTGTTGACTATCTTCCATGGTTCATACATAGTTGACCATCATCTATGCATCTCATACATAGTTAAACATCATCTGTTGACTACCTTCCATTGTTTACACATAGTTGACCATCATCCATTCATATCTGACATAGTTCACCATCATCTGTTGACTATCTTCCATGGTTCACACATGATTGACCATCATCTATGTATCTCATACATAGTTCAACATCATCTGTTGACTACCTTCCATGGTTAACACATAGTTGACCATCGTCTATTCATCTCTGACATAGTTCACCATCATCTGTTGACTATCTTCCATGGTTCACACATGATTAACCATCATCTATGCATCTCATACATAGTTCAACATCATCTCCTGACTACCTTCCATGGTTCACACATTATTGACCATCATCTATGTATCTCATACATAGTTCAACATCATATGTTGACTATCTTCCATGGTTCACACATGATTGACCATCATCTATTCATCTCTGACATAGTTCACCAACATCTATTGACTATCTTCCATGGTTCACACATATTTAACCATCATCTATGCATCTCATACATAGTTCAACATCATATGTTGACTACCTTCCATGGTTTACACATATTTGACCATCATCCATTCATATTTGACATAGGTCACCATTATCTGTTGACAATCTTCCATGGTTAACACATAATTTACCATCATCTATGCATCTCATACATAGTTTAACATCATCAGTTGACTACCTTTCGTGGTTTACACATTGTTGACCATCATCTATTCATCTCTGACATAGTTCACCATCATTTGTTGACTATCTTCCATGGTTCACACATGATTGACCATCATCTATGCATCTCATACATAGTTCAACATCATCTGTTGACTACCTTCCGTGGTTTAAACATAGTTGACCATCATGTATTCATCTCTGATGTAATACCCGTATATTTTAGTCTATATTATTTTGCGATGTTTTATCAGTTAATCGGTGTTTCTACTGAACCTTGGGGTAGCAAATTAATTGTACCCGATATTTTTTGGGTTTCCGGTTGTGTAGCAGATTGACCCATATGTTTTCTTTTGGCAATCAATCAGACTTTTTTAAATTGGCGAGGATTATAATTGATTTCAGATATTTTTATGGTATCGGAAATTCTGAAAATGTGACTCTGTTGATGTTTTGAATAAAACGAGAAAAATATAGCCGTCGTTTTATTTTCCACGGACTCCGAGTGTTGTCGGAAATTTTAAATAGGAGTTTGTTTATCGCCGGAAATGAAAATTTAATCTCATTTTATTTTTCTAAGCGGCGGAAAAATTTATTTGTCCGGAATAAAAAATTTAGTCGAAAATAATGTTGTGTTTTATTTTAAAGATGACAGTAGAATTTTTCTGTTTTCGGAAAAGTTATTCGAGAGTGTTTTATGACTCGTCTGTGAGCGAACGAGGAGACCGAACGAATTAACGGGTTAGAATGAATAGTAAGGCGGCATGAAATTTAATATCATGATATTTTTCATTTGGTGATGATGAGGCACGTGGGAGAGAGAGTGAGAAAGGCATGGTGAGATCTTGGCCTTTAAAAATTGAATGGTGGAGATGAAATTGGAAAATCTATATAATGAGAAACTTGTTTCAGTGTTTTTCTTTTGGATATCTCTCTCATACTCACGCACAGAAAAACACAGGTGAGGTTTATGTTTTGGTTAGTTAATTTTTTAGTTAGTTTTTATTTATTTTAATTTAGTATTAAATTATGTGGTTAGATTGGGTAAATTATACACCGATAGAATACCCCCTGTTTGCAGTCTTGTGTTAGGAATTATTATTGTGGGTAGCAAAAATATTTTATATCTGATTATCGGATTATATTTTTTTTAGAGAAAAAATATTGGTACCGATTTAATTTATCTGTGGGTATATTATTTAGATTATTATTATTATTATTATTTATTTAAGATTATATATTTATTTATATATGTGGTTGAAAAAAAAAGAAAAAAAAATTAAAGAAAAAGAAGTGGCCCCCGCCACTTGGTGTGTGTGTGTGTGTAAAGTGGCTTCCGCCACATTTTTTGTGTGAGTGAGGTGGCCTGCGCCACCTGTGGTGAGAGAGTGAGGTTCGTGCCCCACTGTTTTTAATTTCGGTCTCGTAATTTTTATTCCTTTTGATATTTTTTTATCCCGGTTTTTTTAACTGAAAGAATAATTATTTATCTTTATTTTTATATTTTTAGATAATTATTTTATTTTTCGGAATTTTCCGGATACGTTCGGAATAGTATGTTAAAGTACGATTTGTGCCGATTTTTGGTACCGTTGAAAAAAAAACTATTAACTAGTTTTGTGTCGAAATATTTTTAAATCCAAAATAATTTATTGTGACTGGAAAACTATTATTTATTCTAAATTTTAATTTAGTATATTATTGAAATTGGAATATTAGTTAGTATTTTATTTGTTTAATTAATTTTAATTATGGTATGATTAAAGTATTTTGATACAAGGAGATCATTAAATTTTATATTGGTGAAATAAATATTTTGGTTATTTATTTGGTATTTATGGGATATTAGGTGGTTTTATTTTGGGGTTAAAATCTTATTTTGGTGATTTATATATTTCGGTTTCGCTGGATTTATTCATAGTGCGAGAAAAATAATTTGACGCAATTATGGGTTCAAGTAAAGGAATTTAAATTATTTGTGGAAAATTTTCCTTGAGTTTGATATTTATTCTTTTAAGAGAAAAACTAATTTCTTCCTTATTTGAAAAGATGTATGTTATGAAGCGATTCAGTTAGAAACCAGTGTCGTAACCAAAACCTGATTGAGTAGGTTAGCGACCAAGACCCAGCCTTGTTGTAGGATATATTCGAGTGGTTTTAACATAAGCCGTTGTGTATTATAAAGGTTTACAGTGAGATCCGATTACGAGGTTTCATCGTGAGGGACGAATTGATCTTTCGTAGCGTAAGTTGTTTGGGTTGGAAGCTTGCTCAGGCAAGGGCACTTTCTAACGATATTATATGTGATTGAATGCATGTGTGTTTGTATTCATGACTGTGTGCCCTTGTGGGGATGTTTGAATGATTGTGTGCCAGTTGAGGTTGTGTGGTTATATTCATGATTGTGTGCCCGGTTGGGGATATGTGTTTATGCTATGACGCTAAACTTGTGATGTGCATTCATATGATTTGTGATAAATATATGATTTGCGGTTAATGTGTATGTCGAGGAGGACAACACGAGGTGTGTCTGACCAACCTGTTGGTAATGAGAATTATTCATATGATTTGTGATAAATATATGAATTGCGATTGATGTGTATGTCGAGGAGGACAACACGAGGTGTGTCTGAGCCACCTGTTGGTACCGAGAATTGTTCATATGATCTGTGATAGATATACGAACTAAATTGTGAATTGTGATTATACATATTGTGTTTATATAAACTGTTGCATTTGCATGTGTGAGTTCATGCATACCATAGTTGCGTGTAGGTAGTTGGCGCCGGATGGGCCAGGGTGATGGGTTCTGAATCATCACCTAATCCCGAAGGGAATTCTACTACACCAGGTGATGTGACTGAGCCGTCATCGATCCTTTTGAGATCAAATTGAGTCAGGTGAATGCGAGGGAGGCAACACCGGGTGTCTGCAAGGGCAGCACTTTTGTGTCTGCGAGGCAGCACGGTTAGTGAGGACCCAATGGGGGTATCACGACTCTCTGCGGAGAGGTTAAATTCCGGGATTCATGCATGGTGAGGGTACCCGACGAATTGGGACCACCAAATTCATATAGGTCTGCATTTAGGATTTATGTGCATTGCATTTGTGGGTTAAATTAAATGTGGTGATTGTTACCTATCCTATGGTCATCTCATTCATGTTGTTATGTATATCATGTTCTGCTGGCATGTGTGTATTCTTCCATATATGCTGTTTTTAGATTGTGACCCTCTACTATTATTATGATGTGGCTAACGACCACCCAGGTTTAGAAGTGGTGATAGTTAAGGTATCCAGGTGTCGTGAAGGCTTGTAAGATGCGATGTCTTTGGGCTAGGAATCAAGATCAGCTTAAGGTCGTGTTTTGAGGTTGTCCAGGTTGTGGTTGTTGTTGTTGTTGTTAAAGCTGAGTGCTTATTTTTATGTGTATGGACAAATATTTATATTAGTGGGCATTACGCTGGTCCTATGTATGGAAAAGACTAAGATCGAAAGCTCGTACTCTGATTAATCATTTTTATTATTTTTCCTGGAGAGACAGTTGTCAATATTATGTATGGCATTTCAAAAAAAATATATATATATACACTCCAGCTGTTAAAAATCGGGGTGTTACATCTGACATGGTTCACCATCATCTATTGACTATCTTCCATGGTTTACACATGGTTGACCATCATCAATGCATCTAAAACATAGTTTATCATCATCTGTTGACTACCTTCTGTGTCTTACACATAGCTGACCATCATCTATTCATCTCTGACATAGTTCAACATCATCTGTTGACTATCTTCCATGGTTCACACATGATCGACCATCATCTATTCATCTCTGACATAGTTCACCATCATCTCCTGACTATCTTCCATGGTTCACACAAAGTTGACCATCATCTATGCATCTCATACATAGTTCACCATCATCTATTGACTATCTTCCATGGTTCACACATGATTGACCATCATCTATTCATCTCTGACATAGTTCACCATCATCTGTTGACTATCTTCCATGGTTCACACATAGTTGACCATCATCTACGCATCTCATACATAGTTCAACATCATCTGTTGACTACCTTCCATGGTTTACACATAGTTGACCATCATCCATTCATATCTGACATAGTTCAACATCATCTATTTACTATCTTCCATGGTTCACACATGATTGACCATCATCTATTCATCTCTAACATAGTTCACCATCATCTCCTGACTATCTTCCATGGTTCACACATATTTGACCATCATCTATGCATCTCATACATAGTTCACCATCATCTGTTGACTATCTTCCATGGTTCACACATGATTTACCATCATCTATTCATCTCTGACATAGTTCACCATTATTTGTTGACTATCTTCCGTGGTTCACACATGATTGACCATCATCTATTCATCTTTGACATAGTTCACCATCATCTATTGACTATCTTCCATGGTTCACACATGGTTGACCATCATCAATGCATCTAATACATAGTCCAACATCATCTGTTGACTACCTTCGGTGGTTTACACATAGTTGACCATCATCTATTCATCTCTGACATAGTTCACCATCATCTGCTGACTATCTTCCATGGTTCACACATGATTGACCATCATCTATGCATCTCATACATAGTTCAACATCATCTCTTGACTACCTTCCATGGTTCACACATGATTGACCATCATTTATGCATCTCATACATAGTTCAACATCATCTGTTGACAATCTTCCATGGTTCACACATGATTGACCATCATCTATTCATCTCTGACATAGTTCACCATCATCTGTTGACTATCTTCCATGGTTCACACATAGTTGACCATCATCTATGCATCTCATACATAGTTAAACATCATCTGTTGACTACCTTCCATTGTTTACACATAGTTGACCATCATCCATTCATATCTGACATAGTTCACCATCATCTGTTGACTATCTTCCATGGTTCACACATGATTGACCATCATCTATGTATCTCATTCATAGTTCAACATCATCTGTTGATTACCTTCCGTGGTTTACACATAGTTGACCGTCGTCTATTCATCTCTGACATAGTTCACCATCATCTGTTGACTATCTTCCATGGTTCACACATGATTGACCATCATCTATGCATCTCATACATAGTTCAACATCATCTCCTGACTACCTTCCATGGTTCACACATGATTGACCATCATCTATGTATCTCATACATAGTTCAACATCATATGTTGACTATCTTCCATGGTTCACAAATGATTGACCATCATCTATTCATCTCTGACATAGTTCACCAACATCTATTGACTATCTTCCATGGTTCACACATAGTTAACCATCATCTATGCATCTCATACATAGTTCAACATCATCTGTTGACTACCTTCCATGATTTACACATAGTTGACCATCATCCATTCATATTTGACATAGTTCACCATTATCTGTTGACTATCTTCCATGGTTAACACATAATTAACCATCATCTTTGCATCTCATACATAGTTTAACATCATCAGTTGACTACCTTTCGTGGTTTACACCTAGTTGACCATCATCTATTCAACTCTGACATAGTTCACCATCATTTGTTGACTATCTTCCATGGTTCATACATGATTGATAATCATCTATGCATCTCATACATAGTTCAACATCATCTGTTGACTACCTTCCGTGGTTTACACATAGTTGACCATCATCTATTCATCTCTGACATGGTTCACCACCATCTATTGACTATCTTCCATGGTTTACACATGGTTGACCATCATCAATGCATCTAATACATAGTTCATCATCATCTATTGACTACCTTACGTGGTTTACACATAGTTGACCATCATCTATTCATCTCTGACTTAGTTCAACATCATCGATTGACTATCTTCCATGGTTCACACATGATCGACCATCATGTATTCATCTCTGACATAATTCACCATCATCTCCTGACTATCTTCCAGGGTTCACACATAGTTGTCCATCATCTATGCATCTCATACATAGTTCACCATCATCTGTTGAATATCTTCCATGGTTCACACATGATTGACCATCATCTATTCATCTCTGACATAGTTCACCATCATCTTTTGACTATCTTCCATGGTTCACACATGGTTGGCACATGATTCACCATCATCTATTCATATCTGACATAGTTCACCATCATCTTTTGACTATCTTCCATGGTTCACACATGGTTGACCATCATCAATGCATCTAATACATAGTTCAACATCATTTGTTGACTACCTTCCGTGGTTTACACATAGTTGACCATCATCTATTCATCTCTGACATAGTTCACCATCGTCTGTTGACTATCTTCCATGGTTCACACATGATTGACCATCATCTATGCATCTCATACATAGTTCAACATCATCTCTTGACTACCTTCCATGGTTCACACATGATTGACCATCATCTATGCATCTCAAACATAGTTCAACATCATCTGTTGACTATCTTCCATGGTTCACACATGACTGACCATCATTTATTCATCTCTGACATAGTTCACCATCATCTATTGACTACCTTCCATGGTTCACACATATTTAACCATCATCTATGCATCTAATACATAGTTCAACATCATCAGTTGACTACCTTTCATGGTTTACACATAGTTGACCATCATCTATTCATCTCTGACATAATTCACCATCATCTGTTGACTATCTTCCATGGTTCACACATGATTGACCATCATCTATGCATCTCATACATAGTTCAACATCATCTCCTGACTACTTTCCATGGTTCACACATGATTGACCATCATCTATGCATCTCATACATAGTTCAACATCATCTATTGACTATCTTCCATGGTTCACACATGATTGACCATCATCTATTTATTTCTGACATAGTTCTCCATCATCTGTTGACTATCTTCCATGGTTCACACATAGTTGACCATCATCTATGCATCTCATACATAGTTAAACATCAACTGTTGACTACATTTAATGGTTTTCACATGATTGACCATCATCTATTCATCTCTGACATAGTTCACCATCATCTGTTGACTATCTTCCATGGTTCACACATGATTGACCATCATCTATTCATCTCATACATAGTTCAATATCATCTGTTGACTACTTTCCGTGGTTTACACATAGTTGACCATCGTCTATTCATCTCTGACATAGTTCACCATTATTTGTTGACTATCTTCTGTGGTTCACACATGATTGACCATCATCTATTCATCTCTGACATAGTTCACCATCATCTATTGACTATCTTCCATGGTTCACACATATTTAACCATCATCTATGCATCTAATACATAGTTTTACATCATCTGTTGACACCTTCCATGGTTCACACATGATTGACCATTATCCATTCATATCTGACATAGTTCACCATCATCTGTTGACTATTTTCCATGGTTCACAAATAATTGACCATCATCTATGCAACTCATACATAGTTCAACATCATCTGTTGACTACCTTCCGTGGTTTACACATAGTTGACCATCATCTATTCATCTATGACATAGTTCACCATCATTTGTTGACTATCTTCCATGGTTCACACATGATTGTCCATCATCTATGCATCTCATACATAGTTCAACATCATCTGTTTACTACCTTCCGTGGGTTACACATAGTTGACCATCATCTATTCATCTCTGACATAGTTCACCATCATTTGTTGACTACCTTCCTTGGTTCACATATGATTGACCATCATCTATGCATCTCATACATAGTTCAACATCATCTTTGATTATCTTCCATGGTTCATACATGATTGACCATCTTCTATTCATCTCTGATATAGTTCACCATCATCTGTTGACTATCTTCCATGGTTCACACAAATTTGACCATCATCTATGCATCTCATACATAGTTCAACATCATCTGTTGACTACCTTCCCTGGTTTACACATAGTTGAGCATCATCCATTCATATCTGACATAGTTCAACATCAGCTATTGACTATCTTCCATGGTTCACACATGATTGACCATCATCTATTCATCTCTGACATAGTTCACCATCATCTCCTGACTATCTTCCATGGTTCACACATAGTTGACCATCATATATGCATCTCATACATAGTTCACCATCATTTGTTGAGTATCTTCCACGGTTCACACATGACTGACCATCATCTATTCATCTCTGACATAGTTCACCATTATTTGTTGACTATCTTCTATGATTCACACATGATTGACCATCATCTATTCATCTCTGACTTAGTTCACCATCATCTATTGACTATCTTCCATGGTTCACACATGGTTGACCATCATCAATGCATCTAATACATAGTTCAACATCATCTGTTGACTACCTTCCGTGGTTTACACATAGTTGACCATCATCCATTCATATCTGACGTAGTTCACCATCATCTGTTGACTATCTTTAATGGTTCACACATAATTGACCATCATCTATGCATCTCATACATAGTTTAACATCATCTGTTTACTACCTTTCGTGGTTTACACATAGTTGACCATCATCTATTCATCTCTGACATAGTTCACCATCATTTGTTGACTATCTTTCAGGGTTCACACATGATTGACCATCATCTATGCATCTCATACATAATTCAACATTGTTTGTTGACTACCTTCCGTGGTTTACACATAGTTGACCATCATCTATACATCCCTAACATAGTTCACCATCATCTATTGACTATCTTCCATGGTTCATGTCGCTCCCGGGATTTTCATCCTAGTACAAACGCGAAAGTGGCACCAAACAGAGTCGCCAGCAATGTGTATTTATCCCATGAGAGGGAAAGGAAACACCGCATAAACCTGAGAGAAAGGAAAAGCATGGTCTTACGACCAAGAGAACTGGGTTCGGGAGTCGGTTACGCGCGGGGAAGGTATTAGCACCCCCACGCGTCCATCGTACCCGATGGGATCCACGCTTGCTGTTTCGATCAAAGGGTGTAAAGAAAGGATACTGGAGAAGGAACTGAAAGAAATAAAGGAGAAAGAAAAGAAAAGGGACGGGAAACAAATGTAGGGAAAATTAAAGAAGTGCTCGCATGGGCCCTACCCCACTGCCTACGTATCTCATCGGGAGCATGAGAATCAGAGCGACGTAGTTCCCCTCACTAGGGATGGATTATTTGTGTTTTTTAGAGAACGGCTTACGTTCTGGCTCAGGTGTTGCAAGCTCGCTGGTCCGAGTGCGTTACCATCTTGCAAGAGAACGAGTAGAAGCGCGTTCGTACGCTAAGAATGAATGAGATGAGAAAAGAATTCCCGAAGGAAAGACGTTATTGTTTGTTTTTGTCTTTTAAGAGTTTTTTCATTTGTTTGCATATGATAGTGTATCCGAATCTTAGTCATTGGAATGTGTACATTCTCACATTCCAAGATGGAATGGGTAAGAAAGCACACTAAGAGTGAAGAAGACCCCCACACTTAGTTCCAATTGTCAAGGTTCAAACACACTAGCATACTTGTATTTATTAAGTGTTTTGGTTGATTAAGAAATTAAGAAGTTTTTTATTATTTGCACCTTCAACAAGTATTGCATTTAAGTCCCTCATACAAGATCAAATGTTTAACACATTGACCCAAGATGGGCTATATGCTACACATTCTAAGATTACAAGAGAAAACCCCTTATAATCTTTTCTTTATATGAAAGGCCTAAATGCAACAAATGCCTACCTTTATTAGATACTTTGAATTTTCTTTGAGATTAGAAAAGAGACTCAAGGGAGGATAAAGGTAAAAATCTATATGGACTAAGACTCAATCCTAATTGATTAGTTAAGGGAGTGATCCTAAGGTTTGTGAGGTTTCAACCTAAAGTCTAAAGAAAGAATGAATTAAACAATTCACTTCTAAGTTAGAAGATGAATTGTAATTCAAAGAGGGAAAGTGATGAGTTATTAAAAGAAAGCACATAAGTGCTTAACAAAACACAAAATGGAATTGTAAAAGAGAAAGGATAGAAGTTGAATGTGGATTCCTTATCCACACTCAATTGAAACTTACCAAAGCCCCTACATGGTTAGTAAACATGTATAAGAAGTATGAGAAGTAAAAGAACATGTAATGCATCATGAAACTCAAAAGAATTAAATGAGAAAACAAATCCTAGAACCACAACCAGAATGAGCATCATATGGACAACAAGTGAATATCATCATACAAGTGCAAGTGAATAAGCAATAATCATCATCCATTAGCATTTAAACATGTTACAAGAAGAAGGGATAGATGAAAGATGGAAAGAAATGAAGAGGACATGCATAAATGGAACATGTAAATCAACAATCAGAATTGAAACTAAATGGAAAATGGTTTATGAACATCTCAAAAGTATTTATGAATCAACCATCAAGACATTCAAGAAGTAATAGAAGAAGAAGTAAGATGAAAACTCAAAAAGAAGGTGCAAACAATACATGTTAGGATGCACAAAGTTCAAGTTGAAATGAACACGTAAAGATGACCTATAATGTGTATCAAAGACCTATAATATCATATGAATGGCTCATAACATATGCAAATGCTCATACAAATGTGCACAAAAGAATTCATGTAAACATGCACTAAAGTTGTAATGACATGCCATGGATTATACTTCCAATGTAATGCATCAAACAAAGACCAAATGGATTCATGAAAATTATGCCAGCATATTATTGGAATGCCTAGGTCAGAAATGCATCATACATCAAGATAGCATGTAAAAATTCAGAGCAAAATGACTTCAAACAAAGCAATTAGGTCAAATTGAAACATCATGCAAAGTGGTGCAAATATAGGCATCAAAACATGTAATAAAGTGACCTAAAAAATCAAATAAAATCACTTAACATACCTCAAGATGATAATGACTCAATGCAAAAAGAAGAGCATCAAAACAATTTTTAATGATCAAGAACAAAATTAAACAAATTCATGTATCATGCTTAGAATGCATCTAAATGGAAATTCAAAGAAAATTATGGACCAGGGGTAAAAAGGTCATAAAATCAGAAAATAAAATCATCAAAAATTTCCTAAATGTTTTAGTGATACTCATGAATTTTTGTAGAATTTTCCAATCTGTTTTGGTATTTTTAAAAATTGGAAATGAAACATGTATAAAAAAATAAGAAAAATGAAAATGAAATGCAAAGGGAAGGGGGTATGAACATAGCAATAATGCAGTGCAAATTCATTGGGCTTCCAAACAGAGGGGTGTAAATATCAATCTGGTTAAGTCCAATTATGCGCAAAACATGATAATTAACATGCACAATCAGTCAACAAGAGTCAAAGCAATAGACACCATAGGATCAAGTCCAAGTCAACCCCTGGTCAAAGTAACCTAATCTCACGCATGTGCATGAATGTTCACCATAGCTACAATGTACCATGCCACACAATGTTTAAAAATGAAATCAGAAGAATCACGTGACATGCACATGAATTTTTATGTGTTGGCAGCATGGTAGCCATTAGATCACACTCATCCAACGGATCACATTCAAACTGGTCATAAAACCCTAACATGAAGCCATCGGCCGGAGAGGGACCTCCGGTCACCTTCTCCGGTCACTTACCACCGTCTGCAACTCACATTTCTCCAGAAAATCACAATACATACATCAATTGAAAGCTAAACTCATGTACATTATGAATATGCTAATGAAAATCACCAAACACATACGCACAGCAAGAACAGAGTCAATCAAATTAAGCCCTAGGTTTGAAACTATGCCTCTAAGAAGCCTATCAACTAGCCGGAGTAAGCTGAGCTTCTATCAAGCTTAAATTAACAAAAAACAAGCTAAAATTAATGAAAATCAACTGAAGCAAAGTTGAATGATGAAACCTGAAAATGTGGAGCAATTGGAGATGTTGAGAAAAACCAGAGGAAAGCTTGATATGCTGAGCTTCTAGATCTTCAAACTTAGCAAAATAAATGCTATGGATTCGTAAATAGATGAAGGATGTTGAAGCTTGCAATGATGCTAAACTTGCAGAAATGGAGTTGTTCTTGTTGCTCTTGATTCAACCACACCAAGCAATGATTAATGGAAGCACAATGGAGTTGAAATCGTGGAGAAGAAGATGAGCAAAATCAGAGAGAGTGAGAGGAGAATTCTGAAGTGAATGTGAGAAAGTGAGTCTTGAAAAAATGAATTTTGACAGTGAAGTTTTGATTTATAGTGTGCTCTAACCATGGTTAAACCGAGTGAGTTAACTGAGTTGAAATGGTTTAGGTGAGTCATCCCTAACTAACTAAGTCAAGTTAGTTAGGGAGAGCAATGATATGGTGATGGCAACTTATGGTAAGCTATGGTGAAGGTGAAAGTGAAATGAATGGCATGGTTGTGTATTAGAAACTTTCTCAGCAAGTTTTCTCTTTCCATTTTCATGCAAGGCACGTGCTATAGCAGTGTATGTGATGTTCATGGTGTGCTCAAATAAGGGAAAGAATTGTTTGATGGATGTCTGAACCAAGTTATGCAGCAAAGCCATCAATGTATCAGTGAAACATAGGGAGGTTTGGTGATGTTTTTCTCTCTACTCAATGAATAGTTTGGTGAGTTTTTGGGTTCATTGGAAAGAGGGAGTATAATGCAACAAGTTTGGTTTGAGATTGGAGTTGATATGATACTTCAAACATGCTCCAAAATGACTATAAACTTAAGCACACAAGACTGGATGATGGGCGCATCAGGTGGTCGGTTGGCAAGGCTGGCATGGCACAAAATTTCAGCATAACCACCCTAACTTGAGGCCACTATTTCTCCATCATACCTTGATCAGATGAAATTTTGTCCAACATGAAACTTGAAGAAGACATTACAAGGAACATTTTTGATGTTGACAAGTTTTGAGAATGAAGCCTCTAACCATGCGAAAAATAGGTGTACATTTGGCCCACCAACTGTTTGTTAAAATGACTGCGCGCGTGCCCTGAAAATCTTGGTCATGACCTAGTTTTGAACCTACTTTGCTCAGACTTTGATCAATCATATCTCACTCAATTTTTATCCAATGGAGATGTTCCACACATGGATTTGAAGCTTAAAACAAGATCTTTTGTTGTGGCCGAGTGGAATTTTCATTTGGTGCTTCAATTTTAAATGGCCTTGGTTCAAACTCTGATGCAAAATGGCCAAAACTTGCTATTTTTAGTAACCCTTCCTCTTCCAAAAATGGCAACTTTCCACATCTTGATTTTTTCATGATTCCTTTGGAGTTTCTTGACCAAATTTTGTACATTGGACATATGTAACATGAATTTCATGATTTTGGGCTCAAAAAGTCAAGAGTTGACTTTTTCCTCTGATTATTTGACTTTGCCCCAATTTCTCTGATTCTTGATCTTTCTTCCAATTGAACCACTTCTAAAACCAATTGAGATGCAATTTTCCACATACATACACTTAGGGACATATGGAATACCATGACATCAAGTTTTGTTCAAAAAAACAGAGATACCCTGATTTAATTGGAAACCCTAATCTTGACCCCCTCTGGTTAGGAGGAAATTGCACATCTTCCAAATCCAAATTCCTCAGAGTATGTTGTGTATCCTCTTAAAGGATGATGAGAAATGCCACTTGAGAATGATTTTGAATCAATGAGCTATCTCTTTTGAGGATTTTCCTTCAATTTTTGGACTTCTTGCATAGTGTAGGATGTAATGCTTCAATCTCCTATTGAATCTCACCTTCTTGAGGTTGTGGAAGATCAATTGGGATAGTATGAGACATGAGAGACCTCTTGGCTTGCCTAGAGCCAACTTGATTGACCTTTTGTGCTTTGAATGATCTCTTGATTGTCCACCTCCCACCTGACCACATGCCCTGATGGTAAGAAGGATGCCATGCTTCATTTTTCTATGTTAAATGCAATGTAATGTTAATGAGGTGGATATGATATGATAAATGATAATGCCATGCTATGATGACAAAGGGGAGAGCAAATTTTGGGGTATTACAGTTCACACATGGTTGACCATCATCAATGCATCTAATACATAGTTCAACATCATCTGTTGACTACCTTCCGTGGTTTACACATAGTTGACCATCATCTATTCATCTCTGACATAGTTCAACATCATCTGTTGACTATGTTCCATCGTTCACACATGATTAACCATCATCTATGCATCTCATACATAGTTCAACATCATCTCCTAACTACCTTCTATGGTTCACACATGATTGACCATCATCTATGCATCTCATACATACTTCAACATCATCTGTTGACTATCTTCCATGGTTCACACATGATTAACCATCATCTATTCATCTTTGACATAGTTCACCATCATCTGTTGGCTGTCTTCCATGGGTCACACATAGTTAACCATCATCTATGCATCTAATACATAGTTCAATATCATCTGTTGACTACCTTCCATGGTTTACACATAGTTGACCATCATCCATTCATATCTGACATAGTTCACCATCATCTGTTGACTATCTTCCATGGTTCACACATAATTGACCATCATCTTTGCATCTCCTACATAGTTCACCATCATCTGATGACTACCTTCTGTGGTTTACACATAGTTGACCATCATCTATTCATCTCTGGCATAGTTCACCATCATTTGTTGACTATCTTCCATGGTTCACACATGATTGACCATCATCTATGCATCTCATTCATAGTTCAACATCATCTCCTGACTACCTTCCCTGGTTCACACGTGATTGACCATCATCTATGCATCTCATACATAATTCAACATCATCTGTTGATTATCTTCCATGGTTCATACATGATTGACCATCATCTATTCATCTCTGACATAGTTCACCCTCATTTGTTGACTATCTTCCATGGTTCACACATAGTTGACCATCATCTATGTATCTCATACATGGTTCAACATCATCTGTTGACTACCTTACATGGTTTACACATAGTTGACCATCAGCCATTCATATCTGACATAGTTCAACATCATCTGTTGACTATCTTACGTGGTTCACACATGATTGACCATCATCTATTCATCTCTGACATAGTTCACCATCATCTCCTGACTATCTTCCATGGTTTACACATAGTTGACCTTCATCTATGCATCTCATACATAGTTCACCATCATATGTTGACTATCTTCTATGGTTCACACATGATTGACCATAATCTATTCATCTCTGACATAGTTCACCATTATTTGTTGACTATCTTGCGTGGTTCACACATGATTGACTATCATCTATTCATCTCTGACATAGTTCACCATCATCTATTGACTATCTTCCATGGTTCACACATGGTTGACCATCATCAATGCATCTAATACATAGTTCAACATCATCTGTTGACTACCTTCTGTGGTTTACACATAGTTTACCATCATTCATTCATATCTGACATAGTTCACCATCATCGTTTGACTATCTTCCATGGTTCACACATAATTGACCATCATCTATGCATCTCATACATACTTCAACATCATCTATTGACTATCTTCAATGGGTCACACATGATTGACCATCATCTATTCATCTTTGACATAGTTCAACATCATCTGTTGACTATCTTCCATGGTTCACACATGATTGACCATCATCTATGCATCTCATACATAGTTCAACATCATCTCCTGACTACCTTCCATGGTTTACACATGATTGACCATCATCTATGCATCCCATACATACTTCAACATTATCTGTTGACTATCTTCCATGGTTCACACATGATTGACCATCATCTATTCATCTTTGACATAGTTCACCATCATCTGTTGGCTGTCTTCCATGGTTCACACATAGTTATCCATCATCTATGCATCTAATACGTAGTTCAACATCATCTATTGACTACCTTACATGGTTCACACATGATTGACCATCATCTATTCATCTCTGACATAGTTCACCATTATTTGTTGACTATCTTCCATGGTTCACACATGATTGACCATCATCTATTCATCTCTGACATAGTTCACCATCATCTATAGACTATCTTCCATGGTTCACACATGGTTGACCATCATATATGCATCTCATACATACTTCAACATCATCTATTGACTATCTTCCATGGTTCACAGATGATTGACCATCATCTATTCATCTTTGACGTAGTTCACCATCATCTATTGGCTGTCTTCCATGGTTCACACATAGTTAACTGTCATCTATGCATCTAATACATAGTTCAACATCATTTGTTGACTACCTTCCATGGTTTACACATAGTTGACCATCATCCATTCATATCTGACATAGTTCACCATCATCTGTTGACTATCTTCCATGGTTCACACATATTTGACCATCAGCTATGCATCTCATACATAGTTCACCATCATCTGTTGAGTATCTTCCACGGTTCACACATGACTAACTATCATCTATTCATCTCTGACATAGTTCACCATTATTTGTTGACTATCTTCTATGGTTCATACATGATTGACCATCATCTATTCATCTCTGACTTAGTTCACCATCATCTATTGACTATCTTCCATGGTTCACACATGGTTGACCATCATCAATGCATCTAATACATAGTTCAACATCATCTGTTGACTACCTTCTGTGGTTTACACATATTTGACCATCATCCATTCATATCTGACGTAGTTCACCATCATCTGTTGACTATCTTTAATGGTTCACACATAATTGACCATCATTTATGCATCTCATACATAGTTTAACATCATCAGTTTACTACCTTTCGTGGTTTACACATAGTTGACCATCATCTATTCATCTCTGACATAGTTCACCATCATTTGTTGACTATCTTTCCGGGTTCACACATGATTGACCATCATCTATGCATCTCATACATAATTCAACATTGTTTGTTGACTACCTTACGTGGTTTACACATAGTTGACCATCATCTATACATCCCTAACATAGTTCACCATTATCTATTGACTATCTTCCATGGTTCACACATGGTTGACCATCATCAATGCATCTAATACATAGTTCAACATCATCTGTTGACTACCTTCCGTGGTTTACACATAGTTGACCATCATCTATTCATCTCTGACATAGTTCAACATCATCTGTTGACTATCTTCCATGGTTCACACATGACTAACCATCATCTATGCATCTCATACATAGTTCAACATCATCTCCTAACTACCTTCTATGGTTCACACATGATTGACCATCATCTATGCATCTCATACATACTTCAACATCATTTGTTGACTATCTTCCATGGTTCACACATGATTAACCATCATCTATTCATCTTTGACATAGTTCACCATCATCTGTTGGCTGTCTTCCATGGGTCACACATAGTTAACCATCATCTATGCATCTAATACATAGTTCAATATCATCTGTTGACTACCTTCCAAGGTTTACACATAGTTGACCATCATCCATTCATATCTGACATAGTTCACCATCATCTGTTGACTATCTTCCATGGTTCACACATAATTGACCATCATCTTTGCATCTCCTACATAGTTCACCATCATCTGATGACTACCTTCCGTGGTTTACACATAGTTGACCATCATCTATTCATCTCTGACATAGTTCACCATCATTTGTTGACTATCTTCCATGGTTCACACATGATTGACCATCATCTATGCATCTCATTCATAGTTCAACATCATCTCCTGACTACCTTCCCTGGTTCACACGTGATTGACCATCATCTATGCATCTCATACATAATTCAACATCATCTGTTGATTATCTTCCATGGTTCATACATGATTGACCATCATCTATTCATCTCTGACATAGTTCACCATCATCTGTTGACTATCTTCCATGGTTCACACATAGTTGACCATCATCTATGTATCTCATACATGGTTCAACATCATCTGTTGACTACCTTACATGGTTTACACATAGTTGACCATCAGCCATTCATATCTGACATAGTTCAACATCATCTGTTGACTATCTTACGTGGTTCACACATGATTGACCATCATCTATTCATCTCTGACATAGTTCACCATCATCTCCTGACTATCTTCCATGGTTTACACATAGTTGACCTTCATCTATGCATCTCATACATAGTTCACCATCATATGTTGACTATCTTCCATGGTTCACACATGATTGACCATAATCTATTCATCTCTGACATAGTTCACCATTATTTGTTGACTATCTTGCGTGGTTCACACATGATTGACCATCATCTATTCATCTCTGACATAGTTCACCATCATCTATTGACTATCTTCCATGATTCACACATGGTTGACCATCATCAATGCATCTAATACATAGTTCAACATCATTTGTTGACTACCTTCCGTGGTTTACACATAGTTTACCATCATTTATTCATATCTGACATAGTTCACCATCATCGTTTGACTATCTTCCATGGTTCACACATAATTGACCATCATCTATGCATCTCATACATACTTCAACATCATCTATTGACTATCTTCCATGGTTCACACATGATTGACCATCATCTATTCATCTTTGACATAGTTCAACATCATCTGTTGACTATCTTCCATGGTTCACACATGATTGACCATCATCTATGTATCTCATACATAGTTCAACATCATCTCCTGACTACCTTCCATGGTTTACACATGATTGACCATCATCTATGCATCCCATACATACTTCAACATTATCTATTGACTATCTTCCATGGTTCACACATGATTGACCATCATCTATTCATCTTTGACATAGTTCACCATCATCTGTTGGCTGTCTTCCATGGTTCACACATAGTTATCCATCATCTATGCATCTAATACGTAGTTCAACATCATCTATTGACTACCTTACATGGTTCACACATGATTGACCATCATCTATTCATCTCTGACATAGTTTACCATTATTTGTTGACTATCTTCCATGGTTCACACATGATTGACCATCATCTATTCATCTCTGACATAGTTCACCATCATCTATAGACTATCTTCCATGGTTCACACATGGTTGACCATCATCTATGCATCTCATACATACTTCAACATCATCTATTGACTATCTTCCAGGGTTCACACATGATTGACCATCATCTATCTTCCAACCCTCATCTACGCATCTCATACATTGTTCAACATCATCTGTTGACTACCTTCCGTGGTTTACACATAGTTGACCATCATCCATTTATATCTGACATAGTTCACCATCATCTTTTGACTATCTTCCATGGTTCACACATAATTGACCATCATCTATGCATCTCATACATAGTTTAACATCCTCTGTTTACTACCTTTCGTGGTTTACACATAGTTGACCATCATCTATTCATCTCTAACATAGTTCACCATCATTTGTTGACTATCTTTCATGGTTCACACATGATTGACCAACATATATGCATCTCATACATAGTTCAACATTATCTGTTGACTACCTTCCGTGGTTTACACATAGTTGACCATCATCTATTCATCTCTAACATAGTTCACCATCATCTATTGACTATCTTCCATGGTTCACGCATGGTTGACCATCATCAATGCATCTAATACATAGTTCAACATCATCTGTTGACTACCTTCCGTGGTTTACACATAGTTGACCATCATCTATTCATCTCTGACATAGTTCACCATCATCTGTTGACTATCTTCCATGGTTCACACATGATTGACCATCATCTATTCATCTCTGACATAGTTCACCATCATCTTTTGACTATCTTCCGTGGTTTACACATGGTTGACCATCATCAATGCATCAAATACATAGTTCAACATCATCTGTTGACTATCTTCCATGGTTCACACATGATTGACCATCATCTATTCATCTCTGACATAGTTCACCATCATCTGTTGGCTATCGTCTCTGGTTCACACATAGTTAACCATCATCTATGAATCTAATACATAGTCCAACATCGTCTATTGACTACCTTCCATGGTTTACACATAGTTGACCATCATCCATTCATATCTGACATAGTTCACCATCATATGTTGACTATCTTCCATGGTTCACACATGATTGACCATCATCTATGCATCTCATACATAGTTCAACATCATCTGTTGACTACCTTCCGTGGATTACACATAGTTGACCATCATCTATTCATCTCTGACATAGTTCACCATCTTCTGTTGACTATCTTCCATGGTTCACACATGATTGACCATCATCTATGCATCTCATACATAGTTCAACATCATCTCCTGACTACCTTCCATGGTTCACACATGATTGACCATCATCAATGCATCTCATACATAGTTCAACATCATCTGTTGACTATCTTCCATGGTTCACACATGATTGACCATCATCTATTCATCTCTGACATAGTTCACCGTCATCTGTTGGCTATCTTCCATGGTTCACACATAGTTAACCATCATCTATGAATCTAATACATAGTTCAACATCGTCTGTTGACTACCTTCCATGGTTTACACATAGTTGACCATCATCCATTCATATCTGAAATAGTTCACCATCACCTGTTGACTATTTTTCGTGGTTCACACATAATTGACCATCATCTATGCATCTCATACAAAGTTCAACATCATCTGTTTACTACCTTCCGTGGTTTACACATAGTTGACCATCATCTATTCATCTCTGACATAGTTCACCATCCTCTGTTGGCTATCTTCCATGGTTCACACATAGTTAACCATCATCTATCCATCTAATACATAGTTCAACATCATCTGTTGACTACATTCCATGGTTTACACATAGTTGACCATCATCCATTCATATCTGACATAGTTCACCATCATCTGTTGACTATCTTCCATGGTTCACACATAATTGGCCATCATCTATGCATCTCATACATAGTTCAACATCATATGTTGACTACCTTCTGTGGTTTACACATAGTTAACCATCATCTATTCATCTCTGACATAGTTCACTATCATTTGTTGACTATCTTCCATGGTTCACACATGATTGACCATCATCTATGCATCTCATACATAGTTCAACATCATCTCCTGACTACCTTCCCTGGGTCACACATGATTGACCATCATCTATTCATCTCATACATAGTTCAACATCATCTGTTGATTATATTCCATGGTTCATACATGATTGACCATCATCTATTCATCTATGACATAATTCACCATCATCTGTTGATTATCTTCCATGGTTCACACATAGTTGACCATCATCTACACATCTCATACATTGTTCAACATCATCTGTCGTCTACCTTCTATGGTTTGCACATAGTTGACCATCATCCATTCATATCTGACATAGTTCAACATCATCTGTTGACTATCTTCCATGGTTCACACATAATTGACCATCATCTATTCATCTCTGACATAGTTCACCATCATCTCCTGACTATCTTCCATGGTTCACACATAGTTGACCATCATCTATGCATCTCATACATAGTTCACCATCATCTGTTGACTATCTTCCATGGTTCACACATGATTGACCATCATCTATTCATCTCTGACATAGTTCACCATTATTTGTTGGCTATCTTCTGTGGTTCACATATGATTGACCATCATCTATTCATCTCTGACATAGTTCACCTTCATCTATTGACTATCTTCCATGGTTCACACATGGTTGATCATCATCTATTCATCTAATACATAGTTCAACATCATCTGTTGACTACCTTCCGTGGTTTACACATAGTTGACCATCATCTATTCATCTCTGACATAATTCACCATCCTCTGTTGACTATCTTCCATGGTTCACACATGATGAACCATCATCTATGCGTCTCATACATAGTTCAACATCATCTCCTGACTACCTTCCATGGTTCACACATGATTGACCATCATCTGTGCATCTCATACATAGTTCAACATCATCTGTTGACTATCTTCCATGGTTCACACATGATTGACCATCATCTATTCATCGCTGACATAGTTCACCATCATCTGTTGGCTATCTTCCATGGTTCACACATAGTTAACCATCATCTATGAATCTAATACATAGTTCAACATAGTCTGTTGACTACCTTCCATGGTTTACACATAGTTGACCATCATCCATTCATATCTGACATAGTTCACCTTCATCTGTTTACTATCTTCCATGGTTCACACATAATTGACCATCATCTATGCATCTCATACATAGTTCGACATCATCTGTTGACTACCTTCCGTGGTTTACACATAGTTGACCATCATCTATTCAACTCTGACATAGTTTACCATCATTTGTTGACTATCTTCCATGGTTCACACACGATTGATCATCATCTATGCATCTCATACATAGTTCAACATCATCTCCTGGCTACCTTCCCTGGTTCACACATGATTGACCATCATCTATGCATCTCATACATAGTTCAACATCATATGTTGATTATCTTCCATGGTTCATACATGATTGACCATCATTTATTCATCTCTGACATAGTTCACCATCATCTATTGACTATCTTCCATGGTTCACACATGGTTGACCATCATCAATACATCTAATACATAGTTCAACATCATCTGTTGAATACCTTCCGTGGTTTACACATAGTTGACCATCATCTATTCAACTCTGACATAGTTCACCATTATTTGTTGACTATCTTCCATGGTTTGCACATGATTGACCATCATCTATTCATCCCTGACATAGTTCACCATCATCTATTGACTATCTTCCATGGTTCACACATGGTTGACCATCATCAATGCATCTAATACATAGTTCAACATCATCTGTTGACTACCTTCCGTGGTTTACACATAGTTGACCATCATCCATTCATATCTGACATAGTTCACCATCATCTGTTGACTATCTTCCATGGTTCACACATAATTGACCATCATCTATGCATCTCATACATAGTTCAACATCATATGTTGACTACCCGTATATTTTAGTCTGTATTATTTTGCAATGTTTTATCAATTAATCGGTGTTTCTACGAAACTTTGGGGGTAGCAAACTATTTATACCCGATATTTTTAGGGTTCCGGTTGTGGATCAGATTGACCCATATGTTTCTTTTGGCAATCGATCAGACTTTTTTAAATTGGCGAGGATTATAATTGATTTCAGATATTTTTATGGTATCGGAAATTCTGAAAATGTGACTCTGTTGATGTTTTGAGAAAACGAGAAAAATATAGCCGTCGTTTTAAATTTCCACGGACTCCGAGTGTTGTCGGAAATTTTAAATAGGAGTTTATTTATCGCCGGAAATGAAAATTTAATCCCATTTTATTTTTCTAAGCGACGTAGAAAATTTATTTGTTCGGAATAATTATTTTGTCGAAAATAATGTTGTGTTTTATTTTAAAGATGACAGTAGAATTTTTCCTGTTTTCGAAAAAGTTATTCGGGAGTGTTTTACGACTCGTCTGTGAGCGAACGAGGAGACCGAACGAATTAACGGGTTTAATGGTATAGTAAGGCGGCAGGAAATTTAATATCAGGATATTTTTCGTCTGATAATGATGAGGCACGTGGGAGAGAGAGAGTAATGGGGTGGTGGAAGGATCACGTTCATTGAAAATCAATGGCTTGGATTCACTTTTGAAACATTATATATAAGTGTTACTTGTTTTAGTTTTCTGTTTGCTGGGTTTTCTCTCTCTCGCTTGCAAGACGAAAAATAAATGTTATGAGTTCTTATTTTTCCTAAGTTAGTTATTTTAGTATTTTGTTAATTAGTTATCTTGGTTAGATTAGATAAATTATACACCGATAGAATACCCCCTGTTTTCAGTTTCATGTAGGAATTATTATTGTCGGTAACAAAAATATTTTTCTATCCGATTATCGGATTATATTTTTTTAGAGAAAAAAATACTGGTACCGATTTAATTTATATGTGGGTATATTATTTGGATTATTATTATTATTTATTTAAAATTACATATTTATTTATATATTTGGTTGAAAAAAAAAAGAAAGAAAAAAAAAGAGAAAAAAGAAAAAAAAGAAGAAAGGAAAAAAAAAAAAAAAAAGTGGCTCCCGCCACTTGGTGTGTGGTGTGTGTGGCTTCCGCCACATTTTTGTGTGTGTGAGGGAAGTGGCAGGCGCCACTTTTCATTTCTACGGCGGGCGCCACACTATGGATTTTATTTCTGGTCTCGTAATTTTTATTCCGTTTGATTTTTTTTATCCCGTTTTTTTTAACTGAAAGAATAATTATTTATCTTTATTCATATATTTTTAGATAATTATTTTATTTTTTCGGAATTTTCCGAATATGTTCGGAATAGTATTTTAAAGTACGATCTGTGCCGATTTTTGGTACCGTTGAAAAAAAAATTGTTAATTAGTTTTGTGTCGAAATATTTTTAGATCCAAAATAATTTATTGTGATTAGAAAACTATTATTTATTCTAAATTTTAATTTAAAGTATTATTTAAATTAGAATATTAATTAGTATTTTGTTGGTATAATTAATTTTAATTATGGTGTAAGTGAAGTATTTTTGACACAAGGTGACAATTTAATTATATATATGAAATAAATATTTTGATTATTTATTTGGTATTTATTATTTATTAGGTTGTTTTATTTTGGGGTTAAAATATTATGTTGGTTATTTATATATTTCGGTTTCGCTGAATTTATTCATAGTGCGAGAAAAATAATTTGACGCAATTATGGGTTCAAGTAAAGGAATTTAAATTAGTTGTGGAAAATTTTCCTTGAGTTTGATATTTATTCTTTTAAGAGAAAAACTAATTTCTTTCTTATTTGAAAAGATTTATTTTATAAAGCAATTAGGTTAGAAACCAGTGTCGTAACCAAAACCTGATTGAGTAGGTTAGCAACCAAGACCCAGCCTTGTTGTAGGATATATCCGAGTGGTTTTAACATAAGTCCTTTGTATATTATAAAGGTTTACAGTGGGATCCGGTTACGAGGTTTCATCGTGAGGGACGAATTGATCTTATGTAGCGTAGGTTGGTTGGGTTGGAAGCTTGCTCAGGTAAGGGCACTTTCTAACGATATTATATGTGATTGAATGCATGTGTGTCTGTATTCATGGTTGTGTGCCCTTTTGGGGATGTGTGATGATTGTGTGCCCAGTTGGGGATATGTGGTTATATACATGATTGTGTGCCCAGTTGGGGATGTGTGTTTATGCTATGATGCTAAACTTGTGATGTGCATTCCTATGATTTGTGATAAATATATGTTTTGTTGTTGATGTGTATGTCGAGGAGGACAACACGAGGTGTGTCTGAGCCACCTGTTGGTAACGAGAATTATTCATATGATTTGTGATAAATATATGAATTGCGATTGATGTGTATGTCGAGGAGGACAACACGAGGTGTGTCTGAGCCACTTGTTGGTACTGAGAATTGTTCATATGATCTGTGATAGATATATGAACTGAATTGTGATTTGTGAATTGTGAATTGTGGATTGTGAATTGTGTTTATACATATTGTGTTTATATAAACTGTTGCATTTGCATATGTGAGTCATGCATACCATAGTTGCGTGTAGGTAGTTGGCGCCGAACGGGCCAGGGTGATGGGTTCTGAATCATCACCTAATCCCGAAGGGAATTCTACTGCACCAGGTGATGTGACTGAGCCGTCATCGATCCTTTGAGATCAAATTGAGTTAGGAGAATGCGAGGGAGGCAACTCCGGGTGTTTGCAAGGGCAACACTTTTGTGTCTGCGAGGCAGCACGGTTAGTGAGGACCCAAGGGGGTATCACGACTCTCTGCGGAGAGGTTAAATTTCGGAATTCATGCATGGTGAGGGTACCCGACGAATTGGGACCACCAAATTCATATAGGTCTGCATTTAGGATGTGTGTGCATTGCATGTGTGTGTTAAATTAAATGTTTGTGCATTGCATGTGTGTGTTAAATTAAATGTTTGTGCATTGCATTTGTGTGTTAAATTAAATGTGTGTGCATTGCATTTGTGTGTTAAATTAAATGTTGTGATTGTTACATATATCATACTGTCACCTCATTTATGTTGCTCTGCATATCATATTGTCATCTTATTCATGTTGTTATGTATATCATGTTCTGCTGGCATGTGTGTATTCTTCCATATATGTTGTTTTTAGATCGTGACCCTCTACTATTATTATGATGTGGCTAACGACCACCCAGGTTTAGAAGTTGTGATAGTTAAGGTATCCAGGTGTCGTGAAGGCTTGTAAGATGCGATGTCTTTGGGCTAGGAATTCAAGATCAGCTTAGGGTCATGCTTTGAGGTTGTCCATGTTGTTGTTGCAGTTATTATTAAAGCTGAGTGCTTATTTTTATGTGTATGGACAAATATTTATAACAGTGGGCATTACGCTGGTCCTATGTATGGAAAAGATTTAGATCGAAAGCTCGTACTCTGATTAATCATTTTTATTATTTTCCTGAAAAGACAGTTGTCAATATTATGTATGGCATTAAAAAAAAAATATACACTCCCGCTGTTAAAAATCGGGGTGTTACATTGTGGTATCAGAGCTTTGGTCTAAGATTTTCATGGGGGTTGTGAGTCGGGTGTCCTAAGCTGATCAAGTGTCGGGTTTAGTGGGAGTAAATGTGTGGAGTCCTATGTGTTATGTGGTTTGTGTCTTGAGTCCAGCAGGTTATGTGTTTAGGTAATCGTTTGTTTCTTAACTGAAGTTGAGGTCTCCCATAATACTTCAGTAAGAAGCATAGTTAAACCCCTTGAGCATTTGTCGACGTTGGTCGACATGTGTCTCCGTTTTCTTTAGAGGTGTTGATCTAGAGGGAGTGAGATTGAATCGAGTAAGAACTACAAGGTTTTTCTACAGCAATGTTATGGATGAGAGGTTTTGGTTGTCCTTATCACTCCGAGGTGTTGAGGAGGGATGAGTGGAAGTCAAGGTTTCACAGGATTGTAAGTAAGGACTTGATTTGGAGGACCTTTTGAGAGAAAAATGATTGGATGTTCATTCTGGTGAGTTCTGAATGAGATGAGATGAAGTTTATGGACAATGAAAAAGGTGATATTTCTTTGGAATCAAGGAGCAGTTATAGATGTCGTTTGGAGACAATTACTATACATGGAGATTAATGGGACGTCTTCTCTAGAAAGAAAGTGGGTTGCACGTTGAGAGTGGCCGAAACCTAGGGAAGTTGGAGGAAGGTTATACGAGTGGTAGGTGCTTGAGGGTTTAATTTGGTTTCTTAAGCTAGGTTAGATAGGTGACTAAATACCGTAAGGATGAATCATGTGATGTTAAAGGACGGGAACCAAGTATCATGTGGATAAGTTCAAGTAGAAGTGATCATCAGTGGAGTTGTCTTCGAAACTAGAAGTGGGAGTTTGGGAGAGAAGGAGTGTAACAGTTTCTAGGAGAATAAGGTAGAAGATAGTACCATGGATCTAAGTAATCATATGAGTAGAGTAGGGGAGTTCTAAAGTAATTCAAGTATGGGGGACATGGTTTTGCTAGAAATATCATACCGCGGGTAGACAATGGGTTGTTAGAAGAGTGATAAGACGCTGAAAGTTAATATCTAGAAGGACACAGAGCCATGTATGAAGAATTAATGAATGGAGTTATATGGTGTAACAAGTATATGGATTTCGTGAAGATCAAAGTTTAGATTTGGATTTAGGGATCGAACCTGAGAATAAAGAAAAGTTAGCAAAGCAATTTTGATTGGGTAGTTGCTCTTTAAAAGTCAAGCGTTAAGATTTGAGGTATGTGCTTAGTGACTAGATGGAGGAGTAATATATGTCTATTTTGGAAGGATGATTCTTGTAGAGTGTTAGATCGTAGGGTGATAATGTTGGTTGATACCTTAGAAAAAGCTAGGATTGAATAAGAAACTGAGGAGTGAATGGATGTGTCCTGATGTTTAGCAAGAACTTATGCGAAAGAGGATTGGGTTGTGTTATAAAAGGATATTTTGACCATTGGATAGTCATAGGAAATTGAAGATAGATAGAACAACGAAGAGTAGGTTGGATAGGACGAGCATTGATTTGGAACAAGGATATATAGATTGGGTGAAGGAGAGTAAAGATGTGGGTTGAAGTTGACAAGATAGAGGTCATGGTAGGTTGGGAAACGACTATAGGCGTTTAGTTGCTAAGATTTTTGAAGTTGGAAACTCCTAGATGTTATAAGAGGATCTAGTATAAGGGACTTTGGAGTTGCAGTATCGTAAAGGTGGTTACAAAGGAAGAATAAGGTTGTATGCAAGCAAGAAAGTGCTCAGGTAACACAGATTTTTTAATAAGAAGGTTGACTACCTCGTTGCTTAGGAAGGACTACCAAGGATATGGCCCAAATGGAAATGGGAAGGATACTAAGCATTTCCTCAAGAGTGTATGCTATAGATGATGGGGTTGCGCTCGGACGTAAAGTTGATATTTAAGAAGCGGTATAAGTGGTAAGAGGATAATCCTGCGGTTGGAAATTTTGATATCACAAGGCTAATGGGTAGTGTATTAGTGACTAGATGGGTGGTTATATTCAGAATTAGGATGATGAAGTTACTAAGTGAAAATCCTGTTGGAGATTCCACATGAGACACGAGAAGTCTGGACGAGGTTAAGTACATTATGTCATTGATGAACGGAGGGGTGGAGTGAAAAGATTGGTTTTGGGAAATTGGCGTTAAAACAAAGTGTGAGAGGAACGGTTAGAGATGTGGATTGGGGCGATTTAGAATTTGTGCAATAAATGACCTCGCCCATGAACCGGAAAAAGTAATGGTAAGGGTATGCTTAAGAGTTGAAGGTACAACTAGATTGGGTCACATAAGGTGCATTGGGTATATTCGGGAGTAGAGAGGATTAAACATTTGCCTATTCGGACGAATTAAGGATGAAGTGGAAATGTTTGGCGGAGACTAGTAAGGCTTGGATTCGTTGTACTTGTTATAATGAAGAGTAGAGAAGCATAATGGAAAATAGGCATTGAGAAATTATTAGACATCAGAGGTTGACATCGAGAACAGTTTGACAATAGAACATGAGATAGGGGAATAATAAAAAATGGTTTGATTGATGAGCTCTTTGAGGAAGAAGGAATTTGATTGTAAGGGAAAAGAAACAAAATAGATTTTTGGAAGCTGATGTAGGATGATACGACAGACGTGGTAGGTCAAATGGGGATAGCTAACGATGAGGAGCATTTAATGTTAGGGCATGCGAGAGTAAACTAAGTAATGACTTGGAACTGAGGTAGTTATGTTAGAGTGTGATCCAATAGTTTAAGTCTGGGGTAAAAGGCTTGTGTGTTTTGTAGATGGCATAGTGGGCACGTGAAAGAAAATTTAGGGAGGTTTCAATCACCAACCGGACGTTGGGATGGTAATATTAAGATGGTAATGGGAATGAATTTGGATGGGAACATACATAGGTCGCCATAATATTGAGATGGAAGGAATAACTAAGGATTTATGGACATTGGGGAAAATGTGGAGTTCTCTACTTAGATGACTACTTCGTTTGGAGTGAAATAGGTTGAATTTGTACTCGGGTATTAGCTGTTACTGTTTTGGGAGGATACTCAATGGTTGTTCCGAGCTTAGTGAGCGTGAGAGAAACCGTAACTTGTTTTGGGAAATTGTGTCTCACTTTGGAGAGTGAAGTAACAGGAATTTAGAGGAAACATCGAAGCGACTATCGGACCCTTGTGTCTTGCATAAAATGGGAAACAAGATGAGGAGAACACTATTGTAGTTGGTAACGATGGTTTATTCCACCATCATGGTTGTCGCCTACCTATTGACAAATTGAGGAACTGATCATCCTTAATCTGTTGTTGATAGTAGACAAGATTGTGTTGAATGGAATGAATGATTCTTGCCGGCTTAGATAGTGTGGGGTTTTAGCGTTGCGTCTAGAGTCCGAGTCAATGTGACTTTGTAGAGGGTTGCAATAGGTGCGCGGTCGTTCTAGTGAGTGTGTTAGAGATAAATTGGTAAGTTGTTACATTTACCTCGAGTTTCGAGGACGAAACTCCTTTTTGGTGGGTAGTAATGTAATACCCGTATATTTTAGTCTGTATTATTTTGCGATGTTTTATCAATTAATCGGTGTTTCTACGAAACTTTGGGGGTAGCAAACTATTTATACCCGATATTTTTAGGGTTCCGGTTGTGGATCGGATTGACCCATATGTTTCTTTTGGCAATCAATCAGATTTTTTTAAATTGGCGAGGATTATAATTGATTTCAGATATTTTTATGGTATCGGAAATTCTGAAAATGTGACTCTGTTGATGTTTTGAGAAAACGAGAAAAATATAGCCGTCGTTTTAAATTTCCACGGACTCCGAGTGTTGTCGGAAATTTTAAATAGGAGTTTATTTATCGCCGGAAATGAAAATTTAATCCCATTTTATTTTTCTAAGCGACGTAGAAAATTTATTTGTTCGGAATAATTATTTTGTCGAAAATAATGTTGTGTTTTATTTTAAAGATGACAGTAGAATTTTTCCTGTTTTCGAAAAAGTTATTCGGGAGTGTTTTACGACTCGTCTGTGAGCGAACGAGGAGACCGAACGAATTAACGGGTTTAATGGTATAGTAAGGCGGCAGGAAATTTAATATCAGGATATTTTTCGTCTGATAATGATGAGGCACGTGGGAGAGAGAGAGTAATGGGGTGGTGGAAGGATCACGTTCATTGAAAATCAATGGCTTGGATTCACTTTTGAAACATTATATATAAGTGTTACTTGTTTTAGTTTTCTGTTTGCTGGGTTTTCTCTCTCTCGCTTGCAAGAAGAAAAATAAATGGTATGAGTTCTTATTTTTCCTAAGTTAGTTATTTTAGTATTTTGTTAATTAGTTATCTTGGTTAGATTAGATAAATTATACACCGATAGAATACCCCCTGTTTTCAGTTTCATGTAGGAATTATTATTGTCGGTAACAAAAATATTTTTCTATCCGATTATCGGATTATATTTTTTTTAGAGAAAAAAATATTGATACCGATTTAATTTATCTGTGGGTATATTATTTAGATTATTATTATTATTTATTTAAAATTACATATTTATTTATATATTTGGTTGAAAAAAAAAAACGAAAAAAAAAAGAGAAGAAAGAAAAAAAAGAAGAAAGAAAAAAAAAAAAAAAAGTGGCTCCCGCCACTTGGTGTGTGCGGCTTCCGCCACATTTTTGTGTGGGTGAGGGAAGTGGCAGGCGCCACTTTTCATTTCTCGGCGGGCGCCACACTATGGATTTTATTTCCGGTCTCGTAATTTTCATTTCGTTTGATTTTTTTTTATCCCGTTTTTTTTAACTGAAAGAATAATTATTTATCTTTATTTATATATTTTTAGATAATTATTTTATTTTTTCGGAATTTTCCGGATATGTTCGGAATAGTATTTTAAAGTACGATCTGTGCCGATTTTTGGTACCGTTGAAAAAAAACTGTTAACTAGTTTTGTGTCGAAATATTTTTAGATCCAAAATAATTTATTGTGATTAGAAAACTATTATTTATTCTAAATTTTAATTTAAAGTATTATTTAAATTAGAATATTAATTAGTATTTTGTTGGTATAATTAATTTTAATTATGGTGTAAGTGAAGTATTTTTGACACAAGGTGACAATTTAATTATATATATGAAATAAATATTTTGATTATTTATTTGGTATTTATTATTTATTAGGTTGTTTTATTTTGGGGTTAAAATATTATGTTGGTTATTTATATATTTCGGTTTCGCTGAATTTATTTATAGTGCGAGAAAAATAATTTGACGCAATTATGGGTTCAAGTAAAGGAATTTAAATTAGTTGTGGAAAATTTTCCTTGAGTTTGATATTTATTCTTTTAAGAGAAAAACTAATTTCTTTCTTATTTGAAAAGATTTATTTTATAAAGCAATTAGGTTAGAAACCAGTGTCGTAACAAAAACCTGATTGAGTAGGTTAGCAACCAAGACCCAACCTTGTTGTAGGATATATCCGAGTGGTTTTAACATAAGTCCTTTGTGTATTATAAAGGTTTACAGTGGGATCCGGTTACGAGGTTTCATCGTGAGGGACGAATTGATCTTATGTAGCGTAGGTTGGTTGGGTTGGAAGCTTGCTCAGGTAAGGGCACTTTCTAACGATATTATATGTGATTGAATGCATGTGTGTCTGTATTCATGGTTGTGTGCCCTTTTGGGGATGTGTGATGATTGTGTGCCCAGTTGGGGATATGTGGTTATATACATGATTGTGTGCCCAGTTGGGGATGTATGTTTATGCTATGATGCTAAACTTGTGATGTGCATTCCTATGATTTGTGATAAATATATGTTTTGCTGTTGATGTGTATGTCGAGGAGGACAACACGAGGTGTGTCTGAGCCACCTGTTGGTAACGAGAATTATTCATATGATTTGTGATAAATATATGAATTGCGATTGATGTGTATGTCGAGGAGGATAACACGAGGTGTGTCTGAGCCACCTGTTGGTACTGAGAATTGTTCATATGATCTGTGATAGATATATGAACTGAATTGTGATTTGTGAATTGTGAATTGTGGATTGGGAATTGTGTTTATACATATTGTGTTTGTATAAACTGTTGCATTTGCATGTGTGAGTCATGCATACCATAGTTGCGTGTAGGTAGTTGGCGCCGAACGGGCCAGGGTGATGGGTTCTGAATCATCACCTAATCCCGAAGGGAATTCTACTGCACCAGGTGATATGACTGAGCCGTCATCGATCTTTTGAGATCAAATTGAGTCAGGAGAATGCGAGGGAGGCAACTCCGGGTGTTTGCAAGGGCAACACTTTTGTGTCTGCAAGGCAGCACGGTTAGTGAGGACCCAAGGGGGTATCACGACTCTCTGCGGAGAGGTTAAATTTCGGAATTCATGCATGGTGAGGGTACCCGACGAATTGGGACCACCAAATTCATATAGGTCTGCATTTAGGATGTGTGTGCATTGCATGTGTGTGTTAAATTAAATGTTTGTGCATTGCATGTGTGTGTTAAATTAAATGTTTGTGCATTGCATTTGTGTGTTAAATTAAATGTGTGTGCATTGCATTTGTGTGTTAAATTAAATGTTGTGATTGTTACATATATCATATTGTCACCTCATTTATGTTGCTCTGCATATCATATTGTCATCTTATTCATGTTGTTATGTATATCATGTTCTGCTGGCATGTGTGTATTCTTCCATATATGCTGTTTTTAGATCGTGACCCTCTACTGTTATTATGATGTGGCTAACGACCACCCAGGTTTAGAAGTTGTGATAGTTAAGGTATCCAGGTGTCGTGAAGGCTTGTAAGATGCGATGTCTTTGGGCTAGGAATTCAAGATCAGCTTAGGGTCATGCTTTGAGGTTGTCCATGTTGTTGTTGCAGTTATTATTAAAGCTGAGTGCTTATTTTTATGTGTATGGACAAATATTTATAACAGTGGGCATTACGCTGGTCCTATGTATGGAAAAGATTTAGATCGAAAGCTCGTACTCTGATTAATCATTTTTATTATTTTCCTGAAAAGACAGTTGTCAATATTAGGTATGGCATTCAAAAAAAAAATATATACACTCCCGCTGTTAAAAATCGGGGTGTTACATTTACTACCATTCGTGGTTTACACATACTTGACCATCATCTATTCATCTCTGACATAGTTCACCATCATTTGTTGACAATCTTTCATGGTTCACACATGATTGACCATCATCTATGCATCTCATACATAGTTCAACATTATCTGTTGAGTACCTTCTGTGGTTTACACATAGTTGACCATCATCTATTCATCTCTAACATAGTTCACCATCATCTATTGACTATCTTCCATGGTTCACACATGGTTGACCATCATTAATGCATCTAATACATAGTTCAACATCATCTGTTGACTACCTTCCGTGGTTTACACATAGTTGACCATCATCTATTCATCTATAACATAGTTCACCATCATCTGTTGACTATCTTTCATGGTTCACACATGATTGACCATCATTTATTCATCTCTGACATAGTTCACCATCATCTTTTGACTATCTTCCATGGTTCACACATGGTTGACCATCATCAATGCATCTAATACTTAGTTCAACATCATCTGTTGACTACCTTCCGTGGTTTACACATAGTTGACCATCATCTATTCATCTCTGACATAGTTCACCATCATCTGTTGACTATCTTCCATGGTTCACACATGATTGACTATCATCTATGCATCTCATACATAGTTCAACATCATCTCCTGACTACCTTCCATGGTTCACACATGATTGACCATCATCTATGCATCTCTTACATAGTTCAACATCATCTGTTGACTATCTTCCATGGTTCACACATGATTGACCATCATCTATTCATCTCTGACATAGTTCACCATCATCTGTTGGCTATCTTCCATGGTTCACACATAGTTAACCATCATCTATGAATCTAATACATAGTTCAACATCGTCTGTTGACTACCTTCCATGGTTTACACATAGTTGACCATCATCCATTCATATCTGACATAGTTCACCATCATCTGTTGACTATCTTCCATGGTTCACACGTAATTGACCATCATCTATGCATCTGATACATAGTTCAACATCATCTGTTGACTACCTTCCATGGTTTACACATAGTTGACCATCATCTATTCGTCTCTGACATAGTTCACCATCATATGTTGGCTATCTTCCATGGTTAACACGTAGTTAACCATCATCTATGCATCTAATACATAGTTCAACATCATCTGTTGACTACATTCCATGGTTTACACATAGTTGACCATCATCCATTAATATCTGACATAGTTCACCATCATCTGTTGACTATTTTCCATGGTTCACACATAATTGACCATCATCTATGCATCTCATACATAGTTCAACATCATCTGTTGACTACCTTCCGTGGTTTACACATAGTTGACAATCATCTATTCATCTCTGACATAGTTCACCATCATTTGTTGACTATCTTCCATGGTTCACACATGATTGACCATCATCTATGCATCTCATACATAGTTCAACATCATCTCCTGACTACCTTCCCTGGTTCACACATGATTGATGTAACTAGAGCTGTCAAAACGGGTAGCCCGGCCCTAAACGGGTCGGCCCTGGCGGGCCTCGGGCTTTTCTGGGCCGGGCTCAAAAAGCCCATTTTGAATACGGGCACCTTTTTTACTACCCAGGCCCAGCCCTGTCTGGGCTGCGGGCTACCCAGCCCTAAACGAGCCCGGCCCTAAACGGGCCCATTTAAAAAAAAAATTAAAAAATTCATTTTTTAAGTAATATATAATGTAATAGAAATTAATACTCATTTTAATATATAATGTTATAGAAATTAATACTCATTTTAATGATCTTAATGTAATATATTCATTTTAGAATACTGTAATGTAATATAATGTAATAGAAATTAATGTTCTGGTACTCACTGAAGTGTGTGTGGACCGAACCAAAGAAACACTAACACATTGTATCCAAATGTTTCTTGGGCCAAATTTATTTTTTAGGTCCAATTATATATATTTATTAATTTATATATGGGCTAAATAGTTAAATTAACTCTTTTAAAAAAAGTTGGCGGGCTGGCGGGCTACCCATAGCCCATACGGGCCGGCCCATTTTTTTTGGGCTTTTTCGGGCCGGGCTCAAAAAGGCCCGGAATAATATGGGCTCCAAAAATAAGGCCCAAGCCCTAACTTTTTTCGGGCTCGGCGGACCGACCCATGGGCTTCGGCCCATTTTGACAACTCTAGATGTAACACCCCGATTTTTAATAGCGAGAGTGTATATTTTTTTTTTTGAATGCCATACATAATATTGACAACTGTCTCTCCAGGAAAAATAATAAAAATGATTAATCAGAGTACGAGCTTTCGATCTAAGTCTTTTCCATACATAGGACCAGCGTAATGCCCACTGTTATAAATATTTGTCCATACACATAAAAATAAGCACTCAGCTTTAATAATAACAGCAATAACAACATGGACAACCTCAAAACACGACCCTAAGCTGATCTTGAATTCCTAGCCCAAAGACATCGCATCTTACAAGCCTTCACGACACCTGGATACCTTAACTATCACCACTTCTAAACCTGGGTGGTCGTTAGCCACAACATAATAATAGTAGAGGGTCACAATCTAAAAACAACATATATGGAAGAATACACACATGCCAGCAGAACATGATATACATAACAACATGAATAAGATGACAATATGATATGCAGAGCATCATAAATGAGGTGACAGTATGATATATGTAACAATCACAACCTTTAATTTAACACACAAATGCAATGCACAAACATCTTAAATGCAAACCTATATGAATTTGGTGGTCCCAATTCGTCGGGTACCCTCACCATGCATGAATCCCGGAATTTAACCTCTCCGCAGAGAGTCGTGATACCCCCTTGGGTCCTCACTAACCGTGCTGCCTCGCAGACACAAAAGTGTTGCGCTTGCAGACACCCGGTGTTGCCTCCCTCACATTCACCTGACTCAATTTGATCTCAAAGGATCGATGACGGCTCAGTCACATCACCTGGTGCAGTAGAATTCCCTTCAGGATTAGGTGATGATTCAGAACCCATCACCCTGGCCCATTCGGCGCCAACTACCTACACGCAACTATGGTATGCATGAACCCACACATGCAAATGCAACAGTTTATATAAACACAATATGTATAATCACAATTAACGCTTCAGTTCGTATATCTATCACAGATCATATGAACAATTCTCGGTACCAACTGGTGGCTCAGACACACCTCGTGTTGTCCTCCTCTACATACACATCAACCGCAATTCATATATTTATCACAAATCATATGAATAATTCTCATTACTAACAGGTGGCTCAGACACACCTCGTGTTGTCCTCCTCGACATACACATCAACCGCAAATCATATATTTATCACAAATCATATGAATGCACATCACAAGTTTAGCGTCATAGCATAAACACATATCCCCAACCGGGCACACAATCATGAATATAACCACACAACCTCAACTGGCACACAATCATTCAAACATCCCCACAAGGGCACACAGTCATAAATACAAACACACATGCATTCAATCACATATAATATCGTTAGAAAGTGCCCTTACCTGAGCAAGCTTCCAACCCAAACAACTTACGCTACGTAAGATCGATTTGTCTCTCACGATGAAATCTCGTACCCGATTCACACTTTCAACCTTATAAAATACACAAAGGACTTAAGTTAAAACCAACTCAGATACATCTACAGTAAGGCTGGGTCTTGATCGCTAACCTGAACAATTAGGGCTTTAGGTTTTCACTCCCCGATTACTAACCTAATCGCTCTATAGAAAAACCCACACAATTTAAATTCATTTATTTTGAACAACAATTTGAATTCCAAAAATCTAGGATTCACGCCATTAGGCCACCCACAGTACATCATATAACAGCTCACTGGCTCCACGTTATATAACAAAAGCACAACACACAGTAAAACACTGACCGCACACACTTTACGTGCAAAAACCCAACACTTTTTCAAAACCACCAAAAACTAAAATCATCTCTTGCCCTCAAAACCATTTTTAATAGAAAGAATATCCCGTTAGCTTTCCAACGCTTCGAACGGGGATCAAAACCGACTTACGGATCAAAAGATATGAATTTTCGAAGTTTTCACCGAAAACCCCTCTTTTGCCTTGAAAACCTACGGGTTTTGGCCTTTCCACCCGAAAATCCGACCGATTCAATTATTTTCTTCGAAATAACCACATACTCGTACTCACCTAACATATAGCAGTGAATTAGAACCGTTAAACACGATTTCTACGACGTCCGTTTTCGATTCAATTCTTAAAACCCTCATTTCTCAAAAATGTCCAAAGTTACGAAATCACCCGAATTCAATCTTACAAGTTTCAATAATCACGGTCTAACATTCCTCGACTAAACTACGCAATTTATTTCGAATTTCATACATGAAAACATCGATTTCTATCGATTTTACCAATTTTGCTCAAATATTTAAAACCTAACATTTTCTAACGAAAACCAACCAAACAAACACCTACATATACATATACTATCGTAGGATAATCGAGTTTAGTAAACTTACCCGATTTAATCGAAGATCCAGCTCCGATTCGGATGTTTTCCCCATTTTTCCCTCTTTTCTCTTCTTTTCTTTCCTTTTACTTTCTTTCTCTCTAATCTCTCTATATATATAATCTAAACTTTCCACTTAATCCCCATCATATCCTTTTCTAAAATATCTAATCCGCCAGATTACCGTTTTACCCTTTCGTCTAAATATCTCCTAAACGCTCTCAAAACGCGATCAAACGAAAACATCGATGAAAAAAAAAATTATAAAATAAAAGTCAAGAATAAAATTACAATATACCCGCCAAAAATATCTAATGGATATAATAATAATATCTTAACAAAATATCTAATGGATTTAATAATAATATCTCAACAAAAAAATCTAAAAGATCTTATCTTAAAAACATATAATAATAGTATAACCCAAAAATATCTAGATATTTAATGTCCCACACTTAAAAAAATGTTCCGACTCAGACGAGTCGTAACTCGCTCACGAACAACTTTTTATGAAAACCGAAAAATTTCACCGTCGCATTTTAATTAAAACCACCCAAAATTTTCAAATAAATTGTATTCCGAATAAATTTTTTTTCCTTAACTCAGAAAGATATATTGAGATTAAATTCTCAATATCGGCGATATATAAAACTCCCATTTAAATTTTGACGACAATCGGAGTCCGTGAAAATTTAAACGACGGGTATAATTTGCCCGTTTTCCCAAAAATCGGCAGAAACACATTTTTGAAATTTCGAAAACATAGAAACATTCGGAATCCAATATAACTACCGTGCCAATAGAAAAAGTCTGATTGAATTAAAAAGAAACCACGTGGATCAATCCATACCACAACCGAACACCCTAGAAATATCGGGTATAATCTGCTCGCTACTCCAAATTTAGTAGAAAAACAGATTAAAATGGTAAAACATCATAATATCATACGGACTAAAATATACGGGTCTTACAATTGAGCAACATCTATGCATCTCATACATAGTTCAACATCATCTGTTGATTATCTTCCATGGTTCATACATGATTGACCATCATCTATTCATCTCTAACATAGTTCACCATCATCTGTTGATTATCTTCCATGGTTCACACATAGTTAACCATCATCTACGCATCTCATACATTGTTCAACATCATCTATTGACTACCTTCCATGGTTTGCACATAGTTGACCATCATCCATTCATATCTGACATAGTTCAACATCATCTGTTGACTATCTTCCATGGTTCACACATGATTGCCATCATCTATTCATCTCTGACATAGTTCACCATCATCTCCTGACTATCTTCCATAGTTCACACATAATTGAGCATCATCTATGCATCTCATACATAGTTCACCATCATCTATTGACTATCTTCCATGATTCACATATGATAGACCATCATCTATTCATCTCTGACATAGTTCACCATTATTTATTGACTATCTTCCGTGGTTCACACATGATTGACCATCATCTATTCATCTCTGACATAGTTCACCATCATCTATTGACTATCTTCCATGGTTCACACATGGTTGACCATCATCAATGCATCTAATACATAGTTCAACATCATCTGTTGACTACCTTCTGTGGTTTACACATAGTTGACCATCATATATTCATCTCTGACATAATTCACCATCATCTGTTGACTATCTTCCATGGTTCACACATGATTGACCATCATATATGCATCTCATACATAGTTCAACATCATCTCCTGACTACCTTCCATGGTTCACACATGATTGACCATCATCTATGCATCTCATACATAGTTCAACATCATCTGTTGAGTATCTTCCATGGTTCACACATGATTGACCATCATCTATTCATCTCTGACATAGTTCACCATCATCTGTTGGCGATCTTCCATGGTTCACTCATAGTTAACCATCATCTATGAATCTAATACATAGTTCAACATCGTCTGTTGACTACCTTCCATGGTTTACACATAGTTGACCATCATCCATTCATATCTGACATAGTTCACCATCATCTGTTGACTATCTTCCATGGTTCACACATAATTGACCATCATCTATGCATCTCATACATAGTTCAACATCATCTGTTGACTACCTTCCGTGGTTTACACATAGTTGACAATCATCTATTCATCTCTGACATAGTTCACCATCATTTGTTGACTATCTTCCATGGTTCACACATGATTGACCATCATCTATGCATCTCATACCTAGTTCAACATCATATCCTTACTACCTTCCCTAGTTCACACATGATTGATGTAACACCCCTATTTTTAATAGCGAGAGTGTATATTTTTTTTGAAGCCATACATAATATTGACAACTGTCTCTCCAGGAAAAATAATAAAAATGATTAATCAGAGTACGAGCTTTCGATCTAAGTCTTTTCCATACATAGGACCAGCGTAATGCCCACTGTTATAAATATTTGTCCATACACATAAAAATAAGCACTCAGCTTTAATAATAACAGCAATAACAACATGGACAACCTCAAAACACGACCCTAAGCTGATCTTGAATTCCTAGCCCAAAGACATCGCATCTTACAAGCCTTCACGACACCTGGATACCTTAACTATCACCACTTCTAAACCTGGGTGGTCGTTAGCCACATCATAATAATAGTAGAGGGTCACAATCTAAAAACAGCATATATGGAAGAATACACACATGCCAGCAGAACATGATATACATAACAACATGAATAAGATGACAATATGATATGCAGAGCATCATAAATGAGGTGACAGTATGATATATGTAACAATCACAACCTTTAATTTAACACACAAATGCAATGCACAAACATCCTAAATGCAAACCTATATGAATTTGGTGGTCCCAATTCGTCGGGTACCCTCACCATGCATGAATCCCGAAATTTAACCTCTCCGCAGAGAGTCATGATACCCCCTTGGGTCCTCACTAACCGTGCTGCCTCGCAGACACAAAAGTGCTGCCCTTGCAGACACCCGGTGTTGCCTCCCTCGCATTCACCTGACTCAATTTGATCTCAAAGGATCGATGACGGCTCAGTCATATCACCTGGTGCAGTAGAATTCCCTTCAGGATTAGGTGATGATTCAGAACCCGTCACCATGGCCCATTCGGCGCCAACTACCTACACGCAACTATCGTATACATGAACCCACACATGCAAATGCAACAGTTTATATAAACACAATATGTATAATCACAATTAACGCTTCAGTTCGTATATCTATCACAGATCATATGAATAATTCTCGGTACCAACAGGTGGCTCAGACACACCTCGTGTTGTCCTCCTCGACATACACATCAACCGCAATTCATATATTTATCACAAATCATATGAATAATTCTCATTACCAACAGGTGGCTCAGACACACCTCGTGTTGTCCTCCTCGACATACACATCAACCGCAAATCATATATTTATCACAAATCATATTAATGCACATCACAAGTTTAGCGTCATAGCATAAACACATATCCCCAACCGGGCACACAATCATGAATATAACCACACAACCTCAACTGGCACACAATCATTCAAACATCCCCACAAGGGCACACAGTCATGAATACAAACACACATGCATTCAATCACATATAATATCGTTAGAAAGTGCCCTTACCTGAGCAAGCTTCCAACCCAAACAACTTACGCTACATAAGATCGATTTGTCTCTCACGATGAAATCTCATACCCGATTCACACTTTCAACCTCATAAAATACACAAAGGACTTAAGTTAAAACCAACTCAGATACATCTACAGTAAGGCTGGGTCTTGATCGCTAACCTAAACAATTAGGGCTTTAGGTTTTCACTCCCCGATTACTAACCTAATCGCTCTATAGAAAAACCCACACAATTTAAATTCATTTATTTTGAACAACAATTTGAATTCCAAAAATCTAGGATTCACGCCATTAGGCCACCCACAGTACATCATATAACAGCTCACTGGCTCCACGTTATATAACAAAAGCACAACACACAGTAAAACACCGACCGCACACACTTTACATGATAAAACCCAACACTTTTTCAAAACCACCAAAACATAAATTAATCTCTTGCCCTCAAAACCATTTTTAATAGAAAGAACGTCCCGTTAGCTTTCCAACGCTTCGAACGGGGATCAAAACCGACTTACGGATCAAAAGATATGAATTTTCGAAGTTTTCGCCGAAAACCCCCCTTTTGCCTTGAAAACCTACGGGTTTTGGCCTTTCCACCCGAAAATCCGACCGATTCAATTATTTTCTTCGAAATAACCACATACTCGTACTCACCTAACATATAGCAGTGAATTAGAACCATTAAACACGATTTCTACGACGTCCGTTTTCGATTCAATTCTTAAAACCCTCATTTCTCAAAAATGTCCAAAGTTACGAAATCACCCGAATTCAATCTTACAAGTTTCAATAATCACGGCCTAACATTCCTCGACTAAACTACGCAATTTATTTCGAATTTCATCCATGAAAACATCGATTTCTATCGATTTTACCAATTTTGCTCAAATATGTAAAACCTAACATTTTCTAACCAAAACCAACCAAACAAACACCTACATATACATATACTATCGTAGGATAATCGAGTTTAGTAAACTTATCCGATTTAATCGAAGATCCAGCTCCGATTCGGATGTTTTCCCCATTTTTCCCTCTTTTCTCTTCTTTCTTTCCTTTTACTTTCTTTCTCTCTAATCTCTCTATATATATAATCTAAACTTTCCACTTAATCCCCATCATATCCTTTTCTAAAATATCTAATCCGCCAGATTACCGTTTTACCCTTTCGCCTAAATATCGCCTAAACGCTCTCAAAACGCGATCAAACGAAAACATCGATAAAAAAAAATATTATAAAATAAAAGTCAAGAATAAAATTACAATATACCCGCCAAAAATATCTAATGGATATAATAATAATATCTCAACAAAATATCTAATGGATTTAATAATAATATCTCAACAAAAAAATATAAAAGATCTTATCTTAAAAACATATAATAATAGTATAACGCAAAAATATCTAGATATTTAATGTCCCACACTTAAAAAAATGTTCTGACTCAGACGAGTCGTAACTCGCTCACGAACAACTTTTTATGAAAACCGAAACATTTCACCGTCGCATTTTAATTAAAACCACCCAAAATTTTCAAATAAATTTTATTCCGAATAAATTTTTGTTCCTTAACTCAGAAAGATATATTGAGATTAAATTCTCAATATCGGCGATTTATAAAACTCCCATTTAAATTTTGACGACAATCGGAGTCCGTGAAAATTTAAACGACGGGTATAATTTGCCTGTTTTCCCAAAAATCGGCAGAAACACATTTTTGAAATTTCGAAAACATAGAAACATTCGGAATCCAATATAACTACCGTGCCAATAGAAAAAGTCTGATTGAATTAAAAAGAAACCACGTGGATAAATCCAGACCACAACCGAACACCCTAGAAATATCGGGTATAATCTGCTCGCTACTCCAAATTTAGTAGAAAAACAGATTAAAATGGTAAAACACCATAATATCATACGGACTAAAATATACGGGTCTTACAATTGACCATCATCTATGCATCTCATACATAGTTCAACATCATCTGTTGATTATCTTCCATGGTTCATACATGATTGACCATCATCTATTCATCTCTAACATAGTTCACCATCATCTGTTGATTATCTTCCATGGTTCACACATAGTTAACCATCATCTACGAATCTCATACATTGTTCAACATCATCTGTTGACTACCTTCCATGGTTTGCACATAGTTGACCATCATCCATTCATATCTGACATAGTTCAACATCATCTGTTGACTATCTTCCATGGTTCACATATGATTGACCATCATCTATTCATCTTTGACATAGTTCACCATCATCTCCTGACTATCTTCCATGGTTCACACATAATTGACCATCATCTATGCATCTCATACATAGTTCACCATCATCTATTGACTATCTTCCATGTTTCACATATGATTGACCATCATCTATTCATCTCTGACATAGTTAACCATTATTTGTTGACTATCTTCTGTGGTTTACACATGATTGACCATCATCTATTCATCTCTGACATAGTTCACCATCATTTATTGACTATCTTCCATGGTTCACACATGGTTGACCATCATCAATGCATCTAATACATAGTTCAACATCATCTGTTGACTACCTTCCGTGGTTTACACATAGTTGACCATCATCTATTCATCTCTGACATAATTCACCATCATCTGTTGACTATCTTCCATGGTTCACACATGATTGACCATCATCTATGCATCTCATACATAGTTCAACATCATCTCCTGACTACCTTCCATGGTTCACACATGATTGACCATCATCTATGCATCTCATACATAGTTCAACATCATCTGTTGACTATCTTCCATGGTTCACACATGATTGACCATCATCTATTAATCTCTGACATAGTTCACCATCCTCTGTTGGCTATCTTCCATGGTTCACTCATAGTTAACCATCATCTGTGAATCTAATACATAGTTCAACATTGTCTGTTGACTACCTTCCATGGTTTACACATAGTTGACCATCATCTATTCATATCTGAAATATTTCACCATCATCTGTTGACTATCTTTCATGGTTCACACATAATTGACCATCATCTATGCATCTCATACATAGTTCAACATCATCTGTTGACTACCTTCCGTTGTTTACACATAGTTGACAATCATCTATTCATCTCTGACATAGTTCACCATCATTTGTTGACTATCTTCCATGGTTCACACATGATTGACCATCATCTATGCATCTCATACATAGTTCAACATCATCTCCTGACTACCTTCTCTGGTTCACACATGACTGACCATCATATATGCATCTCATACATAGTTCAACATCATCTGTTAATTATCTTCCATGGTTCATACATGATTGACCATCATCTATTCATCTTTAACATAGTTCACCATCATCTGTTGATTCTCTTCCATGGTTCACACATAGTTAACCATCATCTACGCATCTCATACATTGTTTAACATCATCTGTTGACTACCTTCCATGGTTTGCACATAGTTGACCATCATCCATTCATATCTGACATAGTTCAACATCACCTGTTGACTATCTTCCATGGTTCACACATGATTGACCATCATCTATTCATCTCTGACATAGTTCACCATCATCTCCTGACTATTTTCCATGGTTCACACATAGTTGACCATCATCTATGCATCTCATACATAGTTCACCATCATCCTTTGACTATCTTCCATGATTCACATATGATTGACCATCATCTATTCATCTCTGACATAGTTCACCACTATTTATTGACTATCTTCCGTGGTTCACACATGATTGACCATCATCTATTCATCTCTGAACATAGTTCACCATCATCTATTGACTATCTTCCTTGGTTCACACATGGTTGACCATCGTCAATGCATCTAATACATAGTTCAACATCATCTGTTGACTACCTTCCGTGGTTTACACATAGTTGACCATCATCTATTCATCTCTGACATAATTCACCATCATCTGTTGACTATCTTCCATGGTTCACACATGATTAACCATCATCTATGCATCTCATACATAGTTCAACATCATCTCCTGATTACCTTCCATGGTTCACACATGATTGACCATCATCTATGCATCTCATACATAGTTCAACATCATCTGTTGACTATCTTCCATGGTTCACACATGATTGACCATCATCTATTCATCTCTAACATAGTTCACTAACATCTGTTGGCTATCATCCATGGTTCACACATAGTTAACCATCATCTAAGAATCTAATACATAGTTCAACATCATCTGTTGACTACCTTCCATGGTTTACACATAGTTGACCATCATCCATTCATATCTGACATAGTTCACCATCATCTATTGACTATCTTCCATGGTTCACAAATAATTGACCATCATATGTGCATCTCATACATAGTTCAACATCATCTGTTGACTACCTTCCGTGGTTTACACATAGTTGACCATCATCTATTCAACTCTGACATAGTTCACCATCATTTGTTGACTATCTTCCATGGTTCACACACGATTGACCATCATCTATGCATCTCATACATAGTTCAACATCATCTCCTGACTACCTTCCCTGGTTCGCACATGATTGACCATCAACTATGCATCTCATACATAGTTCAACATTAACTGTTGATTATCTTCCATGGTTCATACATGATTGACCATCATCTATTCATCTCTGACATAGTTCACCATCATCTATTGACTATCTTCCATGGTTCACACATGGTTGACCATCATCAATGCATCTAATACATAGTTCAACATCATCTGTTGACTACCTTCTGTGGTTTACACATAGTTGACCATCATCTATTCAACTCTAACATAGTTCACCTTCATTTGTTGACTATCTTCCATGGTTCACACACGATTGACCATCATCTATGCATCTCATACATAGTTCAACATCATCTCCTGACTACATTCCCTGGTTCACACATGATTGACCATCATCTATGCATCTCATACATAGTTCAACATCATCTGTTGATTATCTTCCATGGTTCATACATGATTGACCATCATCTATTCATCTCTGACATAGTTCACCATCATCTGTTGACTATCTTCCATGGTTCACACATAGTTGACCATCATCTATGCATCTCATACAGAGTTCAACATCATCTGTTGACTACCTTCCATGGTTTACACATATTTGACCATCATCCATTCATATCTAACATAGTTCAACATCATCTGTTGACTATCTTCCATGGTTCACACATAATTGACCATCATATACGCATCACATACATAGTTCAACATCATCTGTTGACTACCTTCCGTGGTTTACACATAGTTGACCATCATCTATTCAACTCTGACATAGTTCACCATCATTTGTTGACTATCTTTCATGGTTCACACATGATTGACCATCATCTATGCATCTCATACATAGTTCAACATCGTCTCCTGACTACCTTCCCCGGTTCACACATGATTGACCATCATCTATGCATCTCATACATCATTCAACATCATCTGTGGATTATCTTCCATGGTTCATACATGATTGACCATCATCTATTCATCTCTGACATAGTTCACCATCATCTATTGACTATCTTCCAGGGTTCACACATGGTTGACCATCATCAATGCATCTAATACATAGTTCAACATCATCTGTTGACTACCTTCCGTGGTTTACACATAGTTGACCATCATCTATTCAACTCTGACATAGTTCACCATCATTTGTTGACTATCTTCCATGGTTCACACACGATTGACCATCATCTATGCATCTCATACATAGTTCAACATCATCTCCTGACTACATTCCCTGGTTCACACATGATTGACCATCATCTATCCATCTCATACATAGTTCAACATCATCTGTTGATTATCTTCCATGGTTCATACATGATTGACCATCATCTATTCATCTCTGACATAGTTCACCATCATCTGTTGACTATCTTCCAAGGTTCACACATAGTTGACCATCATCTATGCATCTCATACAGAGTTCATAATCATCTGTTGACTACCTTCCATGGTTTACACATAGTTGACCATCATCCATTCATATCTGACATAGTTCAACATCATCTGTTGACTATCTTCCATGGTTCACACATGATTGACCATCATCTATTCATCTCTGACATAGTTCACCATCATCTCCTGACTATCTTCCATGGTTCACACATATTTGACCATCATCTATGCATCTCATACATAGTTCACCATCATCGGTTGAGTATCTTCCATGGTTCACACATGATTGACCATCATCTATTCATCTCTGACATAATTTACCATTATTTGTTGACTATCTTCCGTGGTTCACACATGATTGACCATCATCTATTCATCTATGACATAGTTCACCATCATCTATTGACTATCTTCCATGGTTCACACATGGTTGACCATCATCACTGCATCTAATACACAGTTCAACATCATCTGTTGACTACCTTCCGTGGTTTACACATAGTTGACCATCATCTATTCATTTCTGACATAGTTCATCATCATCTGTTGGCTATCTTCCATGGTTCACACATGATTGACCATCATCTATGCATCTCATACATAGTTCAACATCATCTCCTGACTACCTTCCATGGTTCACACATGATTGACCATCATCTATTCATCTCTGACATAGTTCACCATCATCTGTTGACAATCTTCCATGGTTCACACATAGTTGACCATCATTTATGCATCTCATACATAGTTCAACATCATCTGTTGACTACCTTCCATGGTTTACACATAGTTGACCATCATCACTTCATATCTGACATAGTTCAGCATCATCTGTTGACTATCTTCCATGGTTCACACATGATTAATCATCATCTATTCATCTCTGACATAGTTCACCATCATCTCCTGACTATCTTCCATGGTTCACACATAGTTGACCATCATCTATGCATCTCATACGTAGTTCACCATCATCTATTGACTATCTTCCATGGTTCACACATGATTGACCATCATATATTCATCTCTGACATAGTTCACCATTATTTGTTGACTATCTTTCGTGGTTCACACATGATTAACCATCATCTATTAATCTCTGACATAGTTCACCATCATATGTTGACTATCTTCCGTGGTTCACACATGGTTGACCATCATAAATGCATCTCATACATAGTTCAACATCATCTGTTGACTACCTTCTGTGATTTATACATAGTTGACCATCATCTATTCATATCTAACATAATTAACCATCATCTATTGACTATCTTCCATGGTTCACACATGATTGACCATCATCTATGCATCTCATACATAGTTCAACATCATCTCCTGACTTCCTTCCATGGTTCACACATGATTGATCATCATCTATGCATCTCATACATAGTTCAACATTATCTGTTGACTATCTTCCATGGTTCACACATGATTGACCATCATCTATTTATCTATGACATAGTTCACCATCATCTGTTGGCTATCATCCATGGTTCACACATAGTTAACCATCATCTATGCATCTAATACATAGTTCAACATCATCTGTTGACTACCTTCCATGGTTTACACATAGTTGACCATCATCCATTCATATCTGACATAGTTCATTATCATCTGTTGACTATCTTCCATGGTTCACACATGATTGACCATCATCTAAGCATCTCATATGTAAGACCCGTATATTTTAGTCCGTATGATATTATGATGTTTGATCCTTTTAATCTGTTTTTCTACTAAATTTGGAGTAGCGAGCAAATTATACCCGATATTTCTAGGGTGTTCGGTTGTGGTCTGGATTGATCCACGTGGTTTCTTTTTAATTCAATCAGACTTTTTCTATTGGCACGGTAGTTATATTGGATTCCGAATATTTCTATGTTTTCGAAATTTCAAAATTGTGTTTCTGCCGATTTTTGGGAAAACGGGCAAATTATACCCGTCGTTTAAATTTTCACGAACTCCGATTGTCGTCAAAATTTAAATGGGAGTTTTATATATCACCGATATTGAGAATTTAATCTCAATATATCTTTCTGAGTTAAGGAACAAAAATTTATTCGGAATAAAATTTATTCGAAAATTTTGGGTGGTTTTAATTAAAATGGGACGGTGAAATTTTCCGGTTTTCATAAAAAGTTGTTCGTGAGCGAGTTACGACTCGTCTGAGTCAGAACATTTTTTTAAGTGTGAGACATTAAATATCTAGATATTTTTGGGTTATATTAATATTATATGTTTTTAAGATAAGATCTTTTAGATATTTTGTTGGGATATTATTATTATATCCATTAGATATTTTGTCGAGATATTATTATTATATCCATTAGATATTTTTTTGGCGGGTATATTATTATTTTATTCTTGACTTTTATTTTATAATATATCTTTTTCATCGATGTTTTCGTTTGATCGCGTTTTGAGAGCGTTTAGGAGATATTTAGGCGAAAGGGTAAAACGGTAATCTTGCGGATTAGATATTTTAGAAAAGGATATGATGGGGATTAGGTGGAAAGTTTAGATTATATATATAGAGAGATTAGAGAGAAAGAAAGGAAAAGGAAAGAAAAGAAGAGGAAAGAAAGGAGAAGAGAGGAGAAAGAGAGAAAAGAGGGAAAAATGGGGAAACCATCCGAATCGGAGCCGGATCTTCGATTAAATCGGGTTGAAAGTGTGAATCGGGTACGAGATTTCATCGTGAGAGACAAATCGATCTTACGTAGCGTAAGTTGTTTGGGTTGGAAGCTTGCTCAGGTAAGGGCACTTTCTAACGATATTATATGTGATTGAATGCATGTGTGTTTGTATTCATGATTGTGTGCCCTTGTGGGGATGTTTGAATGATTGTGTGCCAGTTGAGGTTGTGTGGTTATATTCATGATTGTGTGCCCGGTTGGGGATATGTGTTTATGCTATGACGCTAAACTTGTGATGTGCATTCATATGATTTGTGATAAATATATGAATTGCGGTTGATGTGTATGTCGAGGAGGACAACACGAGGTGTGTCTGAGCCACCTGTTGGTAATGAGAATTATTCATATGATTTGTGATAAATATATGAATTGCGGTTGATGTGTATGTCGAGGTGGACAACACGGGGTGTGTCTGAGCCACCTGTTGGTACTGAGAATTGTTCATATGATCTGTGATAGATATATGAACTGAATTGTGAATTGTGATTTTACACCTTGTTATTATACATATTGTGGTTATATAAACTATTGCATTTGCATGTGTGGGTTCATGCATACCATAGTTGCGTGTAGGTAGTTGGCGCCGAATGGGCCAGGGTGATGGGTTCTGAATCATCACCTAATCCCGAAGGGAATTCTACTGCACCAGGTGATGTGACTGAGCCGTCATCGATCCTTTGAGATCAAATTGAGTCAGGTGAATGCGAGGGAGGCAACACCAGGTGTCTGCAAGGGCAGCACTTTTGTGTCTGCGAGGCAGCACGGTTATTGAGGACCCAAGGGGGGTATCACGACTCTCTGCGGAGAGGTTAAATTCCGGGATTCATGCATGGTGAGGGTACCCGACGAATTGGGACCACCAAATTCATATAGGTCTGCATTTAGGATGTTTGTGCATTGCATTTGTGTGTTAAATTAAATGTTGTGATTGTTACATATATCATATTGTCACCTCATTTATGTTGCTTTGCATATCATATTGTCATCTTATTCATGTTGTTATGTATATCATGTTCTGCTGGCATGTGTGTATTCTTCCATAAATGCTGTTTTTAGATTGTGACCCTCTACTATTATTATGATGTGGCTAACGACCACCCAGGTTTAGAAGTTGTGATAGTTAAGGTATCCAGGTGTCGTGAAGGCTTGTATGATGCGATGTCTTTGGGCTAGGAATTCAAGATCAGCTTAGGGTCATGTTTTGATGTGTCCATGTTGTTGTTGTTGTTGTTATTGGTAAAGCTGAGTGCTTATTTTTATGTGTATGGACAAATATTTATAACAGTGGGCATTACGCTGGTCCTATGTATGGAAAAGACTTAGATCGAAAGCTCGTACTCTGATTAATCATTTTTATTATTTTCCTGAAAAGACAGTTGTCAATATTATGTATGGCATTAAAAAAAAATATACACTCCCGCTGTTAAAATTCGGGGTGTTACATTGTGGTATCAGAGCTTTGGTCTAAGATTTTCATGGGGTTGTGAGTCGGGTGTCCTAAGCTGATCAAGTGTCGGGTTTAGTGGGAGTAAATGTGTGGAGTCCTATGTGTTATGTGGTTTGTGTCTTGAGTCCAGCATGATATGTGCCTAGGTAATCGTTTGTTTCTTAACTGAAGTTGAGGTCTCCCATAGTACTTCAGTAAGAAGCTTAGTTAAACTCCTTGAGCATTTGTCGACGTTGGTCGACATGTGTCTCTGTTTTTCTTTAGAGGTAGTGATCTAGAGGTAGTGAGATTGAATCGAGTAAGAACTACAAGGTTTTCTGCAGTAATGCTATGGATGAGAGGTTTTGTTTGTCCTTATCACTCCGAGGTGTTGAGTAGGGATGAGTGGAAGTCAAGGTTTCAAAGGATTCTAAGTAAGGACTTGTTTTGGAGGACCTATTGAGAGAAAAATTATTGGATGTTCATTCTGGTGAGTTCCGAATGAGATGAGATGAAGTTTATGGACTATGAAGAAGGTAATATTTCTTTGGAATCAAAGAGCAGTTATAGATGTCGTTTGGAGACAATTACTATACATGGAGATTAATGGACATCTTCTCTAGGAAGAAAGCGGGTTACACGTTGAAAGTGGCCGAAACCTAGGAAAGTTAGAGGAAGGTTATACGATCAGTAGGTCCTTGAGGGTTATTTTTTGTTTTTCTAAGCTATGTTAGGTAGGTAACTAAATCCCGTAAGGATGAATCATGTGATGTTAAAGGAAGGAAACCAAGTATCACATGGATAAGTTTTAGTAAAAGTGATCATCAGTGGAGTTGTCTTCGAAACTAGAAGTGGGAGTTTGGGAGAGAAGGAGTGTAACAGTTTCTAGGAGAAAAAGGTAGAAGATAGTACCACGGATCTAAGTAATCATATGAGTAGAGTAGAGAAGTGCTAAAGCAATTCAAGTATGGGTGACATGGTTTTGCTAGAAATATCATACCGCGGGTAGACAATGGGTTGTTAGAAGAGTGATAAGACGCTGAAAGTTAATATCTGGAAGGACACAGAGCCATGTATGAAGAATTAATGAATGGAGTTATATGGTGTAACAAGTATATGGATTTCGTGAAGATCAAAGTTTAGATTTGGATTTAGGGATCGAACCTGAGAATAAAGAAAAGTTAAGATCGAGTGTTAAGATTTGAGATAAGTGCTAAGTGACTAGATGAATGAGTAAGATATGTCTGTTTTGGAAGGATAATTCTTTTAGAGTGTTAGATCGTATAGTAATAATGTTGGTTGATACCTTAGAAAAAGTTAGGATTAAATAAGAAACTGAGGAGTGAATGGATGTGTCCTGATGTTTAGCAAGAACTTATGCGAAAGAGGATTGGGTTGTGTTATAAAAGAATATTATGACCATTGGAAAGTCATAAGCAATTGACGATAGATAGAACATCGAAGAGTAGGTTGGATAGGACGGACATTGATTTGGAACAAGGATATTTAGATTAGGTGAAGAAGAGTAAAGATGTGGGTTGAAGTTGACAAGATAGAGGTCATGGTAGGTTGGGAAACGACTATAGGCGTTTGGTTGCTAAGATTTTTTTTGAAGTTGGAAACTCCTAGATGTTATAAGAGGATCTAGTATAAGGGACTTTGGAGTTGCAGTATCGTAAAGGTGGTTACAAAGGAAGAATCAGGTTGTATGCAAGTAAGAAAGTGCTCAGGTAACACAGATTTTTTAATAAGAAGGTTGACTACCTCGTTGCTTAGGAAAGACTACCAAGGATATGACCCAAATGGAAATGGGAAGGATACTAAGCATTTCCTCAAGAGTGTATGCTATAGATGATGGGGTTGCGCTCGGACGTAAAGTTGATATTTAAGAAGCGGTATAAGTGGTAAGAGAATAATCCTGCGGTTGGAAATTTTGATATCACAAGGTTAATGAGTAGTGTATTAGTGACTAGATGGGTGGTTATATTCAGAATTAGGATGATGAAGTTACTAAGTGAAAAGCCTGTTGGAGATTCCACATGAGACATGAGAAGTCTGGACGAGGTTAAGTACATTATGTCATTGATGAACGAATGGGTGGAGTGAAAAGATTGGTTTTGGGAAATCGGCGTTAAAACAAAGTGTGAGAGGAACGGTTAGAGAGGTGGATTAGGGCGATTTAGAATTCGTGCAAGAAATGACCTCGCCCATAAACCGGAAAAAGTAATGGTAAAGGTATGCTTAAGAGTTGAAGGTACAACTAGATTGGGTCACCTAAGGTGCATTGGGTATATTCGGAAGTAGATAGGATTAAACATTTGCCTATTTGGACGAATCAAGGATGAAGTGGAAATGTTTGGCGGAGACTAGTAAGGCTTGGATTCGTTGTACTTGTTATAATGAAGACTAGAGAAGCATAATGGAAAATAGGCATTGAGAAATTATTGGACATCAGAGGTTGACATCGAGAACAGTTTGACAATAGAAGATGAGATAGGGGAACAATAAAAAATGGTTTGATTGATGAGCTCGTTGAGGGAAATAGAATTTAGTTGTAAGAGGAAAAGGAAACTCAATGAATTTTTGGAAGCTGATGTAGGATGATACTGTAACATTCCGTTTTTAATATTTCCTTTTTCCGTGCTTTTTGGTGTTAATTGGTCGAGTCTTTATTTTTAATTGAGCAATATTTATGTTAATTGCTAATTGGTGTGATTATATGTTATTTTTGCACATTGTGTATTTTTACCGTTTTTGAGAGTTTGCGGGGAAAATTGGAATAAAGGGTATTTGACATATTTCATAATTAATAGTATTAGTTAATAATAGTTAGTTTAGATATTTATTAGAAATGTTTAGAATTTTTAAGTTAAGAAAATATAAAAGAAAATAGTTAGTATAAGTTTAGAAAAGAAGAAAAAGAAAAGTTAGTAAGAGTTTCCCAAAAAAGAAGAAAAAGAGAGAAATAGAGAAGTGAAGACAAAGTGAAGACAAAGGGGAAAAATCACCAAGCAAGCTTTAGGAATCGGATTGTTATCGGGTAAGGGTGTGAAACTCGGTTATTATATTGATTGTGTATGATTATATATGTTTGTTTTTGAATTGTTTGAATGTGTAGAGAATTATGTGGTTAGGTTGCTATTTTTGACATAATCGGTAGAATCGAGAGTTTTCAAGGATGAAATTCAAAACAAATTGTGTAGTTTAGTCGTGTGAGGTTAGGCCGAGATTATAGAGACTCGTTTCGTTGAAATCGGTTGATATTGTGAGTTTTGACATTTTTGGGTTTTGAAAATGTGAGATTTTGGTGAAAAATAAAAGTCGTGGAATCGGGTTTTTCTTGATCCTAATATGTTGGTATGTATTTATGTGATATTACCATGTATTTATTCGGGAGAAAGGAATTGAATCGGTCGGGTTTCCGGAGGGTTTTGTGTAGAGGCAGCAGCTGATTTTTCTGGTTTTTAACAGGTGCAATCGATTGCAGCAGGATGCAAATCGATTGCACATGAAAAAAAGGGCGAAAAATGTGATTTCTGGGGCCGTGTAATCGATTGCACACAGGTGTAAATCGATTGCACTCTGCTGTTCTTTTTCAAAAATTTGTTTTTTTAAAAGTTGCATAACCTTTTCGTCGTTTATCCGTTTTAGCTGTTCTTTATATCGATCTGAAGCTAAAAATATGTTCTATGATTTGGTGAAGAAAAATATTATTTTTAGCCGACTTTTAGCCGACTTTTCCGAGAAACCGTAAAATGGAATTTTTGAGTTACTTTCTATATTGTGCGATAGGATATGATATGTAACGTATGACTAGTGTGAGGGATGTTTGATGGGTATATGATGTTGTGGTGAAGGTTTGTGGCCGTTTGGCAATTATGTGCATTGTATTATATGTACTTGAAATGCATGATTTAATATATGAGCCTTGATTGCCATGGGTCATTATATGACATGCATCAGGTTGTAGACATTGTAGATCCCTTCGTGGGTGTAAACAATGCATGTAGACATTGTAGATCCCTTTGTGGGTGTAAATAATGCATGTAGACATTATAGATCCCTTCGTGGGTGTAAACAATGCATGTTGAATTGTAGATCCCTTATGGGTGTAAGCAATTGTTGTATTGATCGTGTGCCTATTATAAAGGACTAAAAACGATCCATAACGTCGTATGCTTGTTGATAAGTGGTAGCGACGGGGAACATTGTATGCCCGACGGGGAGTTACCCTAAGTAACGAGCGATGATTCCAAGAGTTCCTAGGGGACTAATGGTACCGCATGCATAGAGTCGTTGTGTCGGTCTCTGTGCATTTGCATAATTCATTACATGAATGTTTATGTGTTGAATTTTGAGAAGGATTTGTTATGCATTGTGTTAATGTATATGCTTATGTGATTGATGTGTGAAATGGGTTTAATATGTCTTGTGTTGTTTACAAGTATCGTATTTGTGTGGTGAGAATAATTGTGCATATTTTGCTAAGTGTTTTATAATGATATGCAATTATATTATAATCCTGTTTCTCACCCTTCTGCTGTGGTTTAATGCGGTAATGGCATTGCAGATTAGACGCTGGAGGTCTTTTGCGAAGATTAGTGTCTTCGTCTTTTTGTCGTTCCGTCGGCTCTGATATGTAACACGGGTAGTCGGGGTTCGAGTGTAGATGTTTCTTTTGGCTTGTATATAGTGGCTTTATATGAACATGTATATGACATACTTATCTTTTGTGATGACATCAGTTATGGATGTTCCGCTTTAATTCTGTAACTGAACGATGATATTTTGGAACTGAGTTCCTATGTTTATATGACTATCAGGTTGTTATATATCTATATGAGCAGGTTGTTTTAGTTCACGTTGGTGTGGCATCTCTGGCTATATCATGATAAATTATTCTTTGCTCTGATGTTTTATTTATAAGATTAGTTTATTCCGGTTTTTGTACGGGGTATAGAAGGGGTGTTACATTAAGTGGTATCAGAGCCAATGTTTGGTTTGTCCGACCATGTTGTCGTGTCTGTTGTATCTTGTTGGTCTGTTGCACTCTGTGGAGTGGTTGTTTAACCATAATTTGCTATCATTGGGAACGTTCAGATTATGGCTGGAAGAGGTGCTGCTGCTATGACTGCGGCCATGCAAGCTATGGCGCAAGCGATGCAGAATTTACCCAATGCTGCGACGGACGAGGAATTGCGTAGTATGGATAAGTTTCAAAAGAATAATCCACCGAGCTTCGAAGGTACTCATGATCCTGAGGGAGCACAGATTTGGCTGAAGAAGATTGAGAAGATCTTCCGTTTCATTAGGTGTTCTGAGGATCAAAAGGTGCAGTTTGGTACTCATGTGTTGGAAAAGGAAGCTGAAAACTGGTGGGCGAATGCTTCTCAGAGGTTTGAGGAGGATGAGATAGTGGTTACATGGGCTGTGTTCAAAGATGCTTTTCTTGAAAAGTATTTTCCGAAAGATGAGAGAGGTAAGAAGGAAATTGAATTTCTTGAACTGAAGCAGGATAATTCCTCTGTTGCGGATTATGCTGCTAAGTTTGAGGAACTTGTGAAGTTCTGTCCTAATTATAATACGGTTGGTTCTGAGAGGTCAAAGTGTTTAAAGTTTGTGAATGGCTTGAGGCCAGAAATCAAGCAGGGTATCGGTTATCAGGAGATCAGGCAGTTTCCAGTGTTGGTGAACAAAAGTAGGATTTTTGATGAAGATAGTAAGGCACGTGCTATGCATTACAAGAATCTGGGTGATAAGAAAGGAAAAGGGCAGTTCAGAGGTAGGCCTTATGTGACTCCTGCTGATAAGGGGAAACAGAAGGCTACTTTTGATAGGAAGCCGAGTGGAGGAGGAATGAATTCTTCTGTGAAATGTTATAATTGTGGTGGTATGGGTCATCGTGTGTCGGAGTGTAGGAGGAATATGAACAAGTGTTCTAATTGTGGTTTGACGGGTCATGTGACTGCTGATTGTAGGAGGAATGCGATCAAGTGTTATAATTATGGGGAGAATGGTCACTATAGTACAAAGTGCACGAAACCGAAGCAAGCTCAACCTGGAGGGAAAGTATTTGCATTGGCGGGAGCTCAGCCTACTAATGCAGATCGTTTGATCAGAGGTACTTGTTTTATTAATAGTAATCTTTTAATTGCTATTATTGATACTGGAGCGACTCATTCGTTTATTTCGATTGATTGTGCAAAACGTTTGAATTTGGTGTTGTCTAAGATGGGTGGAGAGATGGTTATCGATACTCCAGCTTCGGGGTCGGTAACTACTTCTTTCGTTTGTTTAAGTTGTCCTTTGACAATTTTTGGTAGAGATTTTGTGATGGACTTGGTATGTTTGCCATTGAAGGGTTTGGATGTGATTCTGGGAATGAACTGGTTAGAGTTCAATCGTGTTCATCTTGATTGTTATCTTAAGCGGGTGAGATTTCCTTCTCTTGAAGAAGAAAGGGAATCTGGTTTCTTATCTACCAAAGAGTTGAAGAAACTTTTGGCGGAGGAAGCTCAGTTGTTTGGATTGTTTGCATCGTTGTCTATGGAGAGTCAAGTTGCAATTGGAAGTTTTCCTGTTGTGTGTGATTTTCAGGAGGTGTTTCCGGATGATTTTTCAGATGTGCCGCCAGAAAGAGAGGTGGAGTTTTCTATAGACCTAGTTCCTGGTACTAGACCTGTATCTATGGCACCATATCGGATGTCAGCATCTGAGTTGGTGGAGTTGAAAAGACAATTGAATGAGTTGTTGGAAAAGAGGTTTGTAAGGCCTAGTGTATCACCTTGGGGTGCTCCTGTTTTGTTGGTAAAAAAGAAAGATGGAAGTATGCGTTTGTGTATCGATTATCGGCAGTTGAATAAAGTGACGATTAAGAACAAGTATCCACTTCCAAGGATCGATGACTTGATGGATCAACTAGTGGGTGCAAGTGTGTTTATTAAGATTGATTTGAGGTCAGGATACCATCAGATTCGGGTTAAAGAGGAGGATATTCAGAAGACGGCCTTTAGGACACGATACAGACATTACGAGTTTTCTGTGATGTCGTTCGGGGTTTCTAATGCGCCGGGTGTGTTTATGGAGTATATGAATCGTATATTCCATGAGCATTTAGATCATTTTGTTGTTGTTTTTATTGATGACATTTTGGTTTATTCTAAGTCACTGGAGGAACATGCGGAACATTTGCGTATTGTGTTGCAGATTCTGAAGGAGAAGAAACTTTATGCCAAACTGTCCAAGTGTGAGTTCTGGTTATCAGAAGTGAGTTTTCTTGGGCATGTGATTTCAGGTAATGGTATTGCTGTGGATCCATCCAAAGTAGAGGCAGTTCTACAATGGGAGGCTCCTAGATCTGTTACTGAAATTCGAAGTTTTCTGGGTTTAGCTGGATATTACCGGAGGTTTATCTAAGGTTTTTCCAAGTTGGCACTTCCGTTGACTCAACTGACTTGTAAGGGTAAGGCATTTATTTGGGATATTCAATGTGAAGAAAGTTTCAACGAGCTGAAGAAGAGATTGACTACAGCTCCGATTTTGATCTTACCGAATCCTAATGAATCGTTCGTTGTGTATTGTGATGCATCTCTAATTGGTTTAGGTGGTGTTTTGATGCAAGATGGTAAGGTGGTTGCTTATGCTTCGAGGCAGTTACGAGTTCATGAGAAGAATTACCCTACTCATGATTTGGAATTAGCTGCGATGGTTTTTGTATTAAAGATTTGGAGGCATTATCTCTACGGTGCTAGATTCGAAGTCTTTAGTGATCATAAAAGTTTAAAATACTTGTTTGATCAGAAAGAGTTGAATATGAGGCAACGAAGATGGTTGGAACTTCTGAAGGACTATGACTTTAGCTTGAATTACCATCCTGGTAAGGCTAATGTGGTAGCTGATGCTTTGAGTCAGAAATCTTTGCGTATATCTGCTTTGATGGTGAAAGAGTGGGAACTTCTGGAACAATTTCGAGACTTGAGTTTGGTTTGTGAGCTTTCACATGAGAGTGTGAAGCTTGGTATGTTAAAGATCACTAATGATTTTCTGTTGTCTGTTATAGAGAAACAAAAGTTGGACTTGAAACTTGTTGATTTGTTGCTTGTTGGAAATCAAGAAGTGAACGGTGACTTTAAAGTGGATGATCAGGGTATTTTGAGATTCCGTGGTAGAATTTGTATACCAGATGATGCAGAGTTGAAAAAGATGATTCTTGAGGAAGGACACCGGAGTAGTATGAGTATACATCCTGGTGCTAATAAGATGTACCAAGATTTGAAGAAAATATTTTGGTGGTCTGATTTGAAACGAGATGTGGCTCAGTTTGTTTATGCGTGTTTGACTTGTCAGAAGTCGAAAGTGGAACATCAGAGGCCTGCAGGATTAATGCAACCGTTGGATATTCCGGAGTGGAAATGGGATAGTATATCGATGGATTTTGTGACGGGTTTGCCTAATTCTCCGAGTGGGCATAATGCTATTTGGGTGATCATTGATAGGCTGACTAAATCGGCGCATTTCATTTCGATTGATATCAGTTATTCTATGGAGCGTTTGGCTGAGCTTTATATCCGTGGGATTGTGAAGTTGCATGGCGTCCCGTTGAGTATTGTTTCTGATCGTGATCCGAGGTTTACTTCCAGATTTTGGGAAAGTTTGCAAAAGGCGTTAGGTTCTAAGCTGAGATTGAGTTCTGCTTATCTTCCGCAGACTGATGGTAAGACGGAGAGAACAATTCAGTCATTGAAAGATTTACTGAGATCTTGTGTTCTTGAGCAAGGTAGAGTTTGGGACAGTTTTCTTTCATTGATCGAGTTTACGTATAATAACAGTTTCCATTCTAGTATCGGAATGGCACCTTTTGAGGCACTTTATGGAAGAAGATGTCGAACACCTTTGTGTTGGCATGAATCTGGTGAAAGTGCAGTAGTTGGACCTGAGTTAGTTCAACAAACGACGGAAAAGGTGAAACTTATTCGGGAAAAGATGAAAGCTTCTCAGAGTAGGCAAAAGAGTTATCATGATAAAAGGAAAAGAGATCTTGAGTTTCAAGCGGGTAACCATGTGTTTTTGAGGGTTTCGTCGGTGACTGGTGTTGGACGTGTTTTGAAGTCAAGGAAGCTTACTTCACGTTTTATTGGTCCATATCAGATATCCGAAAGAGTTGGTGCAGTGGCTTACAGGATAGCATTGCCACCGAATCTTTCGAATCTACATGATGTTTTCCATGTTTCACAGCTATGGAAGTATGTTCCAGATCCGTCTCATGTGATTCCGATGGATGAGGTTGAGGTAAGAGATAATCTTACGGTTGAGGTTTTACCGGTGAGGATTTTAGATCGCGAGTTGAAAAGGTTAAGAGGCAAGGAGATTGCACTTGTGAAAGTGGCGTGGGGAGGCGCTGCTGAGGGCAATTTGACTTGGGAATTGGAAAGTCGGATGCGGGAGTCTTATCCGGAGTTGTTTGGATCAGGTAATATTTTCGAGGACGAAAATTTCTCAAGTGGGGGAGAGTTGTAACAGTTCGTTTTTAATATTTCCTTTTTCCGTGCTTTTTGGTGTTAATTGGTCGAGTCTTTATTTTTAATTGAGCAATATTTATGTTAATTGCTAATTGGTGTGATTATATGTTATTTTTGCACATTGTGTATTTTTACCGTTTTTGAGAGTTTGCGGGGAAAATTGGAATAGAGGGTATTTGACATATTTCATAATTAATAGTATTAGTTAATAATAGTTAGTTTAGATATTTATTAGAAATGTTTAGAACTTTTAAGTTAAGAAAATATAAAAGAAAATAGTTAGTATAAGTTTAGAAAAGAAGAAAAAGGAAAGTTAGTAAGAGTTTCCCAAAAAAGAAGAAAAAGAGAGAAATAGAGAAGTGAAGAGAAAGTGAAGACAAAGGGGAAAAGTCACCAAGCAAGCTTTAGGAATCGGATTGTTATCGGGTAAGGGTGTGAAACTCGGTTATTATATTGATTGTGTATGATTATATATGTTTGTTTTTGAATTGTTTGAATGTGTAGAGAATTATGTGGTTAGGTTGCTATTTTTGACATAATCGGTAGAATCGAGAGTTTTCACGGATGAAATTCGAAACAAATTGTGTAGTTTAGTCGTATGAGGTTAGGCCGAGATTATAGAGACTCGTTTCGTTGAAATCGGTTGATATTGTGAGTTTTGACATTTTTGGGTTTTGAAAATGTGAGATTTTGGTGAAAAATAAAAGTCGTGGAATCGGGTTTTTCTTGATCCTAATATGTTGGTATGTATTTATGTGATATTACCATGTATTTATTCGGGAGAAAGGAATTGAATCGGTCGGGTTTCCGGAGGGTTTTGTGTAGAGGCAGCAGCTGATTTTTCTGGTTTTTAACAGGTGCAATCGATTGCAGCAGGATGCAAATCGATTGCACATGAAAAAAAGAGCGAAAAATGTGATTTCTGGGGCCGTGCAATCGATTGCACACAGGTGTAAATCGATTGCACTCTGCTGTTCTTTTTCAAAAATTTGTTTTTTTAAAAGTTGCATAACTTTTTCTTCGTTTATCCGTTTTAGCTGTTCTTTATATCGATCTGAAGCTAAAAATATGTTCTTTGATTTGGTGAAGAAAAATATTATTTTTAGCCGACTTTTCCGAGAAACCGTAAAATGGAATTTTTGAGTTACTTTCTATATTGTGCGATAGGATATGATATGTAACGTATGACTTGTGTGAGGGATGTTTGATGAGTATATGATGTTGTGGTGAAGGTTTGTGGCCGTTTGGAAATTATGTGCATTGTATTATATGTACTTGAAATGCATGATTTAATGTATGAGCCTTGATTGCCATGGGTCATTATATGACATGCATCAGGTTGTAGACATTGTAGATCCCTTCGTGGGTGTAAACAATGCATGTAGACTTTGTAGATCCCTTTGTGGGTGTAAACAATGCATGTAGACATTGTAGATCTCTTCGTGGGTGTAAACAATGCATGTTGAATTGTAGATCCCTTATGGGTGTAAGCAATTGTTGTATTGATCGTGTGCCTATTATAAAGGACTAAAAACGATCCATAACGTCGTATGCTTGTTGATAAGTGGTAGCGACGGGGAACATCGTATGCCCGACGGGGAGTTACCCTAAGTAACGAGCGATGATTCCAAGAGTTCCTAGGGGACTAATGGTACCGCATGCATAGAGTCGTTGTGTCGGTCTCTGTGCATTTGTATAATTCATTACATGAATGTTTATGTGTTGAATTTTGAGAAGGATTTGTTATGCATTGTGTTAATGTATATGCTTATGTGATTGATGTGTGAAATGGGTTTAATATGTCTTGTGTTGTTTACAAGTATCGTATTTGTGTGGTGAGAATAATTGTGCATATTTTGCTAAGTGTTTTATAATGATATGCAATTATATTATAATCCTGTTTCTCACCCTTCTGCTGTGGTTTAATGCTGTAATGGCATTGCAGATTAGACGCTGAAGGTCTTTTGCGAAGATTAGTGTCTTCGTCTTTTTGTCGTTCCGTCGGCTCTGATATGTAACACGGGTAGTCGGGGTTCGAGTGTAGATGTTTCTTTTGGCTTGTATATAGTGGCTTTGTATGAACATGTATATGACATACTTATCTTTTGTGATGACATCAGTTATGGATGTTCCGCTTTAATTCTGTAACTGAACGATGATATTTTGGAACTGAGTTCCTATGTTTATATGACTATCAGGTTGTTATATATCTATATGAGCAGGTTGTTTTAGTTCACGTTGGTGTGGCATCTCTGGCTATATCATGATAAATTATTCTTTGCTCTGATGTTTTATTTATAAGATTAGTTTATTCCGGTTTTTGTACGGGGTATAGAAGGGGTGTTACAGATACGAAAGACGTGGTATGTCAAATGGGGATAGCCAACGATGAGGAACGTTTAAGGTTAAGGCATACGAGAGTAAACTAAGTTATGACTTGGAACTGAGGTAGTTATGTTAGAGTGTGATACAATAGTTTAAGTCTGGGGTAGAGGGCTTTTGTGTATTGTAGAGGGCATAATGGGCGCATGAAAGAAAATTTAGGGAAGTTTCAATCACCAACCGGACATTGGGATGGAAATATTAAGATGGTGATTGGGAATGATTATGGATGTGAACATATACGGATCATCACCATTATGTGATTAAAGGAATAATTAAGGATTTATGGACATTGGGAAAAATGTGGAGTTCTCTACTTAGATGACTACTTCGTTTGGAGTGAAATAGGTGGAAGTTGTACTCGGGTATTAGCTGTTACTGTTTTGGGAGGATACTCAATGGTTGTTCCGAGCCAAGTGAGCGTGAGAGAAACCGTAACTTGTTTTAGGGAGATTGTGTCTCACTTTGGAGAGTGAAGTAACAGGAATTTGGAGGAAACATTTAGGAAACATCGAAGTGATTATTGGACCCTGGTGTCTTGCAAAAAATTGAGAACAAGATGAGGAGAACACTATTGTAGTTGGTAACGATGGTTTATTCCACCATCATGGTTGTCGCCTACCTATTGACAAATTGAGGAACTGATCATCCTTAATCTGTTGTTGATAGTAGACAAGATTGTGTTGAATGGAATGAATGATTCTTGCCGGCTGAGATAGTGTGCGGTTTTAGCGTTGCGTCTAGAGTCCGAGTCACTGTGACTTTGTAGAGGGTTGCAATAGGTGCGCGGTCGTTCTGGTGAGTGTGTTAGTGATAAATTGGTAAGTTGTTACATTTACCTCGAGTTTCGAGGACGAAACTCCTTTTTGGTGGGTAGTAATGTAAGACCCGTATATTTTAGTCCGTATGATATTATGATGTTTTATCATTTTAATCTGGTTTTCTACTAAATTTGGAGTAGCGAGCAGATTATACCCGATATTTCTAGGGTGTTCGGTTGTGGTCTGGATTGATCCACGTGGTTTCTTTTTCATTCAATCAGACTTTTTCTATTGGCACGGTAGTTATTTTGGATTCCGAATGTTTCTATGTTTTCGAAATTTCAAAATTGTGTTTCTGCCGATTTTTGGGGAAAACGGGCAAATTATACCCGTCGTTTAAATTTTCACGGACTCCGATTGTCGTCAAAATTTAAATGGGAGTTTTATATATCGCTGATATTGAGAATTTAATCTCAATATATCTTTCTGAGTTAAGGAACAAAAATTTATTCGGAATAAAATTTATTCAAAAATTTTGGGTGGTTTTAATTAAAATGCGACGGTGAAATTTTTCGGTTTTCATAAAAAGTTGTTCGTGAGCGAGTTACGACTCGTCTGAGTCAGAACATTTTTTTAAGTGTGAGACATTAAATATCTAGATATTTTTGGGTTATATTAATATTATATGTTTTTAAGATAAGATCTTTTAGATATTTTGTTGGGATATTATTATTATATCCATTAGATATTTTGTCGAGATATTATTATTATATTCATTAGATATTTTTTTGGCGGGTATATTATTATTTTATTCTTGACTTTTATTTTATAATATATCTTTTTCATCGATGTTTTTGTTTGATCGCGTTTTGAGAGCGTTTAGGAGATATTTAGGCGAAAGGGTAAAACGGTAATCTTGCGGATTAGATATTTTAGAAAAGGATATGATGGGGATTAGGTGGAAAGTTTAGATTATATATATAGAGAGATTAGAGAGAAAGAAAGGAAAAGGAAAGAAAAGAAGAGGAAAGAAAGGAGAAGAGAGGAGAAAGAGAGAAAAGAGGGGAAAATGGGGAAAACATCCGAATCGGAGCCGGATCTTCGATTAAATCGGGTTGAAAGTGTGAATCGGGTACGAGATTTCATCGTGAGAGACAAATCGATCTTACGTAGCGTAAGTTGTTTGGGTTGGAAGCTTGCTCAGGTAAGGGCACTTTCTAACGATATTATATGTGATTGAATGCATGTGTGTTTGTATTCATGACTGTGTGCCCTTGTGGGGATGTTTGAATGATTGCGTGCCAGTTGAGGTTGTGTGGTTATATTCATGATTGTGTGCCCGGTTGGGGATATGTGTTTATGCTATGACGCTAAACTTGTGATGTGCATTCATATGATTTGTGATAAATATATGAATTACGGTTGATGTGTATGTCGAGGAGGACAACACGAGGTGTGTCTGAGCCACCTGTTGGTAATGAGAATTATTCATATAATTTGTGATAAATATATGAATTGCGGTTGATGTGTATGTCGAGGAGGACAACACGGGGTGTGTCTGAGCCACCTGTTGATACTGAGAATTATTCATATGATCTGTGATAGATATATGAACTGAATTGTGAATTGTGATTTTACACCTTGTTATTATACATATTGTGGTTATATAAACTGTTGCATTTGCATGTGTGGGTTCATGCATACCATAGTTGTGTGTAGGTAGTTGGCGCCGAATGGGCCAGGGTGATGGGTTCTGAATCATCACCTAATCCCGAAGGGAATTCTACTGCACCAGGTGATGTGACTGAGCCGTCATCGATCCTTTGAGATCAAATTGAGTCAGGTGAATGCGAGGGAGGCAACACCGGGTGTCTGCAAGGGCAGCACTTTTGTGTCTGCGAGGCAGCACGGTTAGTGAGGACCCAAGGGGGGTATCACGACTCTCTGCGGAGAGGTTAAATTCTGGGATTCATGCATGGTGAGGGTACCCGACGAATTGGGACCACCAAATTCATATAGGTCTGCATTTAGGATGTTTGTGCATTGCATTTGTGTGTTAAATTAAATGTTGTGATTGTTACATATATCATACTGTCACCTCATTTATGCTGCTTCGCATATCATATTGTCATCTTATTCATGTTGTTATGTATATCATGTTCTGCTGGCATGTGTGTATTCTTCCATATATGCTGTTTTTAGATTGTGACCCTCTACTATTATTATGATGTGGCTAACGACCACTCAGGTTTAGAAGTTGTGATAGTTAAGGTATCCAGGTGTCGTGAAGGCTTGTATAATGCGATTTCTTTGGGCTAGGAATTCAAGATCTGCTTAGGGTCATGTTTTGATAAAAGTAAGCACTCAGCTTTAATAATAACAGCAACATCAACATGGACAACCTCAAAACACGACCCTAAGCTGATCTTGAATTCCTAGCCCAAAGACTTCGCATCTTACAAGCCTTCACGACACCTGGATACCTTAATTAGCACGACTTCTAAACCTGGGTGGTCGTTAGCCACATCATAATAATAGTAGAGGGTCACAATCTAAAAACAGCATATATGGAAGAATACACACATGCCAACAGAACATGATATACCTAACAATATGAATAAGATGACAATATGATATGCAGAGCAACATAAATGAGGTGACAGTATGATATATGAAACAATCACAACATTTAATTTAACACACAAATGCAATGCACAAACATCCTAAATGCAGACCTATATGAATTTGGTGGTCCCAATTCGTCGGGTACCCTCACCATGCATGAATTCCAGAATTTAACCTCTCCGCAGAGAGTCGTGATACCCCCTTGGGTCCTCACTAACCGTGCTGCCTCGCAGACACAAAAGTGTTGCCCTTGCAAACACCCGGAGTTGCCTCTCTCGCATTCTCCTGACTCAATTTAATCTCAAAGGATCGATGACGGCTCAGTCACATCACCTGGTGCAGTAGAATTCCCTTCGGGATTAGGTGATGATTCAGAACCCATCACCCTGGCCCATTCGGCGCCAACTACCTACACGCAACTATGGTATGCATGAACTCACACATGCAAATGCAACAGTTTATATAAACACAATATGTATAATCACAAAATGTAAAGTCACAATTCACAATTCAGTTCATATATCTATCACAGATCATATGAAAAATCCTCAGTACCAACAGGTGGCTCAGACACACCTCGTGTTGTCCTCCTCGACATACACATCAATCGCAATTCATATATTTATCACCAATCATATGAATAATTCTCATTACCAACAGGTGGCTCAGACACACCTCATGTTGTCCTCCTCGACATATACATCAATCGCAATTCATATATTTATCACAAATCATATGAATAATTCTCATTATCAACAAGTGGCTCAGACACACCTCGTGTTGTCCTCCTCGACATACACATCAATCGCAATTCATATATTTATCACAAATCATATGAATGCACATCACAAGTTTAGCATCATAGCATAAACACATATCCCCAACCGGGCACACAATCATGTATATAACCACATATCCCCAACTGGGCACACAATCATGTATATAACCACATATCCCCAACTGGGCACACAATCATGTATATAACCACATATCCCCAACTGGGCACACAATCATCACACATCCCCATAAGGGCACACAATCATGAATACAACCACACATGCATTCAATCACATATAATATCGTTAGAAAGTGCCCTTACCTGAGCAAGCTTCCAACCCAACCAACCTACGCTACGTAAGATCAATTCGTCCCTCACGATGAAACCTCGTAACCGGATCCCACTGTAAACCTTTACAATACACAAGGACTTATGTTAAAACCACTCGGATACATCCTACAACAAAGCTGGGTCTTGGTCGCTAACCTACTCAATTAGGTTTTGGTTACGACCCTGGTTTCTAACCGAATCGCTTCATAAAATAAATCTTTTCAAATAAGAAAGAAATTAGTTTTTCTCTTAAAAGAATAAATATCAAACTCAAAGAAAATTTCCACAAACTAATTTAAATTCTTTTATTTGAACTAACAATTTCGTCAAATTATTTTTCTCGCACTATGAATAAGTTCAGCGAAAACGAAATATATAAATAACCAAAATAATATTTTAACCCCCAAAATAAAACAACCTACTATACAATAAATGCCAAAAAAATAACCAAAATATTTATTTCACCAATATAAAATTTAATGATCTCCTTGTATCAAAATACTTTAATCATACTATAAATAAAATTTATTAAACAAATAAAATACTAACCAATATTCCAATTTCAATAATATTCTAAATTAAAATTTAGAATAAATAATAGTTTTCCAATCACAATAAATTATTTTGGATCTAAAAATATTTCGACACAAAACTAGTTAACAGTTTTTTTCAACTGTACCAAAAATCGGCACAGATCGCACTTTAACATACTATTCCGAACGTATCCGGAAAATTCCGAAAAAATAAAATAATTATCTAAAAATATATAAATAAAGATAAATAATTATTCTTTCAGTTAAAAAAAACGGGGATAAAAAGTATCAAACGGAATGAAAATTACGAGACCGGAAGTAAAATCAGCGGGACACCCAGCACAGAAAATGGGCAAAACGCCCGTAACACCACAAGTGACTAAAGTCACACAAAAACCAAATAAAAGGGGTGGGTCCCACCACCCACTCTCTTATTATTATTATTTTTTTTAAACCAATTTAAATAAATAAATAGTAACACATAATTAATAATTCAAATAATATACCCACTGATAAATTAAATCGGTACCAATTATTTTTTCTCTAAACAAAAATATAATCCGATAATCGGATAGAAAAATATTTTTGTTACCGACAATAATAATTTCTACACAAAACTAAAAACAAAGGGGTATTTTATCGGTGTATAATATACCAAATCTAACCATCTAATTATTACTAAATTAAAATAAATAAATTACTAACTAAAATTAAATAAGAAGAAAGCAACATAAAACTCACCAAAGTTTCTCTCTGTGCGTGAGTGTGTTAGAGAGAAGACCAAAAGAAAAATTAATGAAACAAGTTCTTAATATATATAGATTTTCAAGCTCATCACCACCATTCAAAACCAAAGGCCAAGATTTTTCACCTTCTCTCTCTCACACGTGATCATCATAATCACCAAAGAAAATATCATGATATTTAATTTGCCGCCTTACTATTCAATCAAACCCGTTAATTCGTTCGGTCTCCTCGTTCGCTCACAGACGAGTCGTAAAACACTCCCGAATAACTTTTTCAAAAACAGAAAAATTCTACTGTCATCTTTAAAATAAACCACAACATTATTTTCGACAAAATAATTATTCCGAACAAATAAATTTTCTACGTCGCTTAGAAAAAATAAAATGAGATTAAATTTTTCATTTCCGGCAATAAACAAACTCCTATTTAAAATTTCCGACAACACTCGGAGTCCGTGGAAATTAAAACGATGGCTATATTTTTCTTGTTTTCTCAAAACATCAACAGAGTCACATTTTCAGAATTTCCGATACCATAAAAATATCTGAAATCAATTATAATCCTCGCCAATTTAAAAAGTCTGCTCGATTTCTCAAAAGAAAACATATGGGTCAAACTGAACCACCACCGGAACCCCTAAAAATATCGAGTATAATTTGCTCGCTACTCCAAATTTAGTAGAAAAACAGATTAAAATGATAAAACATCATAATATCATACAGACTAAAATATACGGGTCTTACATTACTACCCACCAAAAAGGAGTTTCGTCCTCGAAACTCGAGGTAAATGTAACAACTTACCAATTTATCACTAACACACTCACCAGAACGACCGCGCACCTATTGCAACCCTCTACAAAGTCACAGTGACTCGGACTCTAGACGCAACGCTAAGACCGCTCACTATCTAAGCTGGCAAGAATCGTTCATTCCATTCAACACAATCTTGTCTACTATCAACAACAGATTAAGGATGATCAGTTCCTCAATTTGTCAATAGGTAGGCGACAACCATGATGGTGGAATAAACCATCGTTACCAAATACAATAGTGTTCTCCTCATCTTGTTCTCCATCTTATGCAAGACACAAGGGTCCAACAGTCGCTTCGAGGTTTCCTAAATGATTCCCCCCATGTACCGTTACTTCGCTCTCGACCGTGAGACACATTTTCCCCAAAACAAGTTACGGTTCCTTTCACGCTCATAGTTCACCATCATCTGTTGACTATTTACACATAGTTGACCATCGTCTATTCATATCTGACATAGTTCACCATCATCTGTTGACTATCTTCCATGGTTCACACATGATTGACCATCATCTAAGCATCTCATACATAGTTCAACATCATCTGTTGACTACCTTCCATGGTTTACACATAGTTGACCATCGTCTATTCATATCTGACATAGTTCACCATCATCTGTTGACTATCTTCCATGGTTCACACATGATTGACCATCATCTATGCATCTCATACATAGTTCAACATCATCTGTTGATTATCTTCCATGGTCACACATGATTGACCATCAGCTATTCATCTCTGACATAGTTCACCATCATCTATTGACTATCTTCCATGGTTCACACATAGTTGACCATCATCTATGCATCTCATACATAGTTTAACATCATCTGTTGACTACCTTCCATGGTTTACACATAGTTGACCATCATCTATTCATCTCTAACATAGTTCACCATCATCTGTTGACTATCTTCCATGGTTCACACATTATTGACCTTCATCTATGCATCTCATACATAGTTCAACATCATCTCCTGACTACCATCCATGGTTCACACATGATTGACCATCATTTATGCATCTCATACATAGTTCAACATTATCTCCTGACTACCTTCCATGGTTCACACATGATTGACCATCACCTATTCATCTCTGACATAGTTCACCATCATCTGTTGACTATCTTCCATGGTTCACACATAGTTGACCATCATCTATGCATCTCATACATAGTTAAACATCATCAGTTGACTACCTTCCATGGTTCACACATAGTTGACCATCATCCATTCATATCTGACATAGTTCACCATCATCTGTTGACTATCTTCCAGGGTTCACACATGATTGACCATCATCTATGCATCTCATACATAATTCAACTTCATTTGTTGACTACTTTGCGTGGTTTACACATAGTTGACCACCGTCTATTCATCTCTGACATAGTTCACCATCATCTGTTGAATATCTTCCATGGTTCACACATGATTGACCATCATCTATGCATCTCATACATAGTTCAACATCATCTCCTGACTAACTTCCATGGTTCACACATGATTAACCATCATCAATGCATCTCATACATAGTTCAACATCATTTGTTGACTATCTTCCATGGTTCACACATAGTTAACCATCATCTATGCATCTCATACATAGTTCAACATTATATGTTGACTACCTTCCATGGTTTACACATAGTTGACCATTATCCATTCATATCTGACATAGTTCACCATCATCTATTGACTATATTCCATGGTTCACACATGATTGACCATCATCTATTCATCTCTGTCATAGTTCACCATTATTTGTTGACTATCTTCCGTGGTTCACACATGATTGACCATCATCTATTCATCTCTGACATAGTTCACCATCAACTGTTGACTATCTTCCATTGTTCACACATGGTTGACCATCATCAATGCATCTAATACATAGTTCAACATCATCTGTTGACTACCTTCTGTGGTTTACACATAGTTGACCATCATCTATTCATCTCTGACATAGTTCACCGTCATCTGTTGACTATTTTCCATTGTTCACACATTATTGACCATCATCTATGCATCTCATACATAGTTCAACATCATCTCCTGACTACCTTCCATGGTTCACAGATGATTGAGCATCATCTATGCATCTCATACATAGTTCAACATCATCTGTTGAATATCTTCCATGGTTCACACATGATTGACCATCATCTATTCATCTTTGACATGGTTCAACATCATCTGTTGACTATCTTCCATGGTTCACACATATTTGACCATCATATATACATCTCATACATAGTTAAACATCATCTGTTGACTACCTTCCATGGTTTACACATAGTTGACCATCATCCATTCATCTCTGACATAGTTCACCATCATCTGTTGACTATATTCCATGGTTCACACATGATTGACCATCATTTATGCATCTCATACATAGTTCAACATCATCTGTTGATTACCTTCCGTGGTTTACACATAGTTGGCCATCATCTATTCATCTCTGACATAGTTCACCATCATCTGTTGACTATCTTCCATGGTTCACACATGATTGACCATCATCTGTGTTTCTCATACATAGTTCAACATCATCTCCTGACTACCTTCCCTGGTTCACACATGATTGACCATCATCTATGCATCTCATACATAGTTCAACATCATATGTTGACTATGTTCCATGGTTTACACATAGTTGATCATCATTAATTCATATCTGACATAGTTCACCATCATCTGTTGACAATATTCCATGGTTCACACATTATTGACCATCATCTATGCATCTCATACATAGTTCAATGTCATCTGTTGACTACCTTCCGTGGTTTACACATAGTTGACCATCATTTATTCATCTCTGACATAGTTCAACATCATCTCCTGACTACCTTCCATGGTTCACACATGATTAACCATCATCTATGCATCTCATACATAGTTCAACATCATCTGTTGACTATCTTCCATGGTTCACACATGATTAACCATCATCTATTCATCTCTGACATAGTTCACCATCATCTGTTGACTATCTTCCATGGTTCACACATGATTGACCATCATCTATGCATCTCATACATAGTTCAACATCATCTGTTGATTATCTTCCATGGTCACACATGATTGACCATCAGCTATTCATCTCTGACATAGTTCACCATCATCTATTGACTATCTTCCATGGTTCACACATAGTTGACCATCATCTATGCATCTCATACATAGTTTAACATCATCTGTTGACTACCTTCCATGGTTTACACATAGTTGACCATCATCTATTCATCTCTAACATAGTTCACCATCATCTGTTGACTATCTTCCATGGTTCACACATTATTGACCTTCATCTATGCATCTCATACATAGTTCAACATCATCTCCTGACTACCATCCATGGTTCACACATGATTGACCATCATTTATGCATCTCATACATAGTTCAACATTATCTCCTGACTACCTTCCATGGTTCACACATGATTGACCATCACCTATTCATCTCTGACATAGTTCACCATCATCTGTTGACTATCTTCCATGGTTCACACATAGTTGACCATCATCTATGCATCTCATACATAGTTAAACATCATCAGTTGACTACCTTCCATGGTTCACACATAGTTGACCATCATCCATTCATATCTGACATAGTTCACCATCATCTGTTGACTATCTTCCAGGGTTCACACATGATTGACCATCATCTATGCATCTCATACATAATTCAACTTCATTTGTTGACTACTTTGCGTGGTTTACACATAGTTGACCACCGTCTATTCATCTCTGACATAGTTCACCATCATCTGTTGAATATCTTCCATGGTTCACACATGATTGACCATCATCTATGCATCTCATACATAGTTCAACATCATCTCCTGACTAACTTCCATGGTTCACACATGATTAACCATCATCAATGCATCTCATACATAGTTCAACATCATTTGTTGACTATCTTCCATGGTTCACACATAGTTAACCATCATCTATGCATCTCATACATAGTTCAACATTATATGTTGACTACCTTCCATGGTTTACACATAGTTGACCATTATCCATTCATATCTGACATAGTTCACCATCATCTATTGACTATATTCCATGGTTCACACATGATTGACCATCATCTATTCATCTCTGTCATAGTTCACCATTATTTGTTGACTATCTTCCGTGGTTCACACATGATTGACCATCATCTATTCATCTCTGACATAGTTCACCATCAACTGTTGACTATCTTCCATTGTTCACACATGGTTGACCATCATCAATGCATCTAATACATAGTTCAACATCATCTGTTGACTACCTTCTGTGGTTTACACATAGTTGACCATCATCTATTCATCTCTGACATAGTTCACCGTCATCTGTTGACTATTTTCCATTGTTCACACATTATTGACCATCATCTATGCATCTCATACATAGTTCAACATCATCTCCTGACTACCTTCCATGGTTCACAGATGATTGAGCATCATCTATGCATCTCATACATAGTTCAACATCATCTGTTGAATATCTTCCATGGTTCACACATGATTGACCATCATCTATTCATCTTTGACATGGTTCAACATCATCTGTTGACTATCTTCCATGGTTCACACATATTTGACCATCATATATACATCTCATACATAGTTAAACATCATCTGTTGACTACCTTCCATGGTTTACACATAGTTGACCATCATCCATTCATCTCTGACATAGTTCACCATCATCTGTTGACTATATTCCATGGTTCACACATGATTGACCATCATTTATGCATCTCATACATAGTTCAACATCATCTGTTGATTACCTTCCGTGGTTTACACATAGTTGGCCATCATCTATTCATCTCTGACATAGTTCACCATCATCTGTTGACTATCTTCCATGGTTCACACATGATTGACCATCATCTGTGTTTCTCATACATAGTTCAACATCATCTCCTGACTACCTTCCCTGGTTCACACATGATTGACCATCATCTATGCATCTCATACATAGTTCAACATCATATGTTGACTATGTTCCATGGTTTACACATAGTTGATCATCATTAATTCATATCTGACATAGTTCACCATCATCTGTTGACAATATTCCATGGTTCACACATTATTGACCATCATCTATGCATCTCATACATAGTTCAATGTCATCTGTTGACTACCTTCCGTGGTTTACACATAGTTGACCATCATTTATTCATCTCTGACATAGTTCAACATCATCTCCTGACTACCTTCCATGGTTCACACATGATTAACCATCATCTATGCATCTCATACATAGTTCAACATCATCTGTTGACTATCTTCCATGGTTCACACATGATTAACCATCATCTATTCATCTCTGACATAGTTCACCATCATCTATTGACTATCTTCCATGGTTCACACATAGTTAACCATCATCTATGCATCTCATACATAGTTCAACATCATCTGTTGACTACCTTCCATGGTTTACACATAGTTGGCCATCATCCATTCATATCTGACATAGTTCACCATCATCTATTGACTATATTCCATGGTTCACACATGATTGCCCATCATCTATGCATCTCATACATAGTTCAATGTCATCTGTTGACTACCTTCTGTGGTTTACACATAGTTGACCATCTTCTATTCATCTCTGACATAGTTCACCATCATCTGTTGACTATCTTCCATGGTTCACACATGGTTGACCGTCATCAACGCATCTAATACATAGTTCAACATCATCTGTTGACTACCTTCCATGGTTCACACATGGTTGATCGTCATCTATTTATCTCTGACACAGTTCACCGTCATCTGTTGACTATCTTCCATGGTTCACACATAATTGACCATCATCTATGCATCTCATACATAGTTCAACATCATCTCCTGACTACCTTCCATGGTTCACAGTTGATTGACTTTCATCTATGCATCTCATACATAGTTCAACATCATCTGTTGAATATCTTCCATGGTTCACACATGATTGACCATCATCTATTCATCTCATACATAGTTCAATATCATCTCCTGACTACCTTCCAGGGTTCACACATAGTTGACCATCATTTATACATCTCATACATAGTTAAACATCATCTGTTGACTTCCTTCCAGGGTTTACACATAGTTGACCATCATTCATTCATCTCTGACATAGTTCACCATCATCTGTTGACTATATTCCAAGGTTCACAAATGATTGACCATCATCTATGCATCTCATACATAGTTTAACATCATCTGTTGACTACCTTCTGTGGTTTACACATTGTTGACCATCATCCATTCATCTCTGACATAGTTCACCATCTTCTGTTGACTATCTTCCATGGTTCACACATGATTGACCATCATCTGTGCTTCTCATACATAGTTCAACATCATCTCCTGACTACCTTCCCTGGTTCACACATGATTGACCATCATCTATGCATCTCATACATAGTTCAACATCATCTCCTGACTACCTTCCATGGTTCACACATGATTAACCATCATCTATGCATCTCATACATAGTTCAACATCATCTGTTGACTATCTTCCATGGTTCACACATGATTAACCATCATCTATTCATCTCTGACATAGTTCGCCATCAAATATTGACTATCTTCCATGGTTCACACATAGTTAACCATCATCTATGCATCTCATACATAGTTCAACATCATCTGTTGACTACCTTCCATGGTGTACACATTGTTGGCCATCATCCATTCATATCTGACATAGTTCACCATCATCTATTGACTATATTCCATGGTTCACACATGATTGACCATCATCTATGCATCTCATACATAGTTCAATGTCATCTGTTGACTACCTTCCGTGGTTTACACATAGTTGACCATCTTCTATTCATCTCTGACATAGTTCACCATCATCTGTTGACTATCTTCCATGGTTCACACATGGTTGACCGTCATCAACGCATCTAATACATAGTTCAACATCATCTGTTGACTACCTTCCATGGTTCACACATGGTTGACCGTCATCTATTTATCTCTGACACAGTTCACCGTCATCTGTTGACTATCTTCCATGGTTCACACATGATTGACCATCATCTATGCATCTCTTACATAGTTCAACATCATCTCCTGACTACCTTCCATGGTTCACAGTTGATTGACCATCATCCATGCATCTCATACATAGTTCAACAACATCTGTTGAATATCTTCCATGGTTCACACATGATTGACCATCATCTATTCGTCTCATACATAGTTCAATATTCTCTCCTGACTACCTTCCATGGTTCACACATAGTTGACCATCATCTATACATCTCATACATAGTTAAACATCATCTGTTGACTACCTTCCATGGTTTACACATAGTTGACCATCATCCATTCATCTCTTAAATAGTTCACCATCATCTGTTGAATATATTCCATGGTTCACAAATGATTGACCATCATCTATGCATCTCATACATAGTTTAACATCATCTGTTGACTACCTTCTATGGTTTACACATTGTTGACCATCATCCATTCATCTCTGACATAATTCAGCATCTTCTATTGACTATCTTCCATGGTTCACACATGATTGACCATCATCTGTGCTTCTCATACATAGTTCAATATCATCTCCTGACTACCTTCCCTGGTTCACACATGATTGACCATCATCTATGCATCTCATACATAGTTCAACATCATCTCCTGACTACCTTCCATGGTTCACACATAATTAACCATCATCTATGCATCTCATACATAGTTCAACATCATCTGTTGACTATCTTCCATGGTTCACACATGATTAACCATCATCTATTCATCTCTGACATAGTTCACCATCAAATATTGACTATCTTCCATGGTTCACACATAGTTAACCATCATCTATGTATCTCATACATAGTTCAACATCATCTGTTGACTACCTTCCATGGTTTACACATAGTTGACCATCATCCATTCATATCTGACATAGTTCACCATCATCTATTGACTATATTCCATGTTTCACACATGATTGACCATCATCTATGCATCTCATACATAGTTCAACGTCATCTGTTGACTACCTTCCGTGGTTTACACATAGTTGACCATCTTCTATTCATCTCTGACATAGTTCACCATCATCTGATGACTATCTTCCATGGTTCACACATGGTTGACCGTCATCAACACATCTAATACATAGTTCAACATCATCTATTGACTACCTTCCATGGTTCACACATGGTTGACCGTCATCTATTTATCTCTGACACAGTTCACCGTCATCTGTTGACTCTCTTCCATGGTTCACACATGATTGACCATCATCTATGCATCTCATACATAGTTCAACATCATCTCCTGACTACCTTCCAGGGTTCACACATCATTGACCATCATCTGTGCATCTCATACATAGTTCAACATCATTTGTTGACTCTCTTCCATGGTTCACACATGATTGACCATCATCTATTCATCTCTGACATAGTTCACCATCATCTGTTGACTATCTTCCATGGTTCACACATAGTTGACCATCATCTATGCATCTCATACATAGTTAAACATCATTTGTTAACTACCTTCCATGGTTTACACATAGTTGACCATTATCCATTCATCTCTGACATAGTTCACCATTATCTGTTGACTATCTTCCATGGTTCACACATGATTGACCATCATCTATGCATCTCATACATAGTTCAACATCATATATTGACTACCTTCTGTGGGTTACACATAGTTGACCATCGTTTATTCATCTCTGACATAGTTCACCATCATCCGTTGACTATCTTGCATGGTTCACACATGATTAACCATCATCATTGCATCTCATACATAGTTCAACATTATCTCCTGACTACCTTCCATGGTTCACACATGATTGACCATAATCTATGCATCTCATACATAGTTCAACATCATCTGTAGACTATCTTCCATGGTTCACACATTATTGACCATCATCTATTCATCTCTGACATAGTTCACCATCATCTATTGACTATCTTCCATGGTTCACACATAGTTAACCATCATCTATGCATCTCATACATAGTTCAACATCATCCGTTGACTACCTTCCATGATTTACACATAGTTGATCATCATCCATTCATATCTGACATAGTTCACCATCATCTGTTGACTATAGTCCATGGTTCACACAAGATTGACCATCATCTATGCATCTCATACATAGTTCAACATCATCTGTTGACTACCTTCCGTGGTTTACACATAGTTGACCATCATCTATTCATCTCGGACATAGTTAACCATCATCTGTTGACTATCTTCCATGGTTCACACATGTTTGACCATCATCTGTGCTTCTCATACATAGTTCAACATCATCTCCTGACTACCTTCCCGGGTTCACACATGATTGACCATCATCTATGCATCTCATACATAGTTCAACATCATATGTTGACTATCTTCCATGGTACACACATAGTTAACCATCATCTATGCATCTCATACATAGTTCAACATCATCTATTGACTACCTTCAATGGTTTACACATAGTTGATCATCATCCATTCATATCTGACATAGTTCACCATCATCTGTTGACTATATTCCATGGTTCACACATGATTGACCATCATCTATGCTTCTCATACATAGTTCAACATCATCTGTTGATTATCTTCATTGGTTCACACATGATTGACAATCATCTATGCATCTCATACATAGTTCAACATCATCTCCTGACTACCTTCCATGGTTCACACATGATTAACCATCATCTATGCATCTCATACATAGTTCAACATCATCTGTTGACTATCTTCCATGGTTCACACATGATTAACCATCATCTATTCATCTCTGACATAGTTCACCATCATCTATTGACTATCTTCCATGGTTCACACATAGTTAACCATCATCTATGCATCTCATACATAGTTCAACATCATCTGTTGACTACCTTCCATGGTTTACACATAGTTGACCATCATCCATTCATATCTGACATAGTTCACCATCATCTATTGACTATATTCCATGTTTCACACATGATTGACCATCATCTATGCATCTCATACATAGTTCAACGTCATCTGTTGACTACCTTCCGTGGTTTACACATAGTTGACCATCTTCAATTCATCTCTGACATAGTTCACCATCATCTGTTGACTATCTTCCATGGTTCACACATGGTTGACCGTCATCAACGCATCTAATACATAGTTCAACATCATCTGTTGACTACCTTCCATGGTTCACACATGGTTGACCGTCATCTATTTATCTCTGACACAGTTCACCGTCATCTGTTGACTATCTTCCATGGTTCACACATGATTGACCATCATCTATGCATCTCATACATAGTTCAACATCATCTCCTGACTACCTTTCATGGTTCACACATCATTGACCATCATATATGCATCTCATACATAGTTCAACATCATCTGTTGACTATCTTCCATGGTTCACACATGATTGACCATCATCTATTCATCTCTGACATAGTTCACCATCATCTGTTGACTATCTTCCATGGTTCACACATAGTTGACCATCATCTATGCATCTCATACATAGTTAAACATCATTTGTTGACTACCTTCCATGGTTTACACATAGTTGACCATTATCCATTCATCTCTGACATAGTTCACCATTATCTGTTAACTATATTCCATGGTTCACACATGATTGACCATTATATATGCATCTCATACATAGTTCAACGTCATCTGTTGACTACCTTCCGTGGTTTACACATAGTTGACCATCTTCTATTCATCTCTGACATAGTTCACCATCATCTGTTGACTATCTTCCATGGTTCACACATGGTTGACCGTCATCATCGCATCTAATACATAGTTCAACATCATCTGTTGACTACCTTCCATGGTTCACACATGGTTGACCGTCATCTATGCATCTCATACATAGTTCAACATCATCTGTTGAATATCTTCCATGTTTCACACATAATTGACCATCATCTATTCATCTCATACATAGTTCAACATCATCTCCTGACTACCTTCAATGGTTCACACATAGTTGACCATCATCTATACATCTCATACATAGTTAAACATCATCTGTTGAATACCTTCCATGGTTTACACATAGTTGACCATCATCCATTCATCTCTGACATAGTTCACCATCATCTGTTGACTATATTCCATGGTTCACACATGATTGACCATCATCTATGCATCTCATACATAGTTTAACATCATCTGTTGACTACCTTCAGTGGTTTACACATAGTTGACCATCATCTATTCATCTCTGACATAGTTCACCATCATCTATTGACTATCTTCCATGGTTCACACATGATTGACCATTATCTGTGCTTCTCATACATAGTTCAACATCATCTCCCGACTACCTTCCCTGGTTCACACATGATTGACCATCATCTATGCATCTCATACATAGTTCAACATCATATGTTGACTATCTTCCATGGTTCACACATAGTTAACCATCATCTATGCATCTCATACATAGTTCAACATCTTCTGTTGACTACCTTCCAAGGTTTACACATAGTTAATCATCATCCATTCATATCTGACATACTTCACCATCATCTGTTGACTATATTCCATGGTCACACATGATTGACCATCATCTATGCTTCTCATACATAGTTCAACATCATCTGTTGACTATCTTCCAAGGTTCACACATGACTGACCATCATCTATGCATCTCATACATATTCAACATCATCTCCTGACTACCTTCCATGGTTCACACATGATTAACCATCATCTATGCATCTCATACATAGTTCAACATCATCTGTTGACTATTATCCATGGTTCACACATGATTAACCATCATCTATTCATCTCTGACATAGTTCACCATCATCTATTGACTATCTTCCATGGTTCACACATAGTTAACCATCATCTATGCATCTCATACATAGTTCAACATCATCTGTTGACTACCTTACATGGTTTACACATAGTTGACCATCATCCATTCATATCTGACATAGTTCACCATCATCTATTGACTATATTCCATGGTTCACACATGATTAACCATCATCTATGCATCTCATACATAGTTCAACGTCATCTGTTGACTACCTTCCGTGGTTTACACATAATTGACCATCTTCTATTCATCTCTGACATAGTTCACCATCATCTGTTGACTATCTTCCATGGTTCACACATGGTTGACCGTCATCAACGCATCTAATACATAGTTCAACATCATCTGTTGACTACCTTCCATGGTTCACACATGGTTGACCGTCATCTATTTATCTCTGACACAGTTCACCGTCATCTGTTGGCTATCTTCCATGGTTCACACATGATTGAACATCATCTATGCATCTCATACATAATTCAACATCATCTATTGACTATTTCCATGGTTCACAAATGATTGACCATCATCTATTCATCTCTGACATAGTTCACCGTCATCTGTTGACTATCTTCCATGGTTCACACATAGTTGACCATCATCTGTGCATCTCATACATAGTTAAACATCATTTGTTAACTACCTTCCATGGTTTAAACATAGTTGACCATTATCCATTCATCTCTGACATAGTTCACCATTATCTGTTGACTATCTTCCATGGTTCACACATGATTGACCATCATCTATGCATCTCATACATAGTTCAACATCATATGTTGACTACCTTCTGTGGGTTACACATAGTTGACCATCGTTTATTCATCTCTGTCATAGTTCACCATCATCTGTTGACTATCTTGCATGGTTCACACATGATTGACCATCATCATTGCATCTCATACATAGTTCAACATCATCTCCTGACTACCTTCCATGGTTCACACATGATTGACCATAATCTATGCATCTCATACATAGTTCAACATCATCTGTTGACTATCTTCCCTGGTTCACACATGATTGACCATCATCTATTCATCTCTAACATAGTTCAACATCATTTATTGACTATCTTCCATGGTTCACACATAGTTAACCATCATCTATGCATCTCATACATAGTTCAACATCATCTATTGACTACCTTCCATGGTTTACACATAGTTGATCATCATCCATTCATATCTGACATAGTTCACCATCATCTGTTGACTATATTCCATGGTTCACACATGATTGACCATCATCTAAGCATCTCATACATAGTTTAACATCATCTGTTGACTACCTTCCGTGGTTTACACATAGTTGACCATCATCTATTCATCTCTGACATAGGTCACCACCATCTGTTGACAATCGTCCATGGTTCACACATGATTGACCATCATCTATGCTTCTCATACATAGTTCAACATCATCTCCTAACTACCTTCCCTGGTTCACACATGATTGACCATCATCTATGCATCTCATACATAGTTCAACATTATCTGTTGACTATCTTCCATGGTTCACACATGATTAACCATCATCTATTCATCTCTGACATAGTTCACCATCATCTATTGACTATCTTCCATGGTTCACACATAGTTAACCATCGTCTATGCATCTCATACATAGTTCAACAACATCTGTTGACTACCTTCCATGGTTTACACATAGTTGACCATCTTCCATTCATATCTGACATAGTTCACCATCATCTATTGACTATATTCCATGGTTCACACATGATTGACCATCATCTATGCATCTCATACATAGTTCAACGTCATCTGTTGACTACCTTCCGTGGTTTACACATATTTGACCATCTTCTATTCATCTCTGACATAGTTCACCATCATCTGTTGACTATCTTCCATGGTTCACACATTGTTGACCGTCATCAACGCATCTAATACATAGTTCAACATCATCTGTTGACTACCTTCCATGGTTCACACATGGTTGACCATCATCTATTTATCTCTGACATAGTTCACCGTCATCTGTTGACTATCTTCCATGGTTCACACATGATTGACCATCATCTATGCATCTCATACATAGTTCAACATCATCTCCGGAATACCATCCATGGTTCACACATCATTGACCATCATCTATGCATCTCATACATAGTTCAACATCATCTGTTGACCATCTTCCATGGTTCACACATGATTGACCACCATCTATTCATCTCTGACATAGTTCACCATCATCTGTTACCTATCTTCCATGGTTCACACATAGTTGACCATCATCTATGCATCTCATACATAGTTAAACATCATCTGTTGACTACCTTCCATGGTTTACACATAGTTGACCATCATTTATTCATCTTTGACATAGTTCACCATCATATGTTGACTATCTTCCATGGTTCACACATGATTGACCATCATCTATGCATCTCATACATTGTTCAACATCATCTGTTGACTACCTTTCGTGGTTTACACATAGTTAACCATCATCTATTCATCTCTGACATAGTTCACCATCATCTGTTGACTATCTTCCATGGTTCACACATGGTTGACCGTCATCAACGCATCTAATACATAGTTCAACATCATCTGTTGACTACCTTCCATGGTTCACACATGGTTGACCGTCATCTATTTATCTCTGACACAGTTCACCGTCATCTGTTGACTATCTTCCATGGTTCACACATGATTGACCATCATCTATGCATCTCATACATAGTTCAACATCATCTATTGACTATTTCCATGGTTCACAAATGATTGACCATCATCTATTCATCTCTGACATAGTTCACCATCATCTGTTGACTATCTTCCATGGTTCACACATAGTTGACCATCATCTATGCATCTCATACATAGTTAAACATCATTTGTTAACTACCTTCCATGGTTTAAACATAGTTGACCATTATCCATTCATCTCTGACATAGTTCACCATTATCTGTTGACTATCTTCCATGGTTCACACATGATTGACCATCATCTATGCATCTCATACATAGTTCAACATCATATGTTGACTACCTTCTGTGGGTTACACATAGTTGACCATCGTTTATTCATCTCTGTCATAGTTCACCATCATCTGTTGACTATCTTGCATGGTTCACACATGATTGACCATCATCATTGCATCTCATACATAGTTCAACATCATCTCCTGACTACCTTCCATGGTTCACACATGATTGACCATAATCTATGCATCTCATACATAGTTCAACATCATCTGTTGACTATCTTCCCTGGTTCACACATGATTGACCATCATCTATTCATCTCTAACATAGTTCACCATCATTTATTGACTATCTTCCATGGTTCACACATAGTTAACCATCATCTATGCATCTCATACATAGTTCAACATCATCTATTGACTACCTTCCATGGTTTACACATAGTTGATCATCATCCATTCATATCTGACATAGTTCACCATCATCTGTTGAATATATTCCATGGTTCACACATGATTGACCATCATCTAAGCATCTCATACATAGTTTAACATCATCTGTTGACTACCTTCCGTGGTTTACACATAGTTGACCATCATCTATTCATCTCTGACATAGGTCACCACCATCTGTTGACAATCGTCCATGGTTCACACATGATTGACCATCATCTATGCTTCTCATACATAGTTCAACATCATCTCCTAACTACCTTCTCTGGTTCACACATGATTGACCATCATCTATGCATCTCATACATAGTTCAACATTATCTGTTGACTATCTTCCATGGTTCACACATGATTAACCATCATCTATTCATCTCTGACATAGTTCACCATCATCTATTGACTATCTTCCATGGTTCACACATAGTTAACCATCATCTATGCATCTCATACATAGTTCAACAACATCTGTTGACTACCTTCCATGGTTTACACATAGTTGACCATCTTCCATTCATATCTGACATAGTTCACCATCATCTATTGACTATATTCCATGGTTCACACATGATTGACCATCATCTATGCATCTCATACATAGTTCAACGTCATCTGTTGACTACCTTCCGTGGTTTAAACATATTTGACCATCTTCTATTCATCTCTGACATAGTTCACCATCATCTGTTGACTATCTTCCATGGTTCACACATTGTTGACCGTCATCAACGCATCTAATACATAGTTCAACATCATCTGTTGACTACCTTCCATGGTTCACACATGGTTGACCATCATCTATTTATCTCTGACATAGTTCACCGTCATCTGTTGACTATCTTCCATGGTTCACACATGATTGACCATCATCTATGCATCTCATACATAGTTCAACATCATCTCCGGAATACCATCCATGGTTCACACATCATTGACCATCATCTATGCATCTCATACATAGTTCAACATCATCTGTTGACCATCTTCCATGGTTCACACATGATTGACCACCATCTATTCATCTCTGACATAGTTCACCATCATCTGTTACCTATCTTCCATGGTTCACACATAGTTGACCATCATCTATGCATCTCATACATAGTTAAACATCATCTGTTGACTACCTTCCATGGTTTACACATAGTTGACCATCATTTATTCATCTTTGACATAGTTCACCATCATATGTTGACTATCTTCCATGGTTCACACATGATTGACCATCATCTATGCATCTCATACATAGTTCAACATCATCTGTTGACTACCTTTCGTGGTTTACACATAGTTAACCATCATCTATTCATCTCTGACATAGTTCACCATCATCTGTTGACTATCTTCCATGGTTCACACATGGTTGACCGTCATCAACGCATCTAATACATAGTTCAACATCATCTGTTGACTACCTTCCATGGTTCACACATGGTTGACCGTCATCTATTTATCTCTGACACAGTTCACCGTCATCTGTTGACTATCTTCCATGGTTCACACATGATTGACCATCATCTATGCATCTCATACATAGTTCAACATCATCTATTGACTATTTCCATGGTTCACAAATGATTGACCATCATCTATTCATCTCTGACATAGTTCACCATCATCTGTTGACTATCTTCCATGGTTCACACATAGTTGACCATCATCTATGCATCTCATACATAGTTAAACATCATTTGTTAACTACCTTCCATGGTTTAAACATAGTTGACCATTATCCATTCATCTCTGACATAGTTCACCATTATCTGTTGACTATCTTCCATGGTTCACACATGATTGACCATCATCTATGCATCTCATACATAGTTCAACATCATATGTTGACTACCTTCTGTGGGTTACACATAGTTGACCATCGTTTATTCATCTCTGTCATAGTTCACCATCATCTGTTGACTATCTTGCATGGTTCACACATGATTGACCATCATCATTGCATCTCATACATAGTTCAACATCATCTCCTGACTACCTTCCATGGTTCACACATGATTGACCATAATCTATGCATCTCATACATAGTTCAACATCATCTGTTGACTATCTTCCCTGGTTCACACATGATTGACCATCATCTATTCATCTCTAACATAGTTCACCATCATTTATTGACTATCTTCCATGGTTCACACATAGTTAACCATCATCTATGCATCTCATACATAGTTCAACATCATCTATTGACTACCTTCCATGGTTTACACATAGTTGATCATCATCCATTCATATCTGACATAGTTCACCATCATCTGTTGAATATATTCCAGGGTTCACACATGATTGACCATCATCTAAGCATCTCATACATAGTTTAACATCATCTGTTGACTACCTTCCGTGGTTTACACATAGTTGACCATCATCTATTCATCTCTGACATAGGTCACCACCATCTGTTGACAATCGTCCATGGTTCACACATGATTGACCATCATCTATGCTTCTCATACATAGTTCAACATCATCTCCTAACTACCTTCTCTGGTTCACACATGATTGACCATCATCTATGCATCTCATACATAGTTCAACATTATCTGTTGACTATCTTCCATGGTTCACACATGATTAACCATCATCTATTCATCTCCGACATAGTTCACCATCATCTATTGACTATCTTCCATGGTTCACACATAGTTAACCATCATCTATGCATCTCATACATAGTTCAACAACATCTGTTGACTACCTTCCATGGTTTACACATAGTTGACCATCTTCCATTCATATCTGACATAGTTCACCATCATCTATTGACTATATTCCATGGTTCACACATGATTGACCATCATCTATGCATCTCATACATAGTTCAACGTCATCTGTTGACTACCTTCCGTGGTTTAAACATATTTGACCATCTTCTATTCATCTCTGACATAGTTCACCATCATCTGTTGACTATCTTCCATGGTTCACACATTGTTGACCGTCATCAACGCATCTAATACATAGTTCAACATCATCTGTTGACTACCTTCCATGGTTCACACATGGTTGACCATCATCTATTTATCTCTGACATAGTTCACCGTCATCTGTTGACTATCTTCCATGGTTCACACATGATTGACCATCATCTATGCATCTCATACATAGTTCAACATCATCTCCGGAATACCATCCATGGTTCACACATCATTGACCATCATCTATGCATCTCATACATAGTTCAACATCATCTGTTGACCATCTTCCATGGTTCACACATGATTGACCACCATCTATTCATCTCTGACATAGTTCACCATCATCTGTTACCTATCTTCCATGGTTCACACATAGTTGACCATCATCTATGCATCTCATACATAGTTAAACATCATCTGTTGACTACCTTCCATGGTTTACACATAGTTGACCATCATTTATTCATCTTTGACATAGTTCACCATCATATGTTGACTATCTTCCATGGTTCACACATGATTGACCATCATCTATGCATCTCATACATAGTTCAACATCATCTGTTGACTACCTTTCGTGGTTTACACATAGTTAACCATCATCTATTCATCTCTGACATAGTTCACCATCATCTGTTGACTATCTTCCATGGTTCACACATGGTTGACCGTCATCAACGCATCTAATACATAGTTCAACATCATCTGTTGACTACCTTCCATGGTTCACACATGGTTGACCGTCATCTATTTATCTCTGACACAGTTCACCGTCATCTGTTGACTATCTTCCATGGTTCACACATGATTGACCATCATCTATGCATCTCATACATAGTTCAACATCATCTATTGACTATTTCCATGGTTCACAAATGATTGACCATCATTTATTCATCTCTGACATAGTTCACCATCATCTGTTGACTATCTTCCATGGTTCACACATAGTTGACCATCATCTATGCATCTCATACATAGTTAAACATCATTTGTTAACTACCTTCCATGGTTTAAACATAGTTGACCATTATCCATTCATCTCTGACATAGTTCACCATTATCTGTTGACTATCTTCCATGGTTCACACATGATTGACCATCATCTATGCATCTCATACATAGTTCAACATCATATGTTGACTACCTTCTGTGGGTTACACATAGTTGACCATCGTTTATTCATCTCTGTCATAGTTCACCATCATCTGTTGACTATCTTGCATGGTTCACACATGATTGACCATCATCATTGCATCTCATACATAGTTCAACATCATCTCCTGACTACCTTCCATGGTTCACACATGATTGACCATAATCTATGCATCTCATACATAGTTCAACATCATCTGTTGACTATCTTCCCTGGTTCACACATGATTGACCATCATCTATTCATCTCTAACATAGTTCACCATCATTTATTGACTATCTTCCATGGTTCACACATAGTTAACCATCATCTATGCATCTCATACATAGTTCAACATCATCTATTGACTACCTTCCATGGTTTACACATAGTTGATCATCATCCATTCATATCTGACATAGTTCACCATCATCTGTTGAATATATTCCAGGGTTCACACATGATTGACCATCATCTAAGCATCTCATACATAGTTTAACATCATCTGTTGACTACCTTCCGTGGTTTACACATAGTTGACCATCATCTATTCATCTCTGACATAGGTCACCACCATCTGTTGACAATCGTCCATGGTTCACACATGATTGACCATCATCTATGCTTCTCATACATAGTTCAACATCATCTCCTAACTACCTTCTCTGGTTCACACATGATTGACCATCATCTATGCATCTCATACATAGTTCAACATTATCTGTTGACTATCTTCCATGGTTCACACATGATTAACCATCATCTATTCATCTCTGACATAGTTCACCATCATCTATTGACTATCTTCCATGGTTCACACATAGTTAACCATCATCTATGCATCTCATACATAGTTCAACAACATCTGTTGACTACCTTCCATGGTTTACACATAGTTGACCATCTTCCATTCATATCTGACATAGTTCACCATCATCTATTGACTATATTCCATGGTTCACACATGATTGACCATCATCTATGCATCTCATACATAGTTCAACGTCATCTGTTGACTACCTTCCGTGGTTTAAACATATTTGACCATCTTCTATTCATCTCTGACATAGTTCACCATCATCTGTTGACTATCTTCCATGGTTCACACATTGTTGACCGTCATCAACGCATCTAATACATAGTTCAACATCATCTGTTGACTACCTTCCATGGTTCACACATGGTTGACCATCATCTATTTATCTCTGACATAGTTCACCGTCATCTGTTGACTATCTTCCATGGTTCACACATGATTGACCATCATCTATGCATCTCATACATAGTTCAACATCATCTCCTGAATACCATCCATGGTTCACACATCATTGACCATCATCTATGCATCTCATACATAGTTCAACATCATCTGTTGACCATCTTCCATGGTTCACACATGATTGACCATCATCTATTCATCTCTGACATAGTTCACCATCATCTGTTACCTATCTTCCATGGTTCACACATAGTTGACCATCATCTATGCATCTCATACATAGTTAAACATCATCTGTTGACTACCTTCCATGGTTTACACATAGTTGACCATCATTTATTCATCTTTGACATAGTTCACCATCATATGTTGACTATCTTCCATGGTTCACACATGATTGACCATCATCTATGCATCTCATACATAGTTCAACATCATCTGTTGACTACCTTTCGTGGTTTACACATAGTTAACCATCATCTATTCATCTCTGACATAGTTCACCATCATCTGTTGACTATCTTCCATGGTTCACACATGATTGACCATCATCTATGCTTCTCATACATAGTTCACACATGATTAACCATTATTTATTCATCTTTGACATAGTTCACCATCATCTGTTGACTACCTTCCATGATTCACACATGATTGTCCATCATCTATGCATCTCATACATAGTTCAACATCATCTGTTGACTATCTTCCATGGTTCACACATGATTGACCATCATCTATTCATCTCTGACATAGTTCACCACATCTATTGACTATCTTCCATGGTTCACACATAGTTAACCATCATCTATGCATCTCATACATAGTTCAACATCATCTGTAGACTACCTTCCATGGTTTACACATAGTTGATCATCATCCATTCATATCTGACATAGTTCACCAACATCTGTTGACTATATTCCATGGTTCACACATGATTGACCATCATCTATGCATCTCATACCTAGTTCAACATCATCTGTTGACTACCTTCCGTGGTTTACACATAGTTGACCATCACCTATTCATCTCTGACATAGTTCACCATCATCTGTTGACTATCTTCCATGGTTCACACATGATTGACCATCATCTATGCTTCTCATACATAGTTCAACATCATCTCCTGACTACCTTCCCTGGTTCACAAATAATTGACCATAATCTATGCATCTCATACATATTTCAACATTATCTGTTGATTATCTTCCATGGTCCACACATGATTAACCATCATCAATTCATCTCTGACATAGTTCACCATCATCTATGTACTATCTTCCATGGTTCACACATAGTTAACCATCATCTATGCATCTCATACATAGTTCAACAACATCTGTTGACTACCTTCCATGGTTTACACATAGTTGACCATCATCCATTCATATCTGACATAGTTCACCATCATCTATTGACTATATTCCATGGTTCACACATGATTGACCATCATCTATGCATCTCATACATAGTTCAACGTCATCTGTTGACAACCTTCCGTGGTTTACACATAGTTGACCATCTTCTATTCATCTCTGACATAGTTCACCATCATCTGTTGACTATCTTCCATGGTTCACACATGGTTGACCGTCATCAACGCATCTAATACATAGTTCAACATCATCTGTTGACTACCTTCCATGGTTCACACATGGTTGACCACCATCTATTTATCTCTGACATAGTTCACCGTCATCTGTTGACTATCTTCCATGGTTCACACATGATTGACCATCATCTATGCATCTCATACATAGTTCAACATAATCTCCTGACTACCTTCCGTGGTTCACACATCATTGACCATTATCTATGCATCTCATACATAGTTCAACATCATCTGTTGACCATCTTCCATGGTTCACACATGATTGACCATCATCTATTCATCTCTGACATAGTTCACCATCATCTGTTACCTATCTTCCATGGTTCACACATAGTTGACCATCATCTATGCATCTCATACATAGTTAAACATCATCTGTTGACTACCTTCCATGGCTTACACATAGTTAACCATCATCTATTCATCTTTGACATAGTTCACCATCATATGTTGACTACCTTCCATGGTTCACACATGATTGACCATCATCTATGCATCTCATACATAGTTCAACATCATCTCCTGACTACCTTCCATGATTCACACATGATTGACCATCATCTATGCATCTCATACATAGTTCAACATCATCTGTTGACTATCTTCCATGGTTCACACATGATTGACCATCATCTATTCATCTCTGACATAGTTCACCATCATCTATTGACTATCTTCCATGGTTCACACATAGTTAACCATCATCTATGCATCTCATACATAGTTCAACATCATCTGTTGACTACCTTCCATGGTTTACACATAGTTGATCATCATCCATTCATATCTGACATAGTTCACCATCAGCTGTTGACTATATTCCATGGTTCACACATGATTGACCATCATCTATGCATCTCATACATAGTTCAACATCATCTGTTGACTACCTTTCGTGGTTTACACATAGTTAACCATCATCTATTCATCTCTGACATAGTTCACCATCATCTGTTGACTATCTTCCATGGTTCACACATGATTGACCATCATCTATGCTTCTCATACATAGTTCAACATCATCTCCTGACTACCTTCCCTGGTTCACACATGATTGACCATCATCTATGCATCTCAGACATAGTTCAACATTATCTGTTGACTATCTTCCATGGTTCACACATGATTAACCATTATCTATTCATCTCTGACATAGTTCACCATCATCTATGGACTATCTTCCATGGTTCACACATAGTTAACCATTATCTATGCATCTCATACATAGTTCAACAACATCTGTTGACTACCTTCCATGGTTTACACATAGTTGACCATCATCCATTCATATCTGACATAGTTCACAATCATCTCCTGACTACCTTCTCTGGTTCACACATGATTAACTATCATCTATGCATCTCATACATAGTTCAACATTATCTGTTGACTATCTTCCATGGTTCACACATGCTTAACCGTCATCTATTCATCTCTGACATAGTTCACCATCATCTATTGACTATCTTCCATGGTTCACACATAGTTAACCATCATCTATGCATCTCATACATAGTTCAACAACATCTGTTGACTACCTTCCATGGTTTACACATAGTTGACCATCATCCATTCATATCTGACATAGTTCACCATCATCTATTGACTACATTCCATGGTTCACACATGATTGACCATCATCTATGCATCTCATACATAGCTCAACGTCATCTGTTGACTACCTTCCGTGGTTTACACATAGTTGACCATCTTCTATTCATATCTGACATAGTTCACCATCATCTGTTGACTATCTTCCATGGTTCACACATGGTTGACCGTCATCAACGCATCTAATACTTAGGTCAACATCATCTGTTGACTACCTTCCATGGTTTACACATAGTTGACCATCATCTATTCATCTTTAACATAGTTCACCATCATATGTTGACTACCTTCCATGGTTCACACATGATTGACCATCATCTATGCATCTCATACATAGTTCAACATAATCTCCTGATTACCTTCCGTGGTTCACACATCATTGACCATTATCTATGCATCTCATACATAGTTCAACATCATCTGTTGACCATCTTCCATGGTTCACACATGATTGACCATCATCTATTCATCTCTGACATAGTTCAACATCATCTGTTACCTATCTTCCGTGGTTCACACATAGTTGACCATCATCTATGCATCTCATACATAGTTAAACATCATCTGTTGACTACCTTCCATGGTTTACACATAGTTGACCATCATCTATTCATCTTTGACATAGTTCACCATCATATGTTGACTACCTTCCATGGTTCACACATGATTGACCATCATCTATGCATCTCATACATAGTTCAACATCATCTCCTGACTACCTTCCATGATTCACACATGATTGACCATCATCTATGCATCTCATACATAGTTCAACATCATCTGTTGACTATCTTCCATGGTTCACACATGATTGACCATCATCTATTCATCTCTGACATAGTTCACCATCATCTATTGACTATCTTCCATGGTTCACACATAGTTAACCATCATCTATGTGACTCATACATAGTTCAACAACATCTGTTGACTACCTTCCATGGTTTACACATAGTTGACCATCATCCATTCATATCTGACATAGTTCACCATCATCTATTGACTATATTCCATGGTTCACACATGAATGACCATCACCTATGCATCTTATACATAGTTCAACGTCATCTGTTGACTACCTTCCGTGGTTTACACATAGTTGACCATCTTCTATTCATATCTGACATAGTTCACCATCATCTGTTGACTATCTTCCATGGTTCACACATGGTTGACCGTCATCAACGCATCTAATACTTAGTTCAACATCATCTGCTGACTACCTTCCATGGTTTACACATAGTTGACCATCATCTATTCATCTTTAACATAGTTCACCATCATATGTTGACTACCTTCCATGGTTCACACATGATTGACCATCATCTATGCATCTCATACATAGTTCAACATAATCTCCTGACTACCTTCCGTGGTTCACACATCATTGACCATTATCTATGCATCTCATACATAGTTCAAAATCATCTGTTGACCATCTTCCATGATTCACACATGATTGACCATCATCTATTCATCTCTGACATAGTTCAACATCATCTGTTACCTATCTTCAGTGGTTCACACATAGTTGACCATCATCTATGCATCTCATACATAGTTAAACATCATCTGTTGACTACCTTCCATGGTTTACACATAGTTGACCATCATCTATTCATCTTTGACATAGTTCACCATCATATGTGGACTACCTTCCATGGTTCACACATGATTGACCATCATCTATGCATCTCATACATAGTTAAACATCATCTCCTGACTACCTTCCATGATTCACACATGATTGACCATCATCTATGCATCTCATACATAGTTCAACATCATCTGTTGACTATCTTCCATGGTTCACACATGATTGACCATCATCTATTCATCTCTGACATAGTTCACCACATCTATTGACTATCTTCCATGGTTCACACATAGTTAACCATCATCTATGCATCTCATACATAGTTCAACATCATCTGTAGACTACCTTCCATGGTTTACACATAGTTGATCATCATCCATTCATATCTGACATAGTTCACCATCATCTGTTGACTATATTCCATGGTTCACACATGGTTGACCATCATCTATGCATCTCATACATAGTTCAACATCATCTCCTGACTACCTTCCCTGGTTCACAAATAATTGACCATAATCTATGCATCTCATACATAGTTCAACATTATCTGTTGATTATCTTCCATGGTTCACACATGATTAACCATCATCTATTCATCTCTGACATAGTTCACCATCATCTATGTACTATCTTGCATGGTTCACACTTAGTTAACCATCATCTATGCATCTCATACATAGTTCAACAACATCTGTTGACTACCTTCCATGGTTTACACATAGTTGACCATCATCCATTCATATCTGACATAGTTCACCATCATCTATTGACTATATTCCATGGTTCACACATGATTGACCATCATCTATGCATCTCATACATAGTTCAACGTCATCTGTTGACAACCTTCCGTGGTTTACACATAGTTGACCATCTTCTATTCATCTCTGACATAGTTCACCATCATCTGTTGACTATCTTCCATGGTTCACACATGGTTGACCGTCATCAACGCATCTAATACATAGTTCAACATCATCTGTTGACTACCTTCCATGGTTCACATATGGTTGACCACCATCTATTTATCTATGACATAGTTCACCGTCATCTGTTGACTATCTTCCATGGTTCACACATGATTGACCATCATCTATGCATCTCATACATAGTTCAACATAATCTCCTGACTACCTTCCATGGTTCACACATCATTGACCATTATGTATGCATCTCATACATAGTTCAACATTATCTGTTGACCATCTTCCATGGTTCACACATGATTGACCATCATCTATTCATCTCTGACATAGTTCACCATCATCTGTTACCTATCTTCCATGGTTCACACATAGTTGACCATCATCTATGCATCTCATACATAGTTAAACATCATCTGTTGACTACCTTCCATGGTTTACACATAGTTAACCATCATCTATTCATCTTTGAGATAGTTCACCATCATACGTTGACTACCTTCCATGGTTCACACATGATTGACCATCATCTATGCATCTCATACATAGTTCAACATCATCTCTTGACTACCTTCCATGATTCACACATGATTGACCATCATCTATGCATCTCATACATAGTTCAACATCATCTGTTGACTATCTTCCATGGTTCACACATGATTGACCATCATCTATTCTTTTCTGACATAGATCACCATCATCTATTGACTATCTTCCATGGTTCACACATAGTTAACCATCATCTATGCATCTCATACATAGTTCAACATCATCTGTTGACTACCTTCCATGGTTTACACATAGTTGATCATCATCCATTCATATCTGACATAGTTCACCATCATCTGTTGACTATATTCCATGGTTCACACATGATTGACCATCATCTATGCATCTCATACATAGTTCAACATCATCTCCTGACTACCTTCCCTGGTTCACACATGATTGACCATCATCTATGCATCTCATACATAGTTCAACATTATCTGTTGACTATCTTCCATGGTTCACACATGATTAACCATTATCTATTCATCTCTGACATAGTTCACCATCATCTATGGACTATCTTCCATGGTTCACACATAGTTAACCATTATCTATGCATCTCATACATAGTTCAACAACATCTGTTGACTACCTTCCATGGTTTACACATAGTTGACCATCATCCATTCATATCTGACATAGTTCACCATCATCTCCTGACTACCGTCCCTGGTTCACACATGATTAACTATCATCTATGCATCTCATACATAGTTCAACATTATCTGTTGACTATCTTCCATGATTCACACATGCTTAACCATCATCTATTCATCTCTGACATAGTTCACCATCATCTATTGACTATCTTCCATGGTTCACACATAGTTAAGCATCATCTATGCATCTCATACATAGTTCAACAACATCTGTTGACTACCTTCCATGGTTTACACATAGTTGACCATCATCCATTCATATCTGACATAGTTCACAATCATCTATTGACTACATTCCATGGTTCACACATGATTGACCATCATCTATGCATCTCATACATAGTTCAACATCATCTGTTGACTACCTTCCGTGGTTTACACATAGTTTACCATCTTCTATTCATATCTGACATAGTTCACCATCATCTGTTGACTATCTTCCATGGTTCACACATGGTTGACCGTCATCAACGCATCTAATACTTAGTTCAACATCATATGTTGACTACCTTCCATGGTTTACACATAGTTGACCATCATCTATTCATCTTTAACATAGTTCACCATCATATGTTGACTACCTTCCATGGTTCACACATGATTGACCATCATCTATGCATCTCATACATAGTTCAACATAATCTCCTGACTACCTTCCGTGGTTCACACATCATTGACCATTATCTATGCATCTCATACATAGTTCAACATCATCTGTTGACCATCTTCCATGGTTCACACATGATTGACCATCATCTATTCATCTCTGACATAGTTCAACATCATCTGTTACCTATCTTCCGTGGTTCACACATAGTTGACCATCATCTATGCATCTCATACATAGTTAAACATCATCTGTTGACTACCTTCCATGGTTTACACATAGTTGACCATCATCTATTCATCTTTGACATAGTTCACCATCATATGTTGACTACCTTCCATGGTTCACACATGATTGACCATCATCTATGCATCTCATACATAGTTCACCATCATCTATTGACTATATTCCATGGTTCACACATGATTGACCATCATCTATGCATCTCATACATAGTTCAACGTCATCTGTTGACTACCTTCTGTGGTTTACACATAGTTGACCATCTTCTATTCATCTCTGACATAGTTCACCATCATCTGTTGACTATCTTCCATGGTTCACACATGGTTGACCGTCATCAACGCATCTAATACATAGTTCAACATCATTTGTTGACTACCTTCCATGGTTTACACATAGTTGACCATCATCCATTCATATCTGACATAGTTCACCATCATCTATTGACTATATTCCATGGTTCACACATGATTGACCATCATCTATGCATCTCATACATAGTTCAACGTCATCTGTTGACTACCTTCCGTGGTTTACACATAGTTGACCATCTTCTATTCATCTCTGACATAGTTCACCATCATCTGTTGACTATCTTCCATGGTTCACACATGGTTGACCGTCATCAACGCATCTAATACATAGTTCAACATCATCTGTTGACTACCTTCCATGGTTCACACATGGTTGACCATCATCTATTTATCTCTGACATAGTTCACCGTCATCCGTTGACTACCTCCATGGTTCACACATGATTGACCATCATCTATACATCTCATATATAGTTCAACACCATCTCCTGACTACCTTCCATGGTTCACACATCATTGACCATCATCTATGCATCTTATACATAGTTCAACATCATCTGTTGACTATCTTCCATGGTTCACACATGATTGACCATCATTTATTCATCTCTGACATAGTTCACCATCATCTGTTAAGTATCTTCCATGGTTCACACATAGTTGACAATCATCTATGCATCTCATACATAGTTAAACATCATCTGTTGAATACCTTCCATGGTTTACACATAGTTGACCATCATCTATTCATCTTTGACATAGTTCACCATCATATGTTGACTACCTTCCATGGTTCACACATGATTGACCATCTTCTATGCATCTCATACATAGTTCAACATCATCTCCTGACTACCTTCCATGATTCACACATGATTGACCATCATCTATGCATCTCATACATAGTTCAACATCATCTGTTAACTATCTTCCATGGTTCACACATGATTGACCATCATCTATTCATCTCTGACATAGTTCACCATCATATATTGACTATCTTCCATGGTTCACACATAGTTAACCATCATCTATGCATCTCATACATAGTTCAACATCATCTGTTGACTACCTTCCATGGTTTACACATAGTTGATCATCATCCTTTCATATCTGACATAGTTCACCATCATCTGTTGACTATATTCCATGGTTCACACATGATTGACCATCATCTATGCATCTCATACATAGTTCAACATCATCTCCTGACTACCTTCCCTGGTTCACACATGATTAACCATCATCTATGCATCTCATACCTAGTTCAACATTATCTGTTGACTATCTTCCATGGTTCACACATGATTAACCATCATCTATTCATCTCTGACATAGTTCACCATCATCTGTTGACTACCTTCCGTGGTTTACACATAGTTGACCATCTTCTATTCATCTCTGACATAGTTCACCATCATCTGTTGACTATCTTCCATGGTTCACACATGGTTGACCGTCATCAACGCATCTAATACATAGTTCAACATCATTTGTTGACTACCTTCCATGGTTTACACATAGTTGACCATCATCCATTCATATCTGACATAGTTCACCATCATCTATTGACTATATTCCATGGTTCATACATGATTGACCATCATCTATGCATCTCATACATAGTTCAACATCATTTGTTGACTACCTTCCATGGTTTACACATAGTTGACCATCATCCATTCATATCTGACATAGTTCACCATCATCTATTGACTATATTCCATGGTTCATACATGATTGACCATCATCTATGCATCTCATACATAGTTCAACATCATCTGTTGACTACCTTCCGTGGTTTACACATAGTTGACCATCTTCTATTCATCTCTGACATAGTTCACCATCATCTGTTACCTATCTTCCATGGTTCACACATAGTTGACAATCATCTATGCATCTCATACATAGTTAAACATCATCTGTTGACTACCTTCCATGATTTACACATAGTTGACCATCATCTATTCATCTCTGACATAGTTCACCATCATATGTTGACTACCTTCCATGGTTCACACATGATTGACCATCTTCTATGCATCTCATACATAGTTCAACATCATCTCCTGACTACCTTCCATGATTCACACATGATTGACCATCATCTATGCATCTCATACATAGTTCAACATCATCTGTTGACTATCTTCCATGCTTCACACATGATTGACCATCATCTATTCATCTCTGACATAGTTCACCATCATCTGTTAAGTATCTTCCATGGTTCACATATAGTTGACAATCATCTATGCATCTCATACATAGTTAAACATCATCTGTTGACTACCTTCCATGGTTTACACATAGTTGACCATCATCTATTCATCTTTGACATAGTTCACCATCATATGTTGACTACCTTCCATGGTTCACACATGATTGACCATCTTCTATGCATCTCATACATAGTTCAACATCATCTCCTGACTACCTTCCATGATTCACACATGATTGACCATCATCTATGCATCTCATACATAGTTCAACATCATCTGTTAACTATCTTCCATGGTTCACACATGATTGACCATCATCTATTCATCTCTGACATAGTTCACCATCATCTATTGACTATCTTCCATGGTTCACACATAGTTAACCATCATCTATGCATCTCATACATAGTTCAACATCATCTGTTGACTACCTTCCATGGTTTACACATAGTTGATCATCATCCTTTCATATCTGACATAGTTCACCATCATCTGTTGACTATATTCCATGGTTCACACATGATTGACCATCATCTATGCATCTCATACATAGTTCAACATCATCTCCTGACTACCTTCCCTGGTTCACACATGATTAACCATCATCTATGCATCTCATACCTAGTTCAACATTATCTGTTGACTATCTTCCATGGTTCACACATGATTAACCATCATCTATTCATCTCTGACATAGTTCACCATCATCTGTTGACTACCTTCCGTGGTTTACACATAGTTGACCATCTTCTATTCATCTCTGACATAGTTCACCATCATCTGTTACCTATCTTCCATGGTTCACACATAGTTGACAATCATCTATGCATCTGATACATAGTTAAACATCATCTGTTGACTACCTTCCATGGTTTACACATAGTTGACCATCATCTATTCATCTCTGACATAGTTCACCATCATATGTTGACTACCTTCCATGGTTCACACATGATTGACCATCTTCTATGCATCTCATACATAGTTCAACATCATCTCCTGACTACCTTCCATGATTCACACATGATTGACCATCATCTATGCATCTCATACATAGTTCAACATCATCTGTTGACTATCTGCCATGGTTCACACATGATTGACCATCATCTATTCATCTCTGACATAGTTCACCATAATCTATTGACTATCTTCCATGGTTCACACATAGTTAATCATCATCTATGCATCTCATACATAGTTCAACATCATCTGTTGACTACCTTCCATGGTTTACACATAGTTGATCATCATCCTTTCATATCTGACATAGTTCACCATCATCTGTTGACTATATTCCATGGTTCACACATGATTGACCATCATCTATGCATCTCATACATAGTTCAACGTCATCTGTTGACTACCTTCCGTGGTTTACACATAGTTGACCATCTTCTATTCATCTCTGACATAGTTCACCATCATCTGTTGACTATCTTCCATGGTTCACACATGGTTGACCGTCATCAACGCATCTAATACATAGTTCAACACCATCTGTTGACTACCTTCCATGGTTCACACATGGTTGACCATCATCTATTTATCTCTGACATAGTTCACCGTCATCCGTTGACTATCTTCCATGGTTCACACATGATTGACCATCATCTATGCATCTCATACATAGTTCAACATCATCTCCTGACTACCTTCCATGGTTCACACATCATTGACCATCATCTATGCATCTAATACATAGTTCAACTTCATCTGTTGACTATCTTCCATGGTTCACACATGATTGACCATCATCTATTCATCTCTGACATAGTTCACCATCATCTGTTACCTATCTTCCATGGTTCGCACATAGTTGACAATCATCTATGCATCTCATACATAGTTAAACATCATCTGTTGACTACCTTCCATGGTTTACACATAGTTGACCATCATCTATTCATCTTTGACATAGTTCACCATCATATGTTGACTACCTTCCGTGGTTCACACATGATTGACCATCTTCTATGCATCTCATACATAGTTCAACATCATCTCCTGACTACCTTCCATGATTCACACATGATTGACCATCATCTATGCATCTCATACATAGTTCAACATCATCTGTTGACTATCTTCCATGGTTCACACATGATTGACCATCATCTATTCATCTCTGACATAGTTCACCATCATCTATTGACTATCTTCCATGGTTCACACATAGTTAACCATCATCTATGCATCTCATACATAGTTCAACGTCATCTGTTGACTACCTTCCATGGTTTACACATAGTTGATCATCATCCTTTCATATCTGACATAGTTCACGATCATCTGTTGACTATATTCCATGGTTCACACATGATTGACCATCATCTATGCATCTCATACATAGTTCAACATCATCTGTTGACTACCTTCCGTGGTTTACACATAGTTGACCATCATCTATTCATCTCTGACATAGTTCACCATCATCTGTTGACTGTCTTCCAAGGTTCACACATGATTGACCATCATCTATGCTTCTCATACATAGTTCAACATCATCTCCTGACTACCTTCCCTGGTTCACACATGATTAACCATCATCTATGCATCTCATACATAGTTCAACATTATCTGTTGACTATCTTCCATGGTTCACACATGATTAACCATCTTCTATTCATCTCTGACATAGTTCACCATCATCTATTGACTATCTTCCATGGTTCACACATAGTTAACCATCATCTATGCATCTCATACATAGTTCGACAACATCTGTTGACTACCTCTCATGTTTTACACATAGTTGACCATCATCCATTCATATCTGACATAGTTCACCATCATCTATTGACTATATTCCATGGTTCACACATGATTGACCATCATCTATGCATCTCATACATAGTTCAACGTCATCTGTTGACTACCTTCCGTGGTTTACACATACTTGACCATCTTCTATTCATCTCTGACATAGTTCACCATCGTCTGTTGACTATCTTCCATGGTTCACACATGGTTGACCGTCATCAACGCGTCTAATACATAGTTCAACATCATCTGTTGACTACCTTCCATGGTTCACACATGGTTGACCATCATCTATTTATCTCTGACATAGTTCACCGTCATCCGTTGACTATCTTCCATGGTTCACACATGATTGACCATCATCTATGCATCTCATAAATAGTTCAACATCATCCCCTGACTACCTTCCATGGTTCACACATCATTGACCATCATCTATGCATCTCATACATAGTTCAACATCATCTGTTGACTATCTTCCATGGTTCACACATGATTGACCATTATCTATTCATCTCTGACATAGTTCACCATCATATGTTACCTATCTTCCATGGTTCACACATAGTTGACCATCATCTATGCATCTCATACATAGTTAAACATCATCTGTTGAATACCTTCCATGGTTTACACATAGTTGACCATCATCTATTCATCTTTGACATAGTTCACCATCATATGTTGGCTACCTTCCATGGTTCACACATGATTGACCTTCATCTATGCATCTCATACATAGTTCAACATCATCTCCTGACTACCTTCCATGATTCACACATGATTGACCATCATCTATGCATCTCATACATAGTTCAACATCATCTGTTGACTATCTTCCATGGTTCACACAAGATTGACCATCATCTATTCATATCTGACATAGTTCACCATCATCTATTGACTATCTTCCATAGTTCACACATAGTTAACCATCATCTATGCATCTCATACATAGGTCAACATCATATGTTAACTACCTTCCATGGTTTAAACATAGTTGATCATCATCCATTCATATCTGACATAGTTCACAATCATTTGTTGACTATATTCCATGGTTCACACATGATTGACCATCATCTATGCATCTCATACATAGTTCAACATCATCTGTTGACTACCTTCCGTGGTTTACACATAGTTGACCATCATCTATTCATCTCTGACATAGTTCACCATCATCTGTTGACTATCTTCCATGGTTCACACATGATTGACCATCATCTATGCTTCTCATACATAGTTCAACATCATCTCCTGACTACCTTCCCTGGTTCACACATGATTGACCATCATCTATGCATCTCATACATAGTTCAACATTATCTGTTGACTATCTTCCATGGTTCACACATGATTAACCATCATCTATTCATCTCTGACATAGTTCACCATCATCCATTGACTATCTTCCATGGTTCACACATAGTTAACCATCATCTATGCATCTCATACATAGTTCAACAACATCTGTTGACTACCTTCCATGGTTTACACATAGTTGACCATCATCCATTCATATCTGACATAGTCCACCATCATCTATTGACTATATTCCATGGTTCACACATGATTAACCATCATCTATGCATCTCATACATAGTTCAACGTCATCTGTTGACTACCTTTTGTGGTTTACACATAGTTGACCATCTTCTATTCATCTCTGACATAGTTCACCATCATCTGTTTACTGTCTTCCAGGGTTCACACATGGTTGACCGTCAGCAACGTATCTAATACATAGTTCAACATCATCTGTTGACTACCTTCCATGGTTCACACATGGTTGACCATCATCTATTTATCTCTGACATAGTTCACCGTCATTTGTTGACTATCTTCCATGGTTCACACATGATTGACCATCATCTATGCATCTCATACATATTTCAACATCATCTCCTGACTACCTTCCCTGGTTCACACATCATTGACCATCATCTATGCATCTCATACATAGTTCAACATCATCTGTTGACTATCTTCAATGGTTCACACATGATTGACCATCATCTATTCATCTCTGACATAGTTCACCATCATCTGTTACCTATCTTCCATGGTTCACACATAGTTGACCATCATCTATGCATCTCATACATAGTTAAACATCATCTGTTGACCACCTTCCATGATTTACACATAGTTGACCATCATCCATTCATCTCTGACATAGTTCACCATCATATGTTGACTACCTTCCATGGTTCACACATGAGTGACCATCATCTATGCATCTCATACATAGTTCAACATCATCTCCTGACTACCTTCCATGATTCACACATGATTGACCATCATCTATGCATCTCATACATAGTTCAACATCATCTGTTGACTATCTTCCATGGTTCACACAAGATTGACCATTATCTATTCATCTCTGACATAGTTCAATATCATCTATTGACTGCCATCCATATTTCACTCATAGTTAACCATCATCTATGCATCTCATACATAGTTCACCATCATCTGTTGACTACCTTCCATGGTTTACACATAGTTGATCATCATCCATTCATATCTGACATAGTTCACCATCATCTGTTGACTATATTCCATGGTTCACACATGATTGACCATCATCTATGAATCTCATACATAGTTCAACATCATCTATTGACTACCTTCAGTGGTTTACACATAGTTGACCATCATCTATTCATCTCTGACATAGTTCACCATCATCTGTTGACTATCTTCCATGGTTCACACATGATTGACCATCAAATATGCTTCTCATACATAGTTCAACATCATCTCCTAACTACCTTCCCTGGTTCACACATGATTGACCATCATCTATGCATCTCATACATAGTTCAACATTATATGTTGACTATCTTCCATGGTTCACACATGATTAACCATCATCTATTCATCTCTGACATAGTTCACCATCATCTATTGAGTATCTTCCATGGTTCACACATAGTTAACCATCATCTATGCATCTCATACATAGTTCAGCAACATCTGTTGACTACCTTCCATGGTTTACACATAGTTGACCATCATCCATTCATATCTGACATAGTTCACCATTATCTATTGACTATATTCCATGGTTCACACATGATTGACCATCATCTATGCATCTCATACATAGTTTAACGTCATCTGTTGACTGCCTTCCGTGGTTTACACATAGTTGACCATCTTCTATTCATCTCTGACATAGTTCACCATCATCTGTTGACTGTCTTCCAGGGTTCACACATGGTTGACCGTCATTAACGTATCTAATACATAGTTTAACATCATCTGTTGACTACCTTCCATGGTTCACACATGGTTGACCATCATCTATTTATCTCTGACATATTTCACCGTCATCTGTTGACTATCTTCCATGGTTCACACATGATTGACCATAATCTATGCATCTCATACATATTTCAACATCATCTCCTGACTACCTTCCATGGTTCACACATGATTGACCATCATCTATGCATCTCATACATAGTTCAACATCATCTGTTGACTATCTTCCATGGTTCACACATGATTGACCATCATCTATTCATCTCTGACATAGTTGACCATCATCTATGCATCTCATACATAGTTAAACATCATCTGTTGACTACCTTCCATGATTTACACATAGTTGACCTTCATCCATTCATCTCTGACATAGTTCACCATCATATGTTGACTACCTTCCATGGTTCACACATGAGTGACCATCATCTATGCATCTCATACATTGTTCAACATCATCTCCTAACTACCTTCCATGATTCACACATGATTGACCATCATCTATGCATCTCATACATAGTTCAACATCATCTGTTGACTATCTTCCATGGTTCACACATGATTGACCATCATCTATTCATCTCTGACATAGTTCAATATCATCTATTGACTATCATCCATAGTTCACTCATAGTTAACCATCATCTATGCATCTCATACATAGTTCACCATCATCTGTTGACTACCTTCCATGGTTTACACATAGTTGATCATCATCCATTCATATCTGACATAGTTCACCATCATCTGTTGACTATATTCCATGGTTCACACATGATTGACCATCATCTATGAATCTCATACATAGTTCAACATCATCTATTGACTACCTTCAGTGGTTTAAACATAGTTGACCATCATTTATTCATCTCTGACATAGTTCACCATCATCTATTGACTATCTTCCATGGTTCACACATGATTGACCATCAAATATGCTTCTCATACATATTTCAACATCATCTCCTAACTACCTTCCCTGGTTCACACATGATTGACCATCATCTATGCATCTCATACATAGTTCAACATTATATGTTGACTATCTTACATGGTTCACACATGATTAACCATCATCTATTCATCTCTGACATAGTTCACCATCATCTGTTGACTATCTTCCATGGTTCACACATGGTTAACCGTCATCAACGCATCTAATACATAGTTCAACATCATCTGTTGACTACCTTCCATGGTTCACACATGGTTGACCATCATCTATTTATCTCTAACATAGTTCACCGCCATCTGTTGACTATCTTCCATGGTTCACACATGATTGATCATCATCTATGCATCTCATACATAGTTCAACATCATCTCCTGACTACCTTCCATGGTTCACACATCATTGACCATCATCTATGCATCTCATACATAGTTCAACATCATTTGTTGACTATCTTCCATGGTTCACACATGATTGACCATCATCTATTCATCTCTGACATAGTTCACCATCATCTGTTGATTATCTTCCATGGTTCACACATAGTTGACCATCATCTATGCATCTCATACATAGTTAAACATCATATGTTGACTACCTTCTGTGGTTTACACATAGTTGACCATCGTCTATTCATCTCTGACATAGTTCACCATCATCTATTGACTATCTTCCATGGTTCACACATGATTGACCATCATCTATGCATCTCATACATAATTCAACATCATCTCCTGACTACCTTCCATGGTTCACACATGATTGACCATCATCTATGCATCTCATACATAGTTCAACATTATTTGTTGACTATCTTCCGTGGTTCACACATGATTAACCATCATCTATTCATCTCTGACATAGTTCACCATCATCTATTAACTATCTTCTATGGTTCACACATAGTTAACCATCATCTATGCATCTCATACATAGTTCAACATCATCTGTTGACTACCTTCCATGGTTTACACATAGTTGACCATCATCCATTCATATCTGACATAGTTCACCATTATCTATTGACTATATTCCATGGTTCACACATGATTGACCATCATCTATGCATCTCATACATAGTTCAACGTCATCTGTTGACTGCCTTCCGCGGTTTACACATAGTTGACCATGTTCTATTCATCTCTGACATAGTTCACCATCATCTGTTGACTATCTTCCATGGTTCACACATGGTTAATTGTCATCAACGCATCTAATACATAGTTCAACATCATCTGTTGACTACCTTCCATGGTTCACACGTGGTTGACCATCATCTATTTATCTCTAACATAGTTCACAATCATCTGTTGACTATCTTCCATGGTTCACACATGATTGATCATCATCTATGCATCTCATACATAGTTCAACATCATCTCCTGACTACCTTCCATGGTTCACACATTATTGACCATCATCTATGCATCTCATACATAGTTCAACATCATCTGTTGACTATCTTCCATGGTTCACACATGATTGACCATCATTTATTCATCTCAGACATAGTTCACCATCATCTGTTGACTATCTTCCATGGTTCGCACATAGTTGACCATCATCTATGCATCTCATACATAGTTAAACATCATATGTTGACTACCTTCTGTGGTTTACACATAGTTGACCATCATCTATTCATCTCTGACATAGTTCACCATCATCTATTGACGTTCTTCCATGGTTCACACATGATTGACCATCATCTATGCATCTCATATATAATTCAACATCATCTCCTGACTACCTTCCATGGTTCACACATGATTGACCATCATCTATGCATCTCATACATAGTTCAACATCATCTGTTGACTATCTTCCGTGGTTCACACATGATTGACCATCATCTATTCATCTCTGACATAGTTCACCATCATCTATTGACTATCTTCCATGGTTCACACATAGTTAACCATCATCTATGCATCTCATACATAGTTCAACATCATCTGTTGACTACCTTCCATGGTTTACACATAGTTGATCATCATCCATTCATATCTGACATAGTTCACCATCATCTGTTGACTATCTTCCATGGTTCACACATGATTGACCATCATCTATTCATCTTTGACATAGTTCACCATCATCTCCTGACTATCTTCCATGGTTCACACATGATTGACCATCATCTATGCATCTCATACATAGTTCAACATCATCTCCTGACTACCTTCCATGGTTCACACATGATTGACCTTCATCTATGCATCTTATACATAGTTCAATATTATCTGTTGACTATCTTCCATGGTTCACACATGATTAACCATCATCTATTCATCTCTGACATAGTTCACCATCATCTGTTGACTATCTTCCATGGTTCACACATAGTTGACCATCATCTATGCATCTCATACATAGTTAAACATCATATGTTGACTACCTTTCATGGTTTACACATAGTTGAGCATCATCCATTCATCTCTGACATAGTTCACCATCATCTGTTGACTATCTTCCATGGTTCACACATGATTGACCATCATCTATGCATCTCATACATAGTTCAACATCATATGTTGACTACCTTCCGTGGTTTACACATAGTTGACCATCGTCTATTCATCTCTGACATAGTTCACCATCATCTGTTGACTATCTTCCATGGTTCACACATGATTGACCATCATCTATGCATCTCATACATAGTTCAACATCATCTCCTGACTACCTTCCATGGTTCACACATGATTGACCTTCATCTATGCATCTTATACATAGTTCAATATTATCTGTTGACTATCTTCCATGGATCACACATGATTAACCATCATCTATTCATCTCTGACGTAGTTCACCATCATCTATTGACTATCTTCCATGGTTCACACATAGTTAACCATCATCTATGCATCTCATACATAGTTCAACAACATCTGTTGACTACCTTCCATGGTTTACACATAGTTGACCATCATCCATTCATATCTGACATAGTTCACCATCATCTATTGACTATATTCCATAGTTCACACATGATTGACCATCATCTATGCATCTCATACATAGTTCAACGTCATCTGTAGACTACCTTCTGTGGTTTACACATAGTTGACCATCTTCTATTCATCTCTGACATAGTTCACCATCATCTGTTGACTATCTTCCATGGTTCACACATGGTTGACCGTCATCAACGCATCTAATACATAGTTCAACATCATCTGTTGACTACCTTCCATGGTTCACACATGGTTGACCATCATCTATTTATCTCTGACATAATTCACCGTCATCTGTTGACTATCTTCCATGGTTCACACATGATTGACCATCATCTATGCATCTCATACATAGTTCAACATCATCTCCTGACTACCTTTCATGGTTCACACATCATTGACCATCATTTATGCATCTCATACATAGTTCAACATCATTTGTTGACTATCTTCCATGGTTCACACATGATTGACCATCATCTATTCATCTCTGACATAGTTCCCCAACATCTGTTGACTATCTTCCATGGTTCTAACATAGTTGACCATCATCTATGTATCTCATACATAGTTAAACATCATATGTTGACTACCTTCCATGGTTCACACATAGTTGACCATCATCCATTCATCTCTGACATAGTTCACCATCATCTGTTGACTATCTTCCATGGTTCACACATGATTGACCATCATCTATGCATCTCATACATAGTTCAACATCATATGTTGACTACCTTCCGTGGTTTACACATAGTTGACCATCGTCTATTCATCTCTGACATAGTTCACCATCATCTGTTGACTATCTTCCATGGTTCACACATGATTGACCATCATCTATGCATCTCATACATAGTTCAACATCATCTCCTGACTACCTTCCATGGTTCACACATGATTGACCATCATCTATGCATCTCATACATAGTTCAACATCATCTGTTGACTATCTTCCATGGTTCACACATTATTGACCATCATCTATTCATCTCTGAGATAGTTCACCATCATCTATTGACTATCTTCCATGGTTCACACATAGTTAACCATCATCTATGCATCTCATACATAGTTCAACAACATCTGTTGACTACCTTTCATGGTTTACACATAGTTGACCATCATCCATTCATATCTGACATAGTTCACCATCATATATTGACTATATTCCTTGGTTCACACATGATTGACCATCATCTATGCATCTCATACATAGTTCAACGTCATCTGTTGACTACCTTCTGTGGTTTACACATAGTTGACCATCTTCTATTCATCTCTGACATAGTTCACCATCATCTGTTGACTATCTTCCATGGTTCACACATGGTTGACCGTCATCAACGCATCTAATACATAGTTCAACATCATATGTTGACTACCTTCCGTGGTTTACACATAGTTGACCATCGTCTATTCATCTCTGACATAGTTCACCATCATCTGTTGACTATCTTCCATGGTTCACACATGATTGACCATCATCTATGCATCTCATACATAGTTCAACATCATCTCCTGACTACCTTCCATGGTTCACACATGATTGACCATCATCTATGCATCTCATACATAGTTCAACATCATCTGTTGACTATCTTCCATGGTTCACACATTATTGACCATCATCTATTCATCTCTGAGATAGTTCACCATCATCTATTGACTATCTTCCATGGTTCACACATAGTTAACCATCATCTATGCATCTCATACATAGTTCAACAACATCTGTTGACTACCTTCCATGGTTTACACATAGTTGACCATCATCCATTCATATCTGACATAGTTCACCATCATATATTGACTATATTCCTTGGTTCACACATGATTGACCATCATCTATGCATCTCATACATAGTTCAACGTCATCTGTTGACTACCTTCTGTGGTTTACACATAGTTGACCATCTTCTATTCATCTCTGACATAGTTCACCATCATCTGTTGACTATCTTCCATGGTTCACACATGGTTGACCGTCATCAACGCATCTAATACATAGTTCAACATCATCTGTTGACTACCTTCCATGGTTCACACATGGTTGACCATCATCTATTTATCTCTGACATAATTCACCGTCATCTGTTGACTATCTTCCATGGTTCACACATGATTGACCATCATCTATGCATCTCATACATAGTTCAACATTATCTCCTGACTACCTTTCATGGTTCACACATCATTGACCATCATCTATGCATCTCATACATAGTTCAACATCATTTGTTGACTATCTTCCATGGTTCACACATGATTGACCATCATCTATTCATCTCTGACATAGTTCCCCATCATCTGTTGACTATCTTCCATGGTTCACACATAGTTGACCATCATCTATGCATCTCATACATAGTTAAACATCATATGTTGACTACCTTCCATGGTTCACACATAGTTGACCATCATCCATTCATCTCTGACATAGTTCACCATCATCTGTTGACTATCTTCCATGGTTCACACATGATTGACCATCATCTATGCATCTCATACATAGTTCAACATCATATGTTGACTACCTTCCGTGGTTTACACATAGTTGACCATCTTCTATTCATCTCTGACATAGTTCACCATCATCTGTTGACTATCTTCCATGGTTCACACATGGTTGACCGTCATCAACGCATCTAATACATAGTTCAACATCATCTGTTGACTACCTTCCATGGTTCACACATGATTGACCATCATCTATGCATCTCATACATAGTTCAACATCATCTGTTGACTATCTTCCATGGTTCACACATGATTGACCATCATTTATTCATCTCTGAGATAGTTCACCATCATCTATTGACTATCTTCCATGGTTCACACATAGTTAACCATCATCTATGCATCTCATACATAGTTCAACAACATCTGTTGACTACCTTCCATGGTTTACACATAGTTGACCATCATCCATTCATATCTGACATAGTTCACCATCATCTATTGACTATATTCCATGGTTCACACATGATTGACCATCATCTATGCATCTCATACATAGTTCAACGTCATCTGTTGACTACCTTCTGTGGTTTACACATAGTTGACCATCTTCTATTCATCTCTGACATAGTTCACCATCATCTGTTGACTATCTTCCATGGTTCACACATGGTTGACCGTCATCAACGCATCTAATACATAGTTCAACATCATCTGTTGACTACCTTCCATGGTTCACACATGGTTGACCATCATCTATTTATCTCTGACATAATTCACCGTCATCTGTTGACTATCTTCCATGGTTCACACATGATTGACCATCATCTATGCATCTCATACATAGTTCAACATTATCTCCTGACTACCTTTCATGGTTCACACATCATTGACCATCATCTATGCATCTCATACATAGTTCAACATCATTTGTTGACTATCTTCCATGGTTCACACATGATTGACCATCATCTATTCATCTCTGACATAGTTCCCCATCATCTGTTGACTATCTTCCATGGTTCACACATAGTTGACCATCATCTATGCATCTCATACATAGTTAAACATCATATGTTGACTACCTTCCATGGTTCACACATAGTTGACCATCATCCATTCATCTCTGACATAGTTCACCATCATCTGTTGACTATCTTCCATGGTTCACACATGATTGACCATCATCTATGCATCTCATACATAGTTCAACATCATATGTTGACTACCTTCCGTGGTTTACACATAGTTGACCATCTTCTATTCATCTCTGACATAGTTCACCATCATCTGTTGACTATCTTCCATGGTTCACACATGGTTGACCGTCATCAACGCATCTAATACATAGTTCAACATCATCTGTTGACTACCTTCCATGGTTCACACATGGTTGACCATCATCTATTTATCTCTGACATAATTCACCGTCATCTGTTGACTATCTTCCATGGTTCACACATGATTGACCATCATCTATGCATCTCATACATAGTTCAACATCATCTCCTGACTACCTTTCATGGTTCACACATCATTGACCATCATCTATGCATCTCATACATAGTTCAACATCATTTGTTGACTATCTTCCATGGTTCACACATGATTGACCATCATCTATTCATCTCTGACATAGTTCCCCAACATCTGTTGACTATCTTCCATGGTTCACACATAGTTGACCATCATCTATGTATCTCATACATAGTTAAACATCATATGTTGACTACCTTCCATGGTTCACACATAGTTGACCATCATCCATTCATCTCTGACATAGTTCACCATCATCTGTTGACTATCTTCCATGGTTCACACATGATTGACCATCATCTATGCATCTCATACATAGTTCAACATCATATGTTGACTACCTTCCGTGGTTTACACATAGTTGACCATCGTCTATTCATCTCTGACATAGTTCACCATCATCTGTTGACTATCTTCCATGGTTCACACATGATTGACCATCATCTATGCATCTCATACATAGTTCAACATCATCTCCTGACTACCTTCCATGGTTCACACATGATTGACCATCATCTATGCATCTCATACATAGTTCAACATCATCTGTTGACTATCTTCCATGGTTCACACATTATTGACCATCATCTATTCATCTCTGAGATAGTTCACCATCATCTATTGACTATCTTCCATGGTTCACACATAGTTAACCATCATCTATGCATCTCATACATAGTTCAACAACATCTGTTGACTACCTTCCATGGTTTACACATAGTTGACCATCATCCATTCATATCTGACATAGTTCACCATCATATATTGACTATATTCCTTGGTTCACACATGATTGACCATCATCTATGCATCTCATACATAGTTCAACGTCATCTGTTGACTACCTTCTGTGGTTTACACATAGTTGACCATCTTCTATTCATCTCTGACATAGTTCACCATCATCTGTTGACTATCTTCCATGGTTCACACATGGTTGACCGTCATCAGCGCATCTAATACATAGTTCAACATCATCTGTTGACTACCTTCCATGGTTCACACATGGTTGACCATCATCTATTTATCTCTGACATAATTCACCGTCATCTGTTGACTATCTTCCATGGTTCACACATGATTGACCATCATCTATGCATCTCATACATAGTTCAACATTATCTCCTGACTACCTTTCATGGTTCACACATCATTGACCATCATCTATGCATCTCATACATAGTTCAACATCATTTGTTGACTATCTTCCATGGTTCACACATGATTGACCATCATCTATTCATCTCTGACATAGTTCCCCATCATCTGTTGACTATCTTCCATGGTTCACACATAGTTGACCATCATCTATGCATCTCATACATAGTTAAACATCATATGTTGACTACCTTCCATGGTTCACACATAGTTGACCATCATCCATTCATCTCTGACATAGTTCACCATCATCTGTTGACTATCTTCCATGGTTCACACATGATTGACCATCATCTATGCATCTCATACATAGTTCAACATCATATGTTGACTACCTTCCGTGGTTTACACATAGTTGACCATCTTCTATTCATCTCTGACATAGTTCACCATCATCTGTTGACTATCTTCCATGGTTCACACATGGTTGACCGTCATCAACGCATCTAATACATAGTTCAACATCATCTGTTGACTACCTTCCATGGTTCACACATGATTGACCATCATCTATGCATCTCATACATAGTTCAACATCATCTGTTGACTATCTTCCATGGTTCACACATGATTGACCATCATCTATTCATCTCTGAGATAGTTCACCATCATCTATTGACTATCTTCCATGGTTCACACATAGTTAACCATCATCTATGCATCTCATACATAGTTCAACAACATCTGTTGACTACCTTCCATGGTTTACACATAGTTGACCATCATCCATTCATATCTGACATAGTTCACCATCATCTATTGACTATATTCCATGGTTCACACATGATTGACCATCATCTATGCATCTCATACATAGTTCAACGTCATCTGTTGACTACCTTCCGTGGTTTACACATAGTTGAGCATCTTTTATTCATCTCTGACATAGTTCACCATCATCTGTTGACTATCTTCCATGGATCACACATGGTTGACCTTCATCAACGCATCTAATACATAGTTCAACATCATCTGTTAAGTACCTTCCATGGTTCACACATGGTTGACCATCATCTATTTATCTCTGACATAGTTCACCGTCATCTGTTGACTATCTTCCATGGTTCACACATGATTGACCATCATCTATGCATCTCATACATAGTTCAACATCATCTCCTGACTACCTTCCATGGTTCACACATCATTGACCATTATCTATGCATCTCATACATAGTTCAACATCATCTGTTGACTATCTTCCATGGTTCACACATGATTGACCATCATCTATTCATCTCTGACATAGTTCACCATCATCTGTTGATTATCTTCCATGGTTCACACATAGTTGACCATCATCTATGCATCTCATACATAGTTCAACGTCATCTGTTGACTGCCTTCCGTGGTTTACACATAGTTGACCATCGTATATTCATCTCTGACATAGTTCACCATCATCTGTTGACTATCTTCCATGGTTCACACATGATTGACCATCATCTATGCATCTCATACATAGTTCAACATCATCTCCTGACTACCTTCCATGGTTCACACATGATTGACCATCATCTATGCATCTCATACATAGTTCAACATCATCTGTTGACTATCTTCCGTGGTTCACACATGATTGACCATCATCTATTCATTTCTGACATAGTTCACCATCATCTATTGACTATCTTCCATGGTTCACACATGGTTAACCATCATCTATGCATCTCATACATAGTTCAACATCATCTGTTGACTACCTTCCATGGTTTACACATAGTTAATCATCATCCATTCATATCTGACATAGTTCACCATCATCTGTTGACTATCTTCCATGGTTCACACATGATTGACCATCATCTATTCATCTCTGAGATAGTTCACCATCATCTATTGACTATCTTCCATGGTTCACACATAGTTAACCATCATCTATGCATCTCATACATAGTTCAACAACATCTGTTGACTACCTTCCATGGTTTACACATAGTTGACCATCATCCATTCATATCTGACATAGTTCACCATCATCTATTGACTATATTCCATGCTTCACACATGATTGACCATCATCTATGCATCTCATACATAGTTCAACGTCATCTGTTGACTACCTTCCGTGGTTTACACATAGTTGACCATCTTTTATTCATCTCTGACATAGTTCACCATCATCTGTTGACTATCTTCCATGGTTCACACATGGTTGACCGTCATCAACGTATCTAATACATAGTTCAACATCATCTGTTAACTACCTTCCATGGTTCACACATGGTTGACCATCATCTATTTATCTCTGACATAGTTCACCGTCATCTGTTGACTATCTTCCATGGTTCACATATGATTGACCATCATCTATGCATCTCATACATAGTTCAACATCATCTCCTGACTACCTTCCATGGTTCACACATCATTGACCATCATCTATGCATCTCATACATAGTTCAACATCATCTGTTGACTATCTTCCATGGTTCACACATGATTGACCATCATCTATTCATCTCTGACATAGTTCACCATCATCTGTTGATTATCTTCCATGGTTCACACATAGTTGACCATCATCTATGCATCTCATACATAGTTCAACGTCGTATGTTGATTACCTTCCGTGGTTTACACATAGTTGACCATCTTTTATTCATCTCTGACATAGTTCACCATCATCTGTTGACTATCTTCCATGGTTCACACATGGTTGACCGTCATCAACGCATCTAATACATAGTTCAACATCATCTGTTAACTACCTTCCATGGTTCACACATGGTTGACCATCATCTATTTATCTCTGACATAGTTCACCGTCATCTGTTGACTATCTTCCATGGTTCACACATGATTGACCATCATCTATGCATCTCATACATAGTTCAACATCATCTCCTGACTACCTTCCATGGTTCACACATCATTGACCATCATCTATGCATCTCATACATAGTTCAACATCATCTGTTGACTATCTTCCATGGTTCACACATGATTGACCATCATCTATTCATCTCTGATATAGTTCACCATCATCTGATGATTATCTTCCATGGTTCACACATAGTTGACCATCATCTATGCATCTCATACATAGTTCAACGTCATCTGTTGACTGCCTTCCGTGGTTTACACATAGTTGACCATCGTCTATTCATCTCTGACATAGTTCACCATCATCTGTTGACTATCTTCCATGGTTCACACATGATTGACCATCATTTATGCTTCTCATACATAGTTCAACATCATCTCTTGACTACCTTCATTGGTTCACACATTATTGACCATCATCTATGCATCTCATACATAGTTCAACATTATCAGTTGACTATCTTCCATGGTTCACACATGATTAACCATCATCTATTCATCTCTGACATAGTTCACCATCATGTATTGACTATCTTCCATGGTTCACACATAGTTAACCATCATCTATGCATCTCATACATAGTTCAACAACATCTGTTAACTACCTTCCATGGGTTACACATAGTTCACCATCATCCATTCATATCTGACATAGTTCACCATCATCTATGGACTATATTCCATGGTTCACACATGATTGACCATCATCTATGCATCTCATACATAGTTCAACGTCATCTGTTGACTACCTTCCGGGGTTTACACATAGTTGACCATCTTTTATTCATCTCTGACATAGTTCACCATTATCTGTTGACTATCTTCCATGGTTCACACATGGTTGACCGTCATTAACGCATCTAATACATAGTTCAACATCATCTGTTAACTACCTTCCATGGTTCACACATGGTTGACCATCATCTATTTATCTCTGACATAGTTCACCGTCATCAGTTGACTATCTTCCATGGTTCACACATGATTGACCATCATCTATGCATCTCATACATAGTTCAACGTCATCTCCTGACTACCTTCCATGGTTCACACATCATTGACCATCATCTATGCATCTCATACATAGTTCAACATCATCTGTTGACTATCTTCCATGGTTCACACATGATTGACCATCATCTATTCATCTCTGACATAGTTCACCATCATCTGTTGATTATCTTCCATGGTTCACACATAGTTGACCATCATCTATGCATCTCATACATAGTTCAACGTCATCTGTTGACTGCCTTCCGTGGTTTACACATAGTTGACCATCGTTTATTCATCTCTGACATAGGTCACCATCATCTGTTGACTATCTTCCATGGTTCACACATGATTGACCATCATCTATGCATCTCATACATATGTCAACATCATCTCCTGACTACCTTCCATGGTTCACACATGATTGACCATCATCTATGCATCTCATACATAGTTCAACATCATCTGTTGACTATCTTCCGTGGTTCACACATGATTGAGCATCATCTATTCATCTCTGACATAGTTCACCATCATCTATTGACTATCTTCCATGGTTCACACATAGTTAACGATTATCTATGCATCTCATACATAGTTCAACATCATCTGTTGACTACCTTCCATGGTTTACACATAGTTGATCATCATCCATTTATATCTGACATAGTTCACCATCATCTGTTGACTATATTCCATGGTTCACACATGATTGACCATCATCTATGCATCTCATACATAGTTCAACATCATCTGTTGACTACCTTCCGTGGTTTACACATAGTTGACCATCGTCTATTCATCTCTTACATAGTTCACCATCATCTGTTAACTATCTTCCATGGTTCACACATGATTGACCATCATTTATGCTTCTCATACATAGTTCAACATCATCTCTTGACTACCTTCCCTGGTTCACACATGATTGACCATCATCTATGCATCTCATACATAGTTCAACATTATCAGTTGACTATCTTCCATGGTTCACACATGATTAACCATCATCTATTCATCTCTGACATAGTTCACCATCATCTATTGACTATCTTCCATGGTTCACACATAGTTAACCATCATCTATGCATCTCATACATAGTTCAACAACATCTGTTAACTACCTTCCATGGTTTACACATAGTTGACCATCATCCATTCATATCTGACATAGTTCACCATCATCTATTGACTATATTCCATGGTTCACACATGATTGACCATCATCTATGCATCTCATACATAGTTCAACGTCATCTGTTGACTACCTTCCGTGGTTTACACATAGTTGACCATCTTTTATTCATCTCTGACATAGTTCACCATCATCTGTTGACTATCTTCCATGGTTCACACATGGTTGACCGTCATCAACGCATCTAATACATAGTTCAACATCATCTATTAACTACCTTCCATGGTTCACACATGATTGACCATCATCTATGCATCTCATACATAGCTCAACATCATCTCCTGACTACCTTCCATGGTTCACACATCATTGACCATCATCTATGCATCTCATACATAGTTCAACATCATCTGTTGACTATCTTCCATGGTTCACACATGATTGACCATCATCTATTCATCTCTGACATAGTTCACCATCATCTGTTGATTATCTTCCATGGTTCACACATAGTTGACCATCATCTATGCATCTCATACGTAGTTCAACGTCATCTGTTGACTGCCTTCCGTGGTTTACACATAGTTGACCATCGTCTATTCATCTCTGACATAGTTCACCATCATCTGTTGACTATCTTCCATGGTTCACACATGATTGACCATCATCTATGCATCTCATACATAGTTCAACATCATCTCCTGACTACCTTCCATGGTTCACACAAGATTGACCATCATCTATGCATCTCATACATAGTTCAACATCATCTGTTGACTATCTTCCGTGGTTCACACATGATTGACCATCATCTATTCATCTCTGACATAGTTCACCATCATCTATTGACAATCTTCCATGGTTCACACATAGTTAACCATCATCTATGCATCTCATACATAGTTCAACATCATCTGTTGACTACCTTCCATGGTTTACACATAGTTGATCATCATCCATTTATATCTGACATAGTTCACCATCATCTGTTGACTATATTCCATGGTTCACACATGATTGACCATCATCTATGCATCTCATACATAGTTCAACATCATCTGTTGACTACCTTCTGTGGTTTACACATAGTTGACCATCGTCTATTCATCTCTTACATAGTTCACCATCATCTGTTAACTATCTTCCATGGTTCACACATGATTGACCATCATTTATGCTTCTCATACATAGTTCAACAACATCTCTTGACTACCTTCCCTGGTTCACACATGATTGACCATCATCTATGCATCTCATACATAGTTCAACATTATCAGTTGACTATCTTCCATAGTTCACACATGATTAACCATCATCTATTCATCTCTGACATAGTTCACCATCATCTATTGACTATCTTCCATGGTTCACACATAGTTAACCATCATCTATGCATCTCATACATAGTTCAACAACATCTGTTAACTACCTTCCATGGTTTACACATAGTTGACCATCATCCATTCATATCTGACATAGTTCACCATCATCTATTGACTATATTCCATGGTTCACACATGATTGACCATCATCTATGCATCTCATACATAGTTCAACGTCATCTGTTGACTACCTTCCGTGGTTTACACATAGTTGACCATCTTTTATTCATCTCTGACATAGTTCACCATCATCTGTTGACTATCTTCCATGGTTCACACATGGTTGACCGTCATCAACGCATCTAATACATAGTTCAACATCATCTGTTAACTACCTTCCATGGTTCACACATGATTGACCATCATCTATGCATCTCATACATAGTTCAACATCATCGCCTGACTACCTTCCATGGTTCACACATCATTGATCATCATCTATGCATCTCATACATAGTTCAACATCATCTGTTGACTATCTTCCATGGTTCACACATGATTGACCATCATCTATTCATCTCTGACATAGTTCACCATCATCTGTTGATTATCTTCCATGGTTCACACATAGTTGACCATCATCTATGCATCTCATACATAGTTAAACATCATCGGTTGACTACCTTCCATGGTTTACACATAGTTGACCATCATCCATTCATCTCTCACATAGTTCACCATCATATGTTGACTACCTTCCATGGTTCACACATGATTGACCATCATCTATGCATCTCATACATAGCTCAACATCATCTCCTGACTACCTTCCATGGTTCACACATGATTGACCATTATCTATGCATCTCATACATAGTTCAACATCATATGTTGACTACCTTCCATGGTTTACACATAGTTGATCATCATCCATTCATATCTGATATAGTTCACCATCATCTGTTGACTATATTCCATGGTTCACACATGATTGACCATCATCTATGCATCTCATACATAGTTCAACATCATCTGTTGACTAGCTTCCGTGGTTTACACATAGTTGACCATCATCTATTAATCTCTGACATAGTTCACCATCATATGTTAACTATCTTCCATGGTTCACACATGATTGACCATCATCTATTCTTCTCATACATAGTTCAACATCATCTCCTGACTACCTTCCCTGGTTCACACATGATTGACCATTATCCATGCATCTCATACATAGTTCAACATTATATATTGACTATCTTCCATGGTTCACACATGATTGACCATCATCTATTCATCTCTGACATAGTTCACCATCGTCTGTTGACTATCTTCCATGGTTCACACATAGTTGACCATCATTTATGCATCTCATACATAGTTAAACATCATATGTTGACTACCTTCCATGGTTTACACATAGTTGACCATCATCCATTCATCTCGGACATAGTTCACCATCATCTGTTGACTATCTTCCATGGTTCACACATGATTGACCATCATCTATGCATCTCATACATAGTTCAACATCATATGTTGACTACCTTCCATGGTTTACACATAGTTGACCATCGTCTATTCATCTCTAACCTAGTTCACCATCATCTGTTGACTATCTTCCATGGTTCACACATGATTGACCATCATCCATGTGTCTCATACATAGTTCAACATCATCTCCTGACTACCTTCCAAGGATCACACATGATTGACCATCATCTATGCATCTCATACATAGTTCAACATCATCTGTTGACTATCTTCCGTGGTTCACACATGATTGACCATCATGTATTCATCTCTGACATAGTTCACCATCATCTATTGACTATCTTCCATGGTTCACACATAGTTAACCATCATCAATGCATCTCATACATAGTTCAACATCATCTATTGACTACCTTTCATGGTTTACACATAATTGATCATCATCCATTCATATCTGACATAGTTCACCATCATCTGTTGATTATATTCCATGGTTCACACATGATTGACCATCATCTATGCATCTCATACATAGTTCAACATCATCTGTTGACTACCTTCCGTGGTTTACACATAGTTGACCATCATCTATTCATCTCTGACATAGTTCACCATCATCTGTTGACTATCTTCCATAGTTCACACATGATTGATCATCATCTATGCTTCTCATACATAGTTCAACATCATCTCCTGACTACCTTCCCTGGTTCACACATGATTGACCATCATCTATGCATCTCATACATAGTTCAACATTATCTGTTGATTATCTTCCATGGTTCACACATGATTGACCATCATCTATTCATCTCTGACATAATTCACCATTATCTGTTGACTATCTTCCATGGTTCACACATAGTTGACCATTATCTATGCATCTCATACATAGTTAAACATCATCTGTTGACTACCTTCCATGGTATACACATAGTTGACCATCATCCATTCATATCTGACATAGTTCACCATCATCTGTTGACTATCTTCCAGGGTTCACACATGATTAACCATCATCTATGCATCTCATTCATAACTCAACATCATCTGTTGACTACCTTCCGTGGTTTACACATAGTTGACCATCGTCTATTCATCTCTGACATAGTTCACCATCATCTGTTTAATATCTTCCATGGTTCACACATGATTGACCATTATCTATGCATCTCATACTTAGTTCAACATCATCTCCTGACTACCTTCCATGGTTCACACATGATTAACCATCATATATGCATCTCATACATAGTTCAACATCATCTGTTGACTATCTTCCATGGTTCACACATGATTGACCATCATCTATTCATCTCTGACATAGTTCACCATCATCTATTGACTATCTTCCATGGTTCACACATAGTTAACCATCATCTATGCAACTCATACATAGTTCAACATCATCTATTGACTACCTTCCAAGGTTTACACATAGTTGACCATCATCCGTTCATATCTGACATAGTTCACCATCATCTGTTGACTATATTCCATGGTTCACACATGAATGACCATCATCTATGCATCTCATACATAGTTCAACATCATCTATTGACTACCTTCCATGGTTTACACATAGTTGACCATCATTTATTCATCTCTGACATAGTTCACCATCATCCGTTGACTATCTTCTATGGTTCACACATGATTGACCATCATCTATGCATCTCATACATAGTTCAACATCATCTCCTGACTACCTTCCATGGTTCACACATCATTGACCATCATCTATGCATCTCATACATAGTTCAACAACATCTGTTGACTATCTTCCATGGTTCACACATGATTGACCATCATCTATTCATCTCTGACATAGTTCACCATCATCTGTTGACTATCTTCCATGGTTCACACATAGTTGACCATCATCTATGCATCTCATACATAGTTTAACATCATCTATTGGCTACCTTCCATGGTTTACACATAGTTGACCATCATCCATTCATCTCTGACATAGTTCACCATCATCTATTGACTATTTTCAATGGTTCACACATGATTGACCATCGTCTATGCATCTCATACATAGTTCAACATCATATGTAGACTACCTTCCGTGGTTTACACATATTTGACCATCGTCTATTCATCTCTGACATAGTTCACCATCATCTGTTGACTATCTTCCATGGTTCACACATGATTAACCATCATCTATGCATCTCATACATAGTTCAACATCATCTCCTGACTACCTTCCATGGTTCACACAAGATTGACCATCATCTATGCATCTCATACATAGTTAAACATCATCTGTTGACTATCTTCCATGGTTCACACGTGATTGACCATCATCTATTCATCTCTGACATAGTTCACCATCATCTATTGACTATCTTCCATGGTTCACACATAGTTAACCATCATCTATGCAACTCATACATAGTTCAACATCATCTATTGACTACCTTCCATGGTTTACACATAGTTGACCATCATCCGTTCATATCTGACATAGTTCACCATCATCTGTTGACTATATTCCATGGTTCACACATGATTGACCATCATCTATGCATCTCATACATAGTTCAACGTCATCCGTTGACTACCTTCCATGGTTTACACATAGTTAACCATCATCTATTCATCTCTGACATAGTTCACCATCATCTGTTGACTATCTTCCATGGTTCACACATGGTTGACCGTCATCAATGCATCTAATACATAGTTCAACATCATCTGTTGACTACCTTCCGTGGTTTACACATAGTTGACCATCATCTATTCATCTCTGACATAGTTCACCGTTATCCGGTGACTATCTTCCATGGTTCACACATGATTGACCATCATCTATGCATCTCATACATAGTTCAACATTATCTCGTGACTACGTTCCATGGTTCACACATCATTGACCATCATCTATGCATCTCATACATAGTTCAACAACATCTGTTGACTATCTTCCATGGTTCACACATGATTGACCATCATTTATTCATCTCTGACATAGTTCACCATCATCTGTTGACTATCTTCCATGGTTCACACATAGTTGACCATCATCTATGCATCTCATACATAGTTAAACATCATATATTAATTACCTTCCATGGTTTACACATAGTTGACCATCATCCATTCATCTCTGACATAGTTCACCATTATCTGTTGATTATTTTCCATGGTTCACACATGATTGACCATCATCTATGCATCTCATACATAGTTCAACATCATATGTTGACTAGCTTCCGTGGTTTACACATATTTGACCATCGTCTATTCATCTCTGACATAGTTCACCATCATATGTTGACTATCTTCCATGGTTCACACATGATTTACCATCATCTATGCATCTCATACATAGTTCAACATCATCTCCTGACTACCTTCCATGGTTCACACATGATTGACCATCATCTATGCATCTCATACATTGTTCAACATCATCTGTTGACTATCTTTCAGGGTTCACACATGATTGACCATCACCTATTCATCTCTGACATAGTTCACCATCATCTATTGACTATCTTCCATGGTTCACACATAGTTAACAATCATTTATGCATCTCATACATAGTTCAACATCATCTGTTGACTACCTTCCATGGTTTACACATACTTGACCATCATCCATTCATATCTGACATAGTTCACCCTCATCTGTTGACTATATTCCATGGTTCACACATGATTGACCATCATCTATGCATCTCATACATAGTTCAACATCATCTGTTAACTACCTTCCGTGGTTTACACATAGTTGGCCATCATCTATTTATCTCTGACATAGTTCACCATCATCTGTTGACTATCTTCCATGGTTCACACATGATTGACCATCTTCCATGCATCTCATACATAGTTCAACATCATCTCCTGACTACCTTCCCTGGTTCACACATGATTGACCGTCATCTATGCATCTCATACATTGTTCAACATCATCTGTTGATTATCTTCCATGTTTCACACATGATTGACCATCATCTATTCATCTCTGACATAATTCACCATCATCTGTTGACTATCTTCCATGGTTCACACATAGTTGACCATCATCTATGCATCTCATACATAGTTAAACATCATCTGTTGACTAGCTTCCATGGTTTACACATAGTTTACCATCATCCATTCATTTCTGACATAGTTCACCATCATCTGTTGACTATCTTCCAGGGTTCACACATGATTGACCATCATCTATGCATCTCATACATAATTCAACATCATCTGTTGACCACCTTCCGTGGTTTACATATAGTTGACCATCGTCTATTCATCTCTGACATAGTTCACCATCATCTGTTGAATATCTTCCATGGTTCACACATGATTGACCATCATCTATGCATCTCATACATAGTTCAACATCATCTCCTGACTACCTTCCATGGTTCACACATGATTTACCATCATCTATGCATCTCATACATAGTTAAACATCATCTGTTGACTATCTTCCTGGTTCACACGTGATTGACCATGATCTATTGATCTCTGACATATTTCACCATCATCTATTGACTATCTTCCATGGTTCACACATAGTTAACCATCATCTATGCAACTCATACATCATCTATTGACTACCTTCCATGGTTTACACATAGTTAACCATCATCCGTTCATATCTAACATAGTTCACCATCATCTGTTGACTATATTCCATGGTTCACACATGATTGACCATCATCTATGAATCTCATACATAGTTCAACGTCATCTGTTGATACCTTCCATGGTTTACACATAGTTGACCATCATCTATTCATCTCTGACATAGTTCACCATCATCTGTTGACTATCTTCCATGGTTCACACATGGTTGACCGTCATCAATGCATCTCATACATAGTTCAACATCATCTGTTGACTACCTTCCGTGGTTTACACATAGTTGACCATCATCTATTCATCTCTGACATAGTTCACCGTCATCCGTTGACTATCTTCCATGGTTCACACATGATTGACCATCATCTATGCATCTCATACATAGTTCAACATCATCTCCTGACTGCCATCCATGGTTCACACATCATTGACAATCATCTACGCATCTCATACATAGTTCAACAACATCTGTTGACTATCTTCCAAGGTTCACACATAATTGACCATCATCTATTCATCTCTGACATAGTTCACCATCATCTGTTGACTATCTTCCATGGTTCACACATAGTTGACCATCATCAATGCATCTCATACATAGTTAAACATCATCTATTGATTACCTTCCATGGTTTACACATAGTTGACCATCAACCATTCATCTCTGACATAGTTCACCATCATCTGTTGACTATTTTCCATGGTTCACACATGATTGACCATCATCTATGCATCTCATACATAGTTCAACATCATATGTTGACTACCTTCCGTGGTTTACACATATTTGACCATCGTCTATTCATCTCTGACATAGTTCACCATCATCTGTTGACTATCTTCCATGGTTCACACATGATTGACCATCATCTATGCATCTCATACATAGTTCAACATCATCTCCTGACTACCTTCCATGGTTCACACATGATTGACCATCATCTATGCATCTCATACATTGTTCAACATCATCTGTTGACTATCTTTCATGGTTCACACATGATTGACCATCATCTATTCATCTTTGACATAGTTCACCATCATCTATTGACTATCTTCCATTGTTCACACATAGTTAACCATCATCTATGCATCTCATACATAGTTCAACATCATCCATTCATATCTGACATAGTTCACCCTCATCTGTTGAATATATTCCATGGTTCACACATGATTGACCATCATCTATGCATCTCATACATAGTTCAACATCATCTGTTAACTACCTTTCGTGGTTTACACATAGTTGGCCATCATCTATTTATCTCTGACATAGTTCACCATCATCTGTTGACTATCTTCCATGGTTCACACATGATTGACCATCATCTATGCATCTCATACATAGTTCAACATCATCTCCTGACTACCTTCCCTGGTTCACACATGATTGACCGTCATCTATGAATCCTATACATAGTTCAACATCATCTGTTGATTATCTTCCAGGTTTCACACATGATTGACCATCATCTATTCATCTCTGACATAATTCACCATCATCTGTTGACTACCTTCCATGGTTTACACATAGTTCAACATCATCCGTTCATATCTGACATAGTTCACCATCATCTGTTGACTATATTCCATGGTTCACACATGATTGACCATCATCTATGCATCTCATACATAGTTCAACGTCATCTGTTGACTACCTTCCATGGTTTACACATAGTTGACCATCATCTATTCATCTCTGACATAGTTCACCATCATCTGTTGACTATCTTCCATGGTTCACACATGGTTGACCGTCATCAATGCATCTAATACATAGTTCAACATCATCTGTTGACTACCTTCCGTGGTTTACACATAGTTGACCATCATCTATTCATCTCTGACATAGTTCACCGTCATCCGTTGACTATCTTCCAGGGTTCACACATGATAGACCATCATCTATGCATCTCATACATAGTTCAACATCATCTCCTGACTACCTTCCATGGTTCACACATCATTGACCATCATCTATGCATCTCATACATAGTTCAGCAACATCTGTTGACTATCTTCCATGGTTCACACATGATTGACCATCATCTATTCATCTCTGACATAGTTCACCATCATCTATTGACTATCTTCCATGGTTCACACATAGTTAACCATCATCTATGCATCTCATAGATAGTTCAACATCATCTGTTGACTACCTTCCATGGTTTACACATAGTTGACCATCATCCATTCATATCTGACATAATTCACCCTCATCTGACGAATATATTCCATGGTTCACACATGATTGAACATCATCTATGCATCTCATACATAGTTCAACATCATCTGTTAACTACCTTCCGTGGTTTACACATAGTTGACCATCATCTATTTATCTCTGACATAGTTCACCATCATCTGTTGACTATCTTCCATGGTTCACACATGATTGACCATCATCTATGCATCTCATACATAGTTCAACATCATCTCCTGACTACCTTCCCTGGTTCACACATGATTGACCATCATTTATGCATCTCATACATAGTTCAACACATCTATTGATTATCTTCCATGGTTCACACATGATTGACCATCATCTATTCATCTCTGACATAATTCACCATCATCTGTTGATTATCTTCCATGGTTCACACATAGTTGACCATCATCTATGCATCTCATACATAGTTAAACATCATATGTTGACTACCTTCCATGGTTTACACATAGTTACCCATCATCCATTCATATCTGACATAGTTCACCATCATCTGTTGACTATCTTCCAGGGTTCAAACATGATTGACCCTCATCTATGCATCTCATACATAATTTAACATCATCTGTTGACCACCTTCCGTGGTTTACACATAGTTGACCATCGTCTATTCATCTCTGACATAGTTCACCATCATCTGTTGAATATCTTCCATGGTTCACACATGATTGACCATCATCTATGCATCTCATACATAGTTCAACATCATCTCCTGACTACCTTCCATGGTTCACCCATGATTGACCATCATCTATGCATCACATACATAGTTCAACATCATCTGTTGACTATCTTCCATTGTTCACACATGATTGACCATCATCTATTCATCTCTGACATAGTTCACCATCATCTATTGACTATCTTCCATGGTTCACACATAGTTAACCATCATCTATGCATCTCATAGATAGTTCAACATCATCTGTTGACTACCTTCCATGGTTTACACATAGTTGACCATCATCCATTCATATCTGACATAGTTCACCATCATCTGTTGACTATCTTCCATGGTTCACACATCATTAACCATCATCTATGCATCTCATACATAGTTCAACATCATATGTTGACTAGCTTCCGTGGTTTACACATAGTTGACCATCGTCTATTCATCCCTGACATAGTTCACCATCATCTGTTGACTATCTTCCAGGGTTCACACATGATTGACCATCATCTATGCATCTCATGCATAATTCAACATCATCTGTTGACTACCTTCCGTGGTTTACACATAGTTGATCATCATCTATTCATCTCTGACATAGTTCACCATCATCTGTTGAATATCTTCCATGGTTCACACATGATTGACCAACATCTATGCATCTCATACATAGTTCAACATCATATGTTGACTACCTTCCGTGGTTTACACCTAGTTGACCATCGTCTATTTATCTCTGACATAGTTCAACATCATCTCCTGACTACCTTCCATGGTTCACACATGATTGACCATCATCTATACATCTCATACATAGTTCAACATCATCTGTTGACTATCTTCCATGGTTCACACATCGTTGACCATTATCTATGCATCTCATACATAGTTAAACATCATCTATTGACTACCTTCCATGGTTTACACATAATTGACCATCATCCATTCATCTCTGACATAGTTCACCATTATCTGTTGACTATCTTCCAAGGTTCACACATGATTGACCATCATCTATGCATCTCATACATAATTCAACATCATCTGTTGACTACCTTCCGTGGTTTACACATAGTTGATCATCGTCTATTCATCTCTGACATAGTTCACCATCATCTGTTGAATATCTACCATGTTTCACACATGATTGGCCATCATCTATGCATCTCATACATAGTTCAACATCATCTCCTGACTACCTTCCATGGCTCACACATGATTGACCATCATCTATGCATCTCATACATAATTCAACATCATCTGTTGACTATCTTCCATGGTTCACACGTGATTGACCATCATCTATTCATCTCTGACATAGTTCACCATCATCTATTGACTATCTTCCATGGTTCACACATGATTGACCATCATCTATGCATCTCATACATAATTCAACATCATCTGTTGACTACCTTCCGTGGTTTACACATAGTTGACCATCATCCATTTATCTCTGACACAGTTCACCATCATCTGTTGACTATCTTCCATGGTTCACACATGATTAACCATCATCTATGCATCTCATACATAGTTCAACATCATATGTTGACTAGCTTCCGTGGTTTACACATAGTTGACCATCGTCTATTCATCCCTGACATAGTTCACCATCATCTGTTGACTATCTTCCAGGGTTCACACATGATTGACCATCATCTATGCATCTCATGCATAATTCAACATCATCTGTTGACTACCTTCCGTGGTTTACACATAGTTGATCATCATCTATTCATCTCTGACATAGTTCACCATCATCTATTGAATATCTTCCATGGTTCACACATGATTGACCATCATTTATGCATCTCATACATAGTTCAACATCATCTCCTGACTACCTTCCATGGTTCACACTTGATTGACCATCATCTATGCATCTCATACATAGTTAACCATCATCTGTTGACTATCTTCCATGGTTCACACATGATTGACCATCATCTATTCATCTCTGACATAGTTCACCATCATATGTTGACTATCTTCCATGGTTCACACATTGTTGACCATCATCTATGCATCTCATACATAGTTAAACATCATCTATTGACTACCTTCCATGGTTTACACATAGTTGACCATCATCCATTCATCTCTGACATAGTTCACCATCATTTGTTGACTATCTTCCATGGTTCACACATGATTAACCATCATCTATGCATCTCATACATAGTTCAACATCATATGTTGACTAGCTTCCGTGGTTTACACATAGTTGACCATCGTCTATTCATCCCTGACATAGTTCACCATCATCTGTTGACTATCTTCCATGGTTCACACATGATTGACCATCATCTATTCATCTCATACATAGTTCAACATCATCTCCTGACTACCTTCCATGGTTCACACATGATTGACCATCATCTATGCATCTCATACATAGGTCAACATCATCTGTTGACTATCTTCCATGGTTCACACATGATTGACCATCATCTATTCATCTCTGACATAGTTCACCATCATCTATTGACTATCTTCCATGGTTCACACATAGTTAACCATCATCTATGCATCTCATACATAGTTCAACATCATCTGTTGACTACCTTCCATGGTTTACACATAGTTGACCATCATCCATTCATATCTGACAAAGTTCACCATCATCTATTGACTATATTCCATGGTTCACACATGATTGACCATCATCTATGCATCTCATATATATTTCAACATCATCTGTTAACTACCTTCTGTTGTTGACACATAGTTGACAATCATCTATTCATCTCTGACATAGTTCACCATCATCTGTTGACTATCTTCCATGGTTCACACATGATTGACCATCATCTATGCATGTCATACATAGTTCAACATCATCTCCTGACTACCTTCCCAGGTTCACACATAATTAACCATCATCTATGCATCTCATACATAGTTCAACATCATCTGTTGATTATCTTCCATGGATCACACATGATTGACCATCATCTATTCATCTCTGACATAGTTCACCATCATCTATTGACTATCTTCCATGGTTCACACATAGTTAACCATTATCTATGCATCTCATACATAGTTCAACATCATCTATTGACTACCTTCCATGGTTTACACATAGATGACCATCATTCGTTCATATCTGACATAGTTCACCATCATCTGTTGACTATATTCCATGGTTCACACATGATTGACCATCATCTAAGCATCTCGTACATAGTTTAATGTCATCTGTTGACTACCTTCCATGGTTTACACATAGTTGACCATCATATATTCATCTCTGACATAGTTCACCATCATCTGTTGACTATCTTCCATGGTTCACACATGGTTGACCGTCATCAATGCATCTAATACATAGTTCAACATCATCTGTTGACTACCTTCCGTGGTTTACACATAGTTAACCATCATCTATTTATCTCTGACATAGTTCACCGTCATCTGTTGACTATCTTCCATGGTTCACACATGATTGACCATCATCTATGCATCTCATACATAGTTCAACATCATCTCCTGACTACCTTCCATGGTTCACACATCATTGACCATCAACTATGCATCTCATACATAGTTCGACATCATCTGTTGACTATCTTCCAGGGTTCACACATGATTGACCATTATCTATTCATCTCTAACATAGTTCACCATCATCTGTTGACTATCTTCCATGGTTCACACATAGTTGACCATCATCTATGCATCTCATACATAGTTAAACATCATATATTGACTACCTTCCATGGTTTACACATAGTTGACCATCATCCATTCATCTCTGACATAGTTCACCATCATCTGTTGACTATCTTCCATGGCTCACACATGATTGACCATCATCTATGCATCTCATACATAGTTCAACATCATATGTTGACTACCTTCCGTGGTTTAGACATATTTGACCATCGTCTATTCATCTCTGACATAGTTCACCATCATCTGTTGACTATCTTCCATGGTTCACACATGATTAACCATCATCTATGCATCTCATACATAGTTCAACATCATCTCCTGACTACCTTCCATGGTTCACACATGATTGACCATCATCTATGCATCTCATACATAGGTCAACATCATCTGTTGACTATCTTCCATGGTTCACACATGATTGACCATCATCTATTCATCTCTGACATAGTTCACCATCATCTATTGACTATCTTCCATGGTTCACACATAGTTAACCATCATCTATGCATCTCATACATAGTTCAACATCATCTGTTGACTACCTTCCATGGTTTACACATAGTTGACCATCATCCATTCATATCTGACATAGTTCACCATCATCTATTGACTATATTCCATGGTTCACACATGATTGACCATCATCTATGCATCTCATATATATTTCAACATCATCTGTTAACTACCTTCCGTTGTTGACACATAGTTGACAATCATCTATTCATCTCTGACATAGTTCACCATCATCTGTTGACTATCTTCCATGGTTCACACATGATTGACCATCATCTATGCATGTCATACATAGTTCAACATCATCTCCTGACTACCTTCCTAGGTTCACACATAATTAACCATCATCTATGCATCTCATACATAGTTCAACATCATCTGTTGATTATCTTCCATGGATCAGACATGATTGACCACCATCTATTCATCTCTGACATAGTTCACCATCATCTATTGACTATCTTCCATGGTTCACACATAGTTAACCATTATCTATGCATCTCATACATAGTTCAACATCATATATTGACTACCTTCCATGGTTTACACATAGATGACCATCATTCGTTCATATCTGACATAGTTCACCATCATCTGTTGACTATATTCCATGGTTCACACATGATTGACCATCATCTATGCATCTCATACATAGTTCAATGTCATCTGTTGACTACCTTCCATGGTTTACACATAGTTGACCATCATATATTCATCTCTGACATAGTTCACCATCATCTGTTGACTATCTTCCATGGTTCACACATGGTTGACCGTCATCAATGCATCTAATACATAGTTCAACATTATCTGTTGACTACCTTCCGTGGTTTACACATAGTTAACCATCATCTATTTATCTCTGACATAGTTCACCGTCATCTGTTGACTATCTTCCATGGTTCACACATGATTGACCATCATCTATGCATCTCATACATAGTTCAACATCATCTCCTGACTACCTTCCATGGTTCACACATCATTGACCATCAACTATGCATCTCATACATAGTTCGACATCATCTGTTGACTATCTTCCATTGTTCACACATGATTGACCATTATCTATTCATCTCTAACATAGTTCACCGTCATCTGTTGACTATCTTCCATGGTTCACACATAGTTGACCATCATCTATGCATCTCATACATAGTTAAACATCATATATTGACTACCTTCCATGGTTTACACATAGTTGACCATCATCCATTCATCTCTGACATAGTTCACCATCATCTGTTGACTATCTTCCATGGCTCACACATGATTGACCATCATCTATGCATCTCATACATAGTTCAACATCATATGTTGACTACCTTCCGTGGTTTAGACATATTTGACCATCGTCTATTCATCTCTGACATAGTTCACCATCATCTGTTGACTATCTTCCATGGTTCACACATGATTAACCATCATCTATGCATCTCATACATAGTTCAACATCATCTCCTGACTACCTTCCATGGTTCACACATGATTGACCATCATCTATGCATCTCATACATAGGTCAACATCATCTGTTGACTATCTTCCATGGTTCACACATGATTGACCATCATCTATTCATCTTTGACATAGTTCACCATCATCTATTGACTATCTTCCATGGTTCACACATAGTTAACCATCATCTATGCATCTCATACATAGTTCAACATCATCTGTTGACTACCTTCCATGGTTTACACATAGTTGACCATCATCCATTCATATCTGACATAGTTCACCATCATCCATTGACTATATTCCATGGTTCACACATGATTGACCATTATCTATGCATCTCATATATATTTCAACATCATCTGTTAACTACCTTCCGTTGTTGACACATAGTTGACAATCATCTATTCATCTCTGACATAGTTCACCATCATCTGTTGACTATCTTCCATGGTTCACACATGATTGACCATCATCTATGCATGTCATACATAGTTCAACATCATCTCCTGACTACCTTCCCAGGTTCACACATAATTAACCATCATCTATGCATCTCATACATAGTTCAACATCATCTGTTGATTATCTTCCATGGATCACACATGATTGACCACCATCTATTCATCTCTGACATAGTTCACCATCATCTATTGACTATCTTCCATGGTTCACACATAGTTAACCATTATCTATGCATCTCATACATAGTTCAACATCATCTATTGACTACCTTCCATGGTTTACACATAGATGACCATCATTCGTTCATATCTGACATAGTTCACCATCATCTGTTGACTATATTCCATGGTTCACACATGATTGACCATTATCTATGCATCTCATACATAGTTCAATGTCATCTGTTGACTACCTTCCATGGTTTACACATAGTTGACCATCATATATTCATCTCTGACATAGTTCACCATCATCTGTTGACTATCTTCCATGGTTCACACATGGTTGACCGTCATCAATGCATCTAATACATAGTTCAACATCATCTGTTGACTATCTTCCGTGGTTTACACATAGTTAACCATCATCTATTTATCTCTGACATAGTTCACCGTCATCTGTTGACTATCTTCCATGGTTCACACATGATTGACCATCATCTATGCATCTCATACATAGTTCAACATCATCTCCTGACTACCTTCCATGGTTCACACATCATTGACCATCAACTATGCATCTCATACATAGTTCGACATCATCTGTTGACTATCTTCCAGGGTTCACACATGATTGACCATTATCTATTCATCTCTAACATAGTTCACCATCATCTGTTGACTATCTTCCATGGTTCACACATAGTTGACCATCATCTATGCATCTCATACATAGTTAAACATCATATATTGACTACCTTCCATGGTTTACACATAGTTGACCATCATCAATTCATCTCTGACATAGTTCACCATCATCTGTTGACTATCTTCCATGGCTCACACATGATTGACCATCATCTATGCATCTCATACATAGTTCAACATCATATGTTGACTACCTTCTGTGGTTTAGACATATTTGACCATCGTCTATTCATCTCTGACATAGTTCACCATCATCTGTTGACTATCTTCCATGGTTCACACATGATTAACCATCATCTATGCATCTCATACATAGTTCAACATCATCTCCTGACTACCTTCCATGGTTCACACATGATTGACCATCATCTATGCATCTAATACATAGTTCAACATCATCTGTTGACTATCTTCCGTGGTTTACACATAGTTAACCATCATCTATTTATCTCTGACATAGTTCACCGTCATCTGTTGACTATCTTCCATGGTTCACACATGATTGACCATCATCTATGCATCTCATACATAGTTCAACATCATCTCCTGACTACCTTCCATGGTTCACACATCATTGACCATCAACTATGCATCTCATACATAGTTCGACATCATCTGTTGACTATCTTCCAGGGTTCACACATGATTGACCATTATCTATTCATCTCTAACATAGTTCACCATCATCTGTTGACTATCTTCCATGGTTCACACATAGTTGACCATCATCTATGCATCTCATACATAGTTAAACATCATATATTGACTACCTTCCATGGTTTACACATAGTTGACCATCATCAATTCATCTCTGACATAGTTCACCATCATCTGTTGACTATCTTCCATGGCTCACACATGATTGACCATCATCTATGCATCTCATACATAGTTCAACATCATATGTTGACTACCTTCTGTGGTTTAGACATATTTGACCATCGTCTATTCATCTCTGACATAGTTCACCATCATCTGTTGACTATCTTCCATGGTTCACACATGATTAACCATCATCTATGCATCTCATACATAGTTCAACATCATCTCCTGACTACCTTCCATGGTTCACACATGATTGACCATCATCTATGCATCTCATACATAGTTCAACATCATCTGTTGACTATCTTCCATGGTTCACACATGATTGACCAACATCTATTCATCTCTGACATAGTTCACCATCATCTATTGACTATCTTCCATGGTTCACACATAGTTAACCATCATCTATGCATCTCATACATAGTTCAACATCATCTGTTGACTACCTTCCATGGTTTACACATAGTTGACCATCATCCATTCATATTTGACATAGTTCACCATCATCTGTTGACTATATTCCATGGTTCACACATGATTGACCATCATCTATGCATCTCATACATAGTTCAACATCAACTGTTAACTACCTTCCGTGGTTTACACATAGTTGACCATCATCTATTTATCTCTAACATAGTTCACCATCATCTGTTGACTATCTTCCATGGTTCACACATGATTGACCATCATCTATGCATCTCATACATAGTTCAACATCATCTCCTGACTACCGTCCCTGGTTCACACATGATTGACCATCATCTATGCATCTCATACATAGTTCAACATCATCTGTTGATTATCTTCCATGGTTCACACATGATTGACCATCATCTATTCATCTCTGACATAATTCACCATCATCTGTTGACTATCTTCCATGGTTCACACATAGCTGACCATCATCTATGCATCTCATACATAGTTAAACATCATCTGTTGACTACCTTCCATGGTTTACACATAGTTGACCATCATCCATTCATATCTGACATAGTTCACCATCATCTGTTGACTGTCTTCTAGGGTTCACACATGATTGACCATCATCTATGCATCTCATACATAGTTCAACATCATCTGTTAACTACCTTCCGTGGTTTACACATAGTTGACCATCATCTATTCATCTCTGACATAGTTCACCATCATTTGTTGACCATCTTCCGTGGTTCACACATGATTGACCATCATCTATGCATCTCATACATAGTTCAACATCATCTCCTGACTACCTTCCCTGGTTCACACATGATTGACCATCATCTATGCATCTCATACATAGTTCAACATCATCTGTTGATTATTATCCATGGTTCACACATGATTGACCATCATCTATTCATCTCTGACATAGTTCACCATCATTTATTGACTGTCTTCCATGGTTCACACATAGTTAACCATCATCTATGCATCACATACATAGTTCAACATCATCTATTGACTACCTTCCATGGTTTACACATAGTTGACCATCATTCGTTCATATCTAACATAGTTCACCATCATCTGTTGACTATATTCCATGGTTCACACATGATTGACCTTCATCTATGCATGACATACATAGTTCAACGTCATCTGTTGACTACCTTCCATGGTTTACACATAGTTGACCATCATCTATTCATCTCTGACATAGTTCACCATCATCTGTTGACTATCTTCCATGGTTCACACATGGTTGACCGTCATCAGTGCATCTAATACATAGTTCAACATCATCTGTTGACTACCTTCCGTGGTTTACACATAGTTGACCATCATTTATTCATCTCTGACATAGTTCACCGTCATCTGTTGACTATCTTCCATGGTTCACACATGATTGACCATCCTCTATGCATTTCATACATAGTTCAACATCATCTCTTGACTACCTTCCATGGTTCACACATCATTGACCATCATCTATGCATCTCATACATAGTTCGACATCATCTGTTGACTATCTTCTAAGGTTCACACATGATTGACCATCATCTATTCATCTCTGACATAGTTCACCATCATCTGTTGACTATCTTCCATGGTTCACACATAGTTGACCATCATCTATGCATCTCATACATAGTTACACATCATCTATTGACTACCTTCTATGGTTTACACATAGTTGACCATCATCCATTCATCTCTGACATAGTTCACCATCATCTGTTGACTATCTTCCATGGCTCACACATGATTGACCATCATCTATGCATCTCATACATAGTTCAACATCATATGTTGACTACCTTCCGTGGTTTAGACATATTTGACCATCGTCTATTCATCTCTGACATAGTTCACCATCATCTGTTGACTATCTTCCATGGTTCACACATGATTGACCATCATCTATGCATCTCATACATAGTTCAACATCATCTCCTGACTACCTTCCATGGTTCACACATGATTGACCATCATCTATGCATCTCATACATAGTTCAACATCATCTGTTGACTATCTTCCATGGTTCACACATGATTGACCATCATCTATTCATCTCTGACATAGTTCACCAACATCTATTGACTATCTTCCATGGTTCACACATAGTTAACCATCATCTATGCATCTCATACATAGTTCAACATCATCTGTTGACTACCTTCCATGGTTTACACATAGTTGACCATCATCCATTCATATCTGACATAGTTCACCATCATCTGTTGACTATATTCCATGGTTCACACATGATTGACCTTCATCTATGCATGACATACATAGTTCAACGTCATCTGTTGACTACCTTCCATGGTTTACACATAGTTGACCATCATCTATTCATCTCTGACATAATTCAGCATCATATGTTGACTATCTTCCATGGTTCACACATAGCTGACCATCATCTATGCATCTCATACATAGTTAAACATCATCTGTTGACTACCTTCCATGGTTTACACATAGTTGACCATCATCCATTCATATCTGACATAGTTCACCATCATCTGTTGACTGTCTTCCAGGGTTCACACATGATTGACAATCATATATGCATCTCATACATAGTTCAACATCATCTGTTAACTACCTTCCGTGGTTTACACATAGTTGACCATCATCTATTCATCTCTGACATAGTTCACCATCATCTATTGACTATCTTCCATGGTTCACACATGATTGACCATCATCTATGCATCTCATACATAGTTCAACATCATCTCCTGACTACCTTCCCTGGTTCACACATGATTGACCATCATCTATGCATCTCATACATAGTTCAACATCATTTGTTGACTACGTTCCATGGTTTACACATAGTTGACCATCATCCATTCATATCTGACATAGTTCACCATCATCTATTGACTGTCTTCCATGGTTCACACATAGTTAACCATCATCTATGCATCTCATACATAGTTCAACATCATCTATTGACTACCTTCCATGGTTTACACATAGTTGACCATCATTCGTTCATATCTAACATAGTTCACCATCATCTGTTGACTATATTCCATGGTTCACACATGATTGACCTTCATCTATGCATGACATACATAGTTCAACGTCATCTGTTGACTACCTTCCATGGTTTACACATAGTTGACCATCATCTATTCATCTCTGACATAATTCAGCATCATATGTTGACTATCTTCCATGGTTCACACATAGCTGACCATCATCTATGCATCTCATACATAGTTAAACATCATCTGTTGACTACCTTCCATGGTTTACACATAGTTGACCATCATCCATTCATATCTGACATAGTTCACCATCATCTGTTGACTGTCTTCCAGGGTTCACACATGATTGACAATCATATATGCATCTCATACATAGTTCAACATCATCTGTTAACTACCTTCCGTGGTTTACACATAGTTGACCATCATCTATTCATCTCTGACATAGTTCACCATCATCTATTGACTATCTTCCATGGTTCACACATGATTGACCATCATCTATGCATCTCATACATAGTTCAACATCATCTCCTGACTACCTTCCCTGGTTCACACATGATTGACCATCATCTATGCATCTCATACATAGTTCAACATCATTTGTTGACTACCTTCCATGGTTTACACATACTTGACCATCATCCATTCATATCTGACATAGTTCACCATCATCTATTGACTGTCTTCCATGGTTCACACATAGTTAACCATCATCTATGCATCTCATACATAGTTCAACATCATCTATTGACTACCTTCCATGGTTTACACATAGTTGACCATCATCTATTTATCTCTAACATAGTTCACCATCATCTGTTGACTATCTTCCATGGTTCACACATGATTGACCATCATCTATGCATTTCATACATAGTTCACCATCATCTGTTGACTATATTCCATGGTTCACACATGATTGACCTTCATCTATGCATGACATACATAGTTCAACGTCATCTGTTGACTACCTTCCATGGTTTACACATAGTTGACCATCATCTATTCATCTCTGACATAATTCAGCATCATCTGTTGACTATCTTCCTTGGTTCACACATAGCTGACCGTCATCTATGCATCTCATACATAGTTAAACATCATCTGTTGACTACCTTCCATGGTTTACACATAGTTGACCATCATCCATTCATATCTGACATAGTTCACCATCATCTGTTGACTGTCTTCCAGGGTTCACACATGATTGACAATCATATATGCATCTCATACATAGTTCAACATCATCTGTTAACTACCTTCCGTGGTTTACACATAGTTGACCATCATCTATTCATCTCTGACATAGTTCACCATCATCTATTGACTATCTTCCATGGTTCACACATGATTGAACATCATCTATTCATCTCATACATAGTTCAACATCATCTCCTGACTACCTTCCCTGGTTCACACATGATTGACCATCATCTATGCATCTCATACATAGTTCAACATCATCTGTTGATTATCTTCCATGGTTCACACATGATTGACCATCATCTATTCATCTCTGACATAGTTCACCATCATCTATTGACTGTCTTCCATGGGTCACACATAGTTAACCATCATCTATGCATCTCATACATAGTTCAACATCATCTATTGACTACCTTCCATGGTTTACACACAGTTGACCATCATTCGTTCATATCTAACATAGTTCACCATCATCTGTTGACTATATTCCATGGTTCACACATGATTGACCTTCATCTATGCATGACATACATAGTTCAACGTCATCTGTTGACTACCTACCATGGTTTACACATAGTTGACCATCGTCTATTCATCTCTGACATAGTTCACCATCAGCTGTTGACTATCTTCCATGGTTCACACATGGTTGACCGTCATCAATGCATCTAATACATAGTTCAACATCATATGTTGACTACCTTCCATGGTTTACACATAGTTTACCATCATCTATTCATCTCTAACATAGTTCACCGTCATCTGTTGACTATCTTCCATGGTTCACACATGATTGACCATCATCTATGCATCTCATACATAGTTCAACATCATCTCCTGACTACCTTCCATGGTTCACACATCATTGACCATCATCTATGCATCTCATACATAGTTCGACATCATCTGTTGACTATCTTCCATGGTTCACACATGATTGACCATCATATATTCATGTCTGACATAGTTCACCATCATCTGTTGACTATCTTCCATGGTTCACACACAGTTGACCATCATCTATGCATCTCATACATAGTAAAACATCATCTATTGACTACCTTCCATGGTTTACACATAGTTGACCATCATCCATTCATCTCTGACATAGTTCACCATTATCTGTTGACTATCTTCCATGGCTCATATATAATTGACTATCATCTATGCATCTCATACATAGTTCAACATCATATGTTGACTAACTTCCGAGGTTTACACATATTTGACCATCGTCTATTCATCTCTGACATAGTTCACCATCATCTGTTGACTATCTTCCATGGTTCACACATGATTGACCATCATCTATGCATCTCATACATAGTTCAACATCATCTCCTGACTACCTTCCATGGTTCACACATGATTGACCATCATCTATGATTCTCATACATAGTTCAACATCATCAGTTGACTATCTTCCATGGTTCACACATGATTGACCATCATCTATTCATCTCTGACATAGTTCACCATCATCTATTGACTATCTTCCATGGTTCACACATAGTTAACCATCATCTATGCATCTAATACATAGTTCAACATCATCTGTTGACTACCTTCCATGGTTTACACATAGTTGACCATCATCCATTCATATCTGACATAGTTCACCATCATCTGTTGACTATATTCCATGGTTCACACATGATTGACCATCATCTATGCATCTCATACATAGTTAAACATCAACTGTTAACTACCTTCCGTGGTTTACACATAGTTGACCATCATCTATTTATCTCTAACATAGTTCACCATTATCTGTTGACTATCTTCCATGGTTCACACATGATTGACCATCATCTATGCATCTCATACATAGTTCAACAGCATCTCCTGACTACCTTCCCTGGTTCACACATGATTGACCATCATCTATGCATCTCATACATAGTTCAACATCATCTGTTGATTATCTTCCATGGTTCACACATGATTGACCATCATCTATTCATCTCTGACATAATTCACCATCATCTGTTGACTATCTTCCATGGTTCACACATAGCTGACCATCATCTATGCATCTCATACATAGTTAAACATCATCTGTTGACTACCTTCCATGGTTTACACATAGTTGACCATCATCCATTCATATCTGACATAATTCACCATCATCTGTTGACTGTCTTCCAGGGTTCACACATGATTGACAATCATCTATGCATCTCATACATAGTTCAACATCATCTGTTAACTACCTTCTGTGGTTTACACATAGTTGACCATCATCTATTCATCTCTGACATAGTTCACTATCAACTATTGACTATCTTCCATGGTTCACACATGATTGACCATCATCTATGAATCTCATACATAGTTCATCATCATCTCCGGACTACCTTCCCTGGTTCACACATGATTGACCATCATTTATGCATCTCATACATAGTTCAACATCATCTGTTGATTATCTTCCATGGTTCACACATGATTGAGCATCATCTATTCATCTCTGACATAGTTCACCATCATCTATTGACTATCTTCCATGGTTCACACATCGTTAACCATCATCAATGCATTTCATACATAGTTCAACATCATCTATTGACTTCCTTCCATGGTTTACACATAGTTGACCATCATCCGTTCATATCTGACATAGTTCATCATCATTTGTTGACTATATTCCATGGTTCACACATGATTGACCATCATCTACGCATCTCATACATAGCTCAACGTCATCTGTTGACTACCTTCCATGGTTTACACATAGTTGACCATCATCTATTTATCTCTGACATAGTTCACCATTATCTGTTGACTATCTTCCATGGTTCACACATGGTTGACCGTCATCAATGCATCTAATACATAGTTCAACATCATCTGTTGACTACCTTCCGTGGTTTACACATAGTTGACCATCATCTAATCATCTCTGACATAGTTCACCGTCATCTATTGACTATCTTCCATGGTTCACATATGATTGACCATCATCTATGCATCTCATACATAGTTCAACATCATCTCCTGACTACTTTCCTTGGTTCACACATCATTGACCGTCATCTATGCATCTCATACATAGTTCGACATCATCTGTTGACTATCTTCCATGGTTCACAAATAATTGACCATCATCTATTCATCTCTGACATAGTTCACCATCATCTGTTTACTATCTTTCGTGGTTCACACATAGTTGACCATCTTCTATGCATCTCATACATAGTTAAACATCATCTATTGACTATCTTCCATGGTTTATACATAGTTGACCATCATCGATTCATCTCTGACATAGTTCACCATCATCTGTTGACTATCTTCCATGGCTCAAACATGATTGACCATCATCTATGCATCTCATACATAGTTCAACATCATATGTTGACTACCTTCCGTGGTTTACACATATTTGAGCATCGTCTATTCATCTCTGACATAGTTCACCATCATCTGTTGACTATCTTCCATGGTTCACACATGATTGACCATCATCTATTCATATCTGACATAGTTCACCATCATTTATTGACTATCTTCCATGGTTCACACATGGTTAACCATCATCTATGCATCTCATACATAGTTCAACATAATCTGTTGATAACCTTCCAGGGTTTACACATAGTTGACCATCATCCATTCATATCTGACATAGTTCACCATCATCTGTTGACTATATTCCATGGTTCACACATGATTAACCATTATCTATACATCTCATACATAGTTCAACATCATCTCCTGACTACCTTCCGTGGTTCACACATCATTGACCATCATCTATGCATCTCATACATAGTTCAACATCATCTGTTGACTACCTTCCATGGTTCACGCATGATTGACCATCATCTATTCATCTCTGACATAGTTCACCATCATCTGTTGACTATCTTCCATGGTTCACACATAGTTGACCATCATCTATGCATCTCATACATAGTTAAACATCATCTATTGACTACCTTCCATGTTTTCAACATAGTTGACCATCATCCATTCATCTCTGACATAGTTCACCATCATCTGTTGACTATCTTCCATGGTTAACACATGATTGACCATCATCTATGCATCTCATACATAGTTCAACATCAACTGTTAACTACCTTCCGTGGTTTACACATAGTTGACCATCATCTATTTATCTCTAACATAGTTCACCATCATCTGTTGACTATCTTCCATGGTTCACACATGATTGAGCATCATCTATGCATCTCATACATAGTTCAACAGCATCTCCTGACTACCTTCCCTGGTTCACACATGATTGACCATCATCTATGCATCTCATACATAGTTCAACATCATCTGTTGATTATCTTCCATGGTTCACACATGATTGACCATCATCTATTCATCTCTGACATAATTCACCATCATCTGTTGACTATCTTCCAGGGTTCAAACATAGCTGACCATCATCTATGCATCTCATACATAGTTAAACATCATCTGTTGACTACCTTCCATGGTTTACACATAGTTGACCATCATCCATTCATATCTGACATAGTTCACCATCATCTGTTGACTGTCTTCCAGGGTTCACACATGATTGACAATCATCTATGCATCTCATACATAGTTCAACATCATCTGTTAACTACCGTCCGTGGTTTACACATAGTTGACCATCATCTATTCATCTCTGACATAGTTCACCATCATCTATTGACTATCTTCCATGGTTCACACATGATTGACCATCATCTATGCATCTCATACATAGTTCAACATCATCTCTTGACTACCTTCCCTGGTTCACACATGATTGACCATCATCTATGCATCTCATACATAGTTCAACATCATCTGTTGATTATCTTCCATGGTTCACACATGATTGACCATCATCTATTCATCTCTGACATAGTTCTCCATCATCTATTGATTGTCTTCCATGGTTCACACATAGTTAACCATCATCTATGCATCTCATACATAGTTCAACATCATCTATTGACTACCTTCCATGGTTTACACATAGTTGACCATCATTCGTTCATATCTAACATAGTTCACCATCATCTGTTGACTATATTCCATGGTTCACACATGATTGACCTTCATCTATGCATGACATACATAGTTCAACGTCATCTGTTGACTACCTTCCATGGTTTACACATAGTTGACCATCATCTATTCATCTCTGACATAATTCAGCATCATATGTTGACTATCTTCCATGGTTCACACATAGCTGACCATCATCTATGCATCTCATACATAGTTAAACATCATCTGTTGACTACCTTCCATGGTTTACACATAGTTGACCATCATCCATTCATATCTGACATAGTTCACCATCATCTGTTGACTGTCTTCCAGGGTTCACACATGATTGACAATCATATATGCATCTCATACATAGTTCAACATCATCTGTTAACTACCTTCCGTGGTTTAAACATAGTTGACCATCATCTATTCATCTCTGACATAGTTCACCATCATCTATTGACTATCTTCCATGGTTCACACATGATTGACCATCATCTATGCATCTCATACATAGTTCAACATCATCTCCTGACTACCTTCCCTGGTTCACACATGATTGACCATCATCTATGCATCTCATAAATAGTTCAACATCATTTGTTGACTACCTTCCATGGTTTACACATAGTTGACCATCATCCATTCATATCTGACATAGTTCACCATCATCTATTGACTGTCTTCCATGGTTCACACATAGTTAACCATCATCTATGCATCTCATACATAGTTCAACATCATCTATTGACTACCTTCCATGGTTTACACATAGTTGACCATCATCTATTTATCTCTAACATAGTTCACCATCATCTGTTGACTATCTTCCATGGTTCACACATGATTGACCATCATCTATGCATTTCATACATAGTTCACCATCATCTGTTGACTATATTCCATGGTTCACACATGATTGACCTTCATCTATGCATGACATACATAGTTCAACGTCATCTGTTGACTACCTTCCATGGTTTACACATAGTTGACCATCATCTATTCATCTCTGACATAATTCAGCATCATCTGTTGACTATCTTCCTTGGTTCACACATAGCTGACCGTCATCTATGCATCTCATACATAGTTAAACATCATCTGTTGACTACCTTCCATGGTTTACACATAGTTGACCATCATCCATTCATATCTGACATAGTTCACCATCATCTGTTGACTGTCTTCCAGGGTTCACACATGATTGACAATCATATATGCATCTCATACATAGTTCAACATCATCTGTTAACTACCTTCCGTGGTTTACACATAGTTGACCATCATCTATTCATCTCTGACATAGTTCACCATCATCTATTGACTATCTTCCATGGTTCACACATGATTGAACATCATCTATTCATCTCATACATAGTTCAACATCATCTCCTGACTACCTTCCCTGGTTCACACATGATTGACCATCATCTATGCATCTCATACATAGTTCAACATCATCTGTTGATTATCTTCCATGGTTCACACATGATTGACCATCATCTATTCATCTCTGACATAGTTCACCATCATCTATTGACTGTCTTCCATGGGTCACACATAGTTAACCATCATCTATGCATCTCATACATAGTTCAACATCATCTATTGACTACCTTCCATGGTTTACACACAGTTGACCATCATTCGTTCATATCTAACATAGTTCACCATCATCTGTTGACTATATTCCATGGTTCACACATGATTGACCTTCATCTATGCATGACATACATAGTTCAACGTCATCTGTTGACTACCTACCATGGTTTACACATAGTTGACCATCGTCTATTCATCTCTGACATAGTTCACCATCATCTGTTGACTATCTTCCATGGTTCACACATGGTTGACCGTCATCAATGCATCTAATACATAGTTCAACATCATATGTTGACTACCTTCCATGGTTTACACATAGTTTACCATCATCTATTCATCTCTAACATAGTTCACCGTCATCTGTTGACTATCTTCCATGGTTCACACATGATTGACCATCATCTATGCATCTCATACATAGTTCAACATCATCTCCTGACTACCTTCCATGGTTCACACATCATTGACCATCATCTATGCATCTCATACATAGTTCGACATCATCTGTTGACTATCTTCCATGGTTCACACATGATTGACCATCATATATTCATCTCTGACATAGTTCACCATCATCTGTTGACTATCTTCCATGGTTCACACACAGTTGACCATCATCTATGCATCTCATACATAGTAAAACATCATCTATTGACTACCTTCCATGGTTTACACATAGTTGACCATCATCCATTCATCTCTGACATAGTTCACCATTATCTGTTGACTATCTTCCATGGCTCATATATAATTGACTATCATCTATGCATCTCATACATAGTTCAACATCATATGTTGACTACCTTCCGAGGTTTACACATATTTGACCATCGTCTATTCATCTCTGACATAGTTCACCATCATCTGTTGACTATCTTCCATGGTTCACACATGATTGACCATCATCTATGCATCTCATACATAGTTCAACATCATCTCCTGACTACCTTCCATGGTTCACACATGATTGACCATCATCTATGATTCTCATACATAGTTCAACATCATCAGTTGACTATCTTCCATGGTTCACACATGATTGACCATCATCTATTCATCTCTGACATAGTTCACCATCATCTATTGACTATCTTCCATGGTTCACACATAGTTAACCATCATCTATGCATCTAATACATAGTTCAACATCATCTGTTGACTACCTTCCATGGTTTACACATAGTTGACCATCATCCATTCATATCTGACATAGTTCACCATCATCTGTTGACTATATTCCATGGTTCACACATGATTGACCATCATCTATGCATCTCATACATAGTTAAACATCAACTGTTAACTACCTTCCGTGGTTTACACATAGTTGTCATCATCTATTTATCTCTAACATAGTTCACCATTATCTGTTGACTATCTTCCATGGTTTACACATGATTGACCATCATCTATGCATCTCATACATAGTTCAACAGCATCTCCTGACTACCTTCCCTGGTTCACACATGATTGACCATCATCTATGCATCTCATACATAGTTCAACATCATCTGTTGATTATCTTCCATGGTTCACACATGATTGACCATCATCTATTCATCTCTGACATAATTCACCATCATCTATTGACTATCTTCCATGGTTCACACATAGCTGACCATCATCTATGCATCTCATACATAGTTAAACATCATCTGTTGACTACCTTCCATGGTTTACACATAGTTGACCATCATCCATTCATATCTGACATAATTCACCATCATCTGTTGACTGTCTTCCAGGGTTCACACATGATTGACAATCATATATGCATCTCATACATAGTTCAACATCATCTGTTAACTACCTTCCGTGGTTTACACATAGTTGACCATCATCTATTCATCTCTGACATAGTTCACCATCATCTATTGACTATCTTCCATGGTTCACACATGATTGAACATCATCTATTCATCTCATACATAGTTCAACATCATCTCCTGACTACCTTCCCTGGTTCACACATGATTGACCATCATCTATGCATCTCATACATAGTTCAACATCATCTGTTGATTATCTTCCATGGTTCACACATGATTGACCATCATCTATTCATCTCTGACATAGTTCACCATCATCTATTGACTGTCTTCCATGGGTCACACATAGTTAACCATCATCTATGCATCTCATACATAGTTCAACATCATCTATTGACTACCTTCCATGGTTTACACACAGTTGACCATCATTCGTTCATATCTAACATAGTTCACCATCATCTGTTGACTATATTCCATGGTTCACACATGATTGACCTTCATCTATGCATGACATACATAGTTCAACGTCATCTGTTGACTACCTACCATGGTTTACACATAGTTGACCATCGTCTATTCATCTCTGACATAGTTCACCATCATCTGTTGACTATCTTCCATGGTTCACACATGGTTGACCGTCATCAATGCATCTAATACATAGTTCAACATCATATGTTGACTACCTTCCATGGTTTACACATAGTTTACCATCATCTATTCATCTCTAACATAGTTCACCGTCATCTGTTGACTATCTTCCATGGTTCACACATGATTGACCATCATCTATGCATCTCATACATAGTTCAACATCATCTCCTGACTACCTTCCATGGTTCACACATCATTGACCATCATCTATGCATCTCATACATAGTTCGACATCATCTGTTGACTATCTTCCATGGTTCACACATGATTGACCATCATATATTCATCTCTGACATAGTTCACCATCATCTGTTGACTATCTTCCATGGTTCACACACAGTTGACCATCATCTATGCATCTCATACATAGTAAAACATCATCTATTGACTACCTTCCATGGTTTACACATAGTTGACCATCATCCATTCATCTCTGACATAGTTCACCATTATCTGTTGACTATCTTCCATGGCTCATATATAATTGACTATCATCTATGCATCTCATACATAGTTCAACATCATATCTTGACTACCTTCCGAGGTTTACACATATTTGACCATCGTCTATTCATCTCTGACATAGTTCACCATCATCTGTTGACTATCTTCCATGGTTCACACATGATTGACCATCATCTATGCATCTCATACATAGTTCAACATCATCTCCTGACTACCTTCCATGGTTCACACATGATTGACCATCATCTATGATTCTCATACATAGTTCAACATCATCAGTTGACTATCTTCCATGGTTCACACATGATTGACCATCATCTATTCATCTCTGACATAGTTCACCATCATCTATTGACTATCTTCCATGGTTCACACATAGTTAACCATCATCTATGCATCTAATACATAGTTCAACATCATCTGTTGACTACCTTCCATGGTTTACACATAGTTGACCATCATCCATTCATATCTGACATAGTTCACCATCATCTGTTGACTATATTCCATGGTTCACACATGATTGACCATCATCTATGCATCTCATACATAGTTAAACATCAACTGTTAACTACCTTCCGTGGTTTACACATAGTTGACCATCATCTATTTATCTCTAACATAGTTCACCATTATCTGTTGACTATCTTCCATGGTTTACACATGATTGACCATCATCTATGCATCTCATACATAGTTCAACAGCATCTCCTGACTACCTTCCCTGGTTCACACATGATTGACCATCATCTATGCATCTCATACATAGTTCAACATCATCTGTTGATTATCTTCCATGGTTCACACATGATTAACCATCATCTATTCATCTCTGACATAATTCACCATCATCTATTGACTATCTTCCATGGTTCACACATAGCTGACCATCATCTATGCATCTCATACATAGTTAAACATCATCTGTTGACTACCTTCCATGGTTTACACATAGTTGACCATCATCCATTCATATCTGACATAATTCACCATCATCTGTTGACTGTCTTCCAGGGTTCACACATGATTGACAATCATCTATGCATCTCATACATAGTTCAACATCATCTGTTAACTACCTTCCGTGGTTTACACATAGTTGACCATCATCTATTCATCTCTGACATAGTTCACTATCAACTATTGACTATCTTCCATGGTTCACACATGATTGACCATCATCTATGAATCTCATACATAGTTCATCATCATCTCCGGACTACCTTCCCTGGTTCACACATGATTGACCATCATTTATGCATCTCATACATAGTTCAACATCATCTGTTGATTATCTTCCATGGTTCACACATGATTGAGCATCATCTATTCATCTCTGACATAGTTCACCATCATCTATTGACTATCTTCCATGGTTCACACATCGTTAACCATCATCAATGCATTTCATACATAGTTCAACATCATCTATTGACTTCCTTCCATGGTTTACACATAGTTGACCATCATCCGTTCATATCTGACATAGTTCATCATCATTTGTTGACTATATTCCATGGTTCACACATGATTGACCATCATCTACGCATCTCATACATAGCTCAACGTCATCTGTTGACTACCTTCCATGGTTTACACATAGTTGACCATCATCTATTTATCTCTGACATAGTTCACCATTATCTGTTGACTATCTTCCATGGTTCACACATGGTTGACCGTCATCAATGCATCTAATACATAGTTCAACATCATCTGTTGACTACCTTCCGTGGTTTACACATAGTTGACCATCATCTAATCATCTCTGACATAGTTCACCGTCATCTATTGACTATCTTCCATGGTTCACATATGATTGACCATCATCTATGCATCTCATACATAGTTCAACATCATCTCCTGACTACTTTCCTTGGTTCACACATCATTGACCGTCATCTATGCATCTCATACATAGTTCGACATCATCTGTTGACTATCTTCCATGGTTCACAAATAATTGACCATCATCTATTCATCTCTGACATAGTTCACCATCATCTGTTTACTATCTTTCGTGGTTCACACATAGTTGACCATCTTCTATGCATCTCATACATAGTTAAACATCATCTATTGACTATCTTCCATGGTTTATACATAGTTGACCATCATCGATTCATCTCTGACATAGTTCACCATCATCTGTTGACTATCTTCCATGGCTCAAACATGATTGACCATCATCTATGCATCTCATACATAGTTCAACATCATATGTTGACTACCTTCCGTGGTTTACACATATTTGAGCATCGTCTATTCATCTCTGACATAGTTCACCATCATCTGTTGACTATCTTCCATGGTTCACACATGATTGACCATCATCTATTCATATCTGACATAGTTCACCATCATTTATTGACTATCTTCCATGGTTCACACATGGTTAACCATCATCTATGCATCTCATACATAGTTCAACATAATCTGTTGATAACCTTCCAGGGTTTACACATAGTTGACCATCATCCATTCATATCTGACATAGTTCACCATCATCTGTTGACTATATTCCATGGTTCACACATGATTAACCATTATCTATACATCTCATACATAGTTCAACATCATCTCCTGACTACCTTCCGTGGTTCACACATCATTGACCATCATCTATGCATCTCATACATAGTTCAACATCATCTGTTGACTACCTTCCATGGTTCACGCATGATTGACCATCATCTATTCATCTCTGACATAGTTCACCATCATCTGTTGACTATCTTCCATGGTTCACACATAGTTGACCATCATCTATGCATCTCATACATAGTTAAACATCATCTATTGACTACCTTCCATGTTTTCAACATAGTTGACCATCATCCATTCATCTCTGACATAGTTCACCATCATCTGTTGACTATCTTCCATGGTTCACACATGATTGAACATCATCTATGCATCACATACATAATTCAACATCATATGTTAACTACCTTACATGGTTTACACATAGTTGACCATCGTCTATTCATCTCTGACATAGTTCACCATCATTTGTTGACTATCTTCCAAGGTTCACACATGATTGACCATCATCTATGCAACTCATACATAGTTCAACATCATCTCCTGACTACCTTCCATGGTTCACACATGATTGACCATCATCTATGCATCTTATACATAGTTCAACATCATCTGTTGACTATCTTCCATGGTTCACACATGATTGACCATCATCTATTCATCTCTGACATAGTTCACCATCATCTATTGACTATCTTTCATGGTTCACACGTAGTTGACCATCATCTGTGCATCTCATACATAGTTAAACATCATCTATTGACTACCTTCCATGGTTTACACATAGTTGACCATCATCCATTCATCTCTGACATATATCACCATCATCTGTTGACAATCTTCCATGGCTCACACATGATTGACCATCATCTATGCATCTCATACATAGTTCAACATCATATGTTGACTACCTTCCATGGTTTACACATATTTGACCATCGTCTATTCATCTCTGACATAGTTCACCATCATCTGTTGACTATCTTCCATGGTTCACACATGATTGACCATCATCTATGCATCTCATACATAGTTCAACATCATCTCCTGACTACCTTCTGTGGTTCACACATGATTGACCATCATCTATGCATCTCATACATAGTTCAACATCATATGTTGACTATCTTCCATGGTTCACACATGATTGACCATCATCTATTCATCTCTGACATAGTTCACCATCATCTATTGACTATCTTCCATGGTTCACACATAGTTAACCATCATCTATGTATCTCATACATAGTTCAACATCATCTGTTGACTACCTTCCATGGTTTACACATAGTTGACCATCATCCATTCATATCTGACATAGTTCACCATCATCTGTTGACTATATTCCATGGTTCACACATGATTGACCATCATCTATGCATCTCATACATAGTTCAACATCATATGTTGACTACCTTACGTGGTTTACACATAGTTGACCATCGTCTATTCATCTCTGACATAGTTCACCATCATCTATTGACTATCTTCCATGGTTCACACATGATTGAACATCATCTATGCATCTCATACATAGTTCAACATCATCTGTTGGCTATCTTCCATGGTTCACACATGATTGACCATCATCTATTCATCTCTGACATAGTTCACCATCATCTGTTGACTATCTTCCATGGGTGACAAGGTTTTGCTAGAAATATCATACCGCGGGTAGACACTGGGTTGTTAGAAGAGTGATAAGACGCTGAAAGTTAATATCTGGAAGGACACAGAGCCATGTATGAAGAATTAATGAATGGAGTTATATGGTGTAACAAGTATATGGATTTTGTGAAGATCAAAGTTTAGATTTGGATTTAGGGATCGAACCTGAGAATAAAGAAAAGTTAGCAAAGAAATTTTGATTGGGTAGTTGCTCTTTAAAAGTCAAGCGTTAAAATTTGAGATAAGTGCTAAGTGACTAGATGAATGAGTAAGATATGTCTGTTTTGGAAGGATAATTATTTTAGAGTGTTAGATCGTAGAGTAATAATGTTGGTTGATACCTTAGAAAAAACTAGGATTGAATAAGAAACTGAGGAGTGAATGGATGTGTCCTGATGTTTAGCAAGAACTTATGCGAAAGAGGACTGGGTTGTGTTATAAAAGGATATTATGACCATTGGATGGTCATAAGCAATTGAAGATAGATAGAACAACAAAGAGTAGGTTGGATAGGACGAACATTGATTTGGAACAAGGATAATTAGATTGGGTGAAGGAGAGTAAAGATGTGGGTTGAAGTTGACAAGATAGAGGTCATGGTAGGTTGGGAAACGACTATAGGCGTTTGGTTACTAAGATATTTTTTTGAAGTTGGAAACTCCTAGATGTTATAAGAGGATCTAGTATAAGGGACTTTGGAGTTGCAGTATCGTAAAGGTGGTTACAAAGGAAGAATAAGGTTGTATGCAAGCAAGAAAGTGCTCAGGTAACACAACTTTTTTTAATAAGAAGGTTGACTACCTCGTTGCTTAGGAAGGACTACCAAGGATATGGCCCAAATGGAAATGGGAAGGATACTAAGCATTTCCTCAAGAGTGTATGCTATAGATGATGGGGTTGCGCTCAGACGTAAAGTTGATATTTAAGAAGCGGTATAAGTGGTACAAGAATAATCCTGCGGTTGGAAATTTTGATATCACAAGGTTAATGAGTAGTGTCTTAGTGACTAGATGGGTGGTTATATTCAGAATTAGGATGATGAAGTTACTAAGTGAAAAGCCTGTTGGAGATTATTTATGAGACATGAGAAGTCTGGACGAGGTTAAGTACATTATGTCATTGATGAACGAATGGGTGGAGTGAAAAGATTGGTATGGGGAAATAAGTGTCAAGACGAAGTGTGAGAGGAACGTATAGAGATGTGAATCAGGTCGATTTAGAATCCGTGCAAGAAATTACCTCACCCACAATTTGGAAAATGTGATTGTAAGTGTATGCTTAAGAGAAAAAGGTGCATTGGGCATATTCGGAAGTAGAGAGGATCAAACATTTGCCTATTAGGACGAAATCAAGTATGAAATGGAAATGTTTGGTGGAGACTAGTAAGACTTGGATTCATCGTACTGGTTATGACAAAGAGTAGAGTAGCATAATGGAAAATATGCATTGAGAAAATATTGGATGTTAGAGGTTGACATCGAGAACAGTTTAACAACAGAAGATGAGATATGAGAACAATAAAAAATGGTTTGATTGATGAGCTCTTTGAGGGAAATAGAATTTAGTTGTAAGAGGAAAAGGAAACTCAATGAATTTTTGGAAGCAGGTGTGGGATAACACGAAGGACGTGGTGTGTCAAATGGTGATAGCCAACGAAGAGGATCATTTATGTTAAGGCATGCGAGAGTAAGCTGAGTAATGATTTGAAAATGAGGTAGTTGTGTTAGAGTGTGATCCAATAGTTTAAGACTGGGGAAAAGGGAATTTGTGAGAGTTTCAATCACCGACTAGATGTTGGGATGGTAGCATTAAGATGGTGATTGGGAATGATTATGGATGTGAACATATACAGGTCGCCACAATTATGAGATTAAAGGAATAATTAAGGACTTATGGACATTGGGGAAAATGTGGAGTTCTCTACTTAGATGACTACTTCGTTGGAGTGAAATAGGTTAAATTTGTACTTGGGTTTTAGCTGTTACTGTTTTGGAGGATACTCAATGGTTGTTCCGAGCTTAGTGAGCGTGAGAGAAACCGTAATTTGTTTTGGGAAATTATGTCTCACTTTAGAGAGTGAAGTAGCAGGAGTTTGGAGGAAACATTTAGGAAACCTCGAAGCGATTGTTGGACCCTTGTGCCTCGCATATATTTGAGAACAAGTTGAGAAGGACACTATCGTAGTTAGGTAACGATGATTTATTCCACCATCATGGTTGTCGCCTACTTATTGACAAATTGAGGAACTGATCATCCTTAATCTATTGTTGATAGTAGACAAGATTGTGTTGAATGAAATGAATGATTCTTGCCGGCTTAGATAGTGTGCGGTTTTAGCGTTGCGTCCAGAGTCCGAGTCACTGTGACTTTGTAGAGGGTTGCAATAGGTGCGCGGTCGTTCTGGTGAGTGTGTTAGTGATAAATTGGTAAGTTGTTACATTTACCTCGAGTTTCGAGGACGAAACTCCTTTTTGGTGGGTAGTAATGTAAGACCCGTATATTTTAGTCCGTATGATATTATGATGTTTTATCATTTTAATCTGTGTTTCTACTAAATTTGGAGTAGCGAGCAGATTATACCCGATATTTCTAGGGTGTTCGGTTGTGGTCTGGATTGATCCACGTGGTTTCTTTTTAATTCAATCAGACTTTTTCTATTGGCACGGTAGTTATATTGGATTCCGAATGTTTCTATGTTTTCGAAATTTCAAAAATGTGTTTCTGCCGATTTTTGGGGAAAACGGGCAAATTATACCCGTCGTTTAAATTTTCACGGACTCCGATTGTCGTCAAAATTTAAATGGGAGTTTTATATATCGCCGATATTGAGAATTTAATCTCAATATATCTTTCTGAGTTAAGGAACAAAAATTTATTCGGAATAAAATTTATTCGAAAATTTTGGGTGGTTTTAATTAAAATGCGACGGTGAAATTTTTCGGTTTTCATAAAAAGTTGTTCGTGAGCGAGTTACGACTCGTCTGAGTCAGAACATTTTTTTAAGTGTGAGACATTAAATATCTAGATATTTTTGGGTTATACTATTATTATATGTTTTTAAGATAAGATCTTTTAGATTTTTTTGTTGAGATATTATTATTAAATCCATTAGATATTTTGTTGAGATATTATTATTATATCCATTAGATATTTTTGGCGGGTATATTGTAATTTTATTCTTGACTTTTATTTTATAATATATCTTTTTTTTCATCGATGTTTTCGTTTGATCGCGTTTTGAGAGCGTTTAGGAGATATTTAGGCGAAAGGGTAAAACGGTAATCTTGCGGATTAGATATTTTAGAAAAGGATATGATGGGGATTAAGTAGAAAGTTTAGATTATATATATAGAGAGATTAGAGAGAAAGAAAGTAAAAGGAAAGAAAAGAAGAGGAAAGAAAAGAGAAGAGAGGAGAAAGAGAGAAAAGAGGGAAAAATGGGAAAAACATCCGAATCGGAGCCGGATCTTCGATTAAATCGGGTAAGTTTACTAAACTCGATTACCCTACGATAGTATATGTATATGTAGGTGTTTGTTTGGTTGGTTTTGGTTAGAAAATGTTAGGTTTTACATATTTGAGCAAAATTGGTAAAATCGATAGAAATCGATGTTTTCACGGATGAAATTCGAAATAAATTGCGTAGTTTAGTCGAGGAATGTTAGGCCGTGATTATTGAAACTTGTAAGATTGAATTCGGGTGATTTCGTAACTTTGGACATTTTTGAGAAATGAGGGTTTTAAGAATTGAATCGAAAACGGACGTCGTAGAAATCGTGTTTAATGGTTCTAATTCACTGCTATATGTTAGGTGATTACGAGTATGTGGTTATTTCGAAGAAAATAATTGAATTGGTCGGATTTTCGGGTGGAAAGGCCAAAACCCGTAGGTTTTCAAGGCAAAAGGGGGGTTTTCGGCGAAAACTTCGAAAATTCATATCTTTTGATCCGTAAGTCGGTTTTGATCCCCGTTCAAAGCGTTGGAAAGCTAACGGGATATTCTTTCTATTAAAAATGGTTTGGAGGGCAAGAGATGATTTTAGTTTTTGTGGTTTTGAAAAAGTGTTGGGTTTTATCACGTAAAGTGTGTGCGGTCGGTGTTTTACTGTGTGTTGTGCTTTTGTTATATAACGTGGAGCCAGTGAGCTGTTATATGATGTACTGTGGGTGGCCTAATGGCGTGAATCCTAGATTTTTTTGGAATTCAAATTATTGTTCAAAATAAATGAATTTAAATTGTGTGGGTTTTTCTATAGAGCGATTAGGTTAGTAATCGGGGAGTGAAAACCTAAAGCCCTAATTGTTTTGGTTAGCGATCAAGACCCAGCCTTATTGTAGATGTATCTGAGTTGGTTTTAACTTAAGTCCTTTGTGTATTTTATAAGGTTGAAAGTGTGAATCGGGTACGAGATTTCATCGTGAGAGACAAATCGATCTTACGTAGCGTAAGTTGTTTGGGTTGGAAGCTTGCTCAGGTAAGGGCACTTTCTAACGATATTATATGTGATTGAATGCATGTGTGTTTGTATTCATGACTGTGTGCCCTTGTGGGGATGTTTGAATGATTGTGTGCCAGTTGAGGTTGTGTGGTTATATTCATGATTGTGTGCCCGGTTGGGGATATGTGTTTATGCTATGACGCTAAACTTGTGATGTGCATTCATATGATTTGTGATAAATATATGAATTGCGGTTGATGTGTATGTCGAAGAGGACAACACGAGGTGTGTCTGAGCCACCTGTTGGTACTGATAATTGTTCATATGATCTGTGTTAGATATATGAACTGAATTGTGAATTGTGAATTGTGTTTATACATATTGTGTTTATATAAACTGTTGCATTTGCATGTGTGAGTCATGCATACCATAGTTGCGTGTAGGTAGTTGGCGCCGAACGGGCCAGGGTGATGGGTTCTGAATCATCACCTAATCCCGAAGGGAATTCTACTGCACCAGGTGATGTGACTGAGCCGTCATCGATCCTTTGAGATCAAATTGAGTCAGGAGAATGCGAGGGAGGCAACTCCGGGTGTTTGCAAGGGCAACACTTTTGTGTCTGCGAGGCAGCACGGTTAGTGAGGACCCAAGGGGGTATCACGACTCTCTGCGGAGAGGTTAAATTCCGGGATTCATGCATGGTGATGGTACCCGACGAATTGGGACCACCAAATTCATATAGGTCTACATTTAGGATTTATGTGCATTGCATTTGTGTGTTAAATTAAATGTTATGATTGTTACTCATCCTATTGTCATCTCATTCATGTTGTTATGTATATCATGTTCTGCTGGCATGCGTGTATTCTTCCATATATGCTGTTTTTAGATTGTGACCCTCTACTATTATTATGATGTGGCTAACGACCACCCAGGTTTAGAAGTGGTGATAGTTAAGGTATCCAGGTGTCGTGAAGGCTTGTAAGATGCGATGTCTTTGGGCTAGGAATTCAAGATCAGCTTAGGGTCGTGTTTTGAGGTTGTCCATGTTGTTGTTGTTGTTATTGTTAAAGCTGAGTGCTTATTTTTATATGTATGGACAAATATTTATACTAGTGGGCATTACGCTGGTCCTATGTATGGAAAAGACTTAGATCGAAAGCTTGTACTCTGATTAATCATTTTTATTATTTTCCTGAAAAGACAGTTGTCAATATTATGTATGGCATTAAAAAAAAAATATATACACTCCCGCTGTTAAAAATCGGGGTGTTACATTGTGGTATCAGAGCTTTGGTCTAAGATTTTCATGGGGTTGTGAGTCGGGTGTCCTAAGCTGATCAAGTGTCGGGTTTAGTGGGAGTAAATGTGTGGAGTCCTATGTGTTATGTGGTTTGTGTCTTGAGTCCAGCATGATATGTGCCTAGGTCATCGTTTGTTTCTTAACTGAAGTTGAGGTCTCCCATAGTACTTCAGTAAGAAGCTTAGTTAAACCCCTTGTCCATGTTGTTGTTGTTGTTATTGTTAAAGCTGAGTGCTTATTTTTATGTGTATGGACAAATATTTATACTAGTGGGCATTACGCTGGTCCTATGTATGGAAAAGACTTAGATAGAAAGCTTGTACTCTGATTAATCATTTTTATTATTTTCCTGAAAAGACAGTTGTCTATATTATGTATGGCATTCAAAAAAAAAAATATACACTCCCGCTGTTAAAAATCGGGGTGTTACATTGTGGTATCAGAGCTTTGGTATAAGATTTTCATGGGGTTGTGAGTCGGGTGTCCTAAGCTGATCAAGTGTCGGGTTTAGTGGGAGTAAATGTGTGGAGTCCTATGTGTTATGTGGTTTGTGTCTTGAGTCCAGCATGATATGTGCCTAGGTCATCGTTTGTTTCTTAACTGAAGTTGAGGTCTCCCATAGTACTTCAGTAAGAAGCTTAGTTAAACCCCTTGAGCATTTGTCGACGTTGGTCGAAATATGTCTCTGTTTTCTTTAGAGGTAGTGATCTAGAGGTAGTGAGATTGAATCGAGTAAGAACTACAAGGTTTTCTGCAGTAATGCTATGGATGAGAGGTTTTGTTTGTCCTTATCACTCCGAGGTGTTGAGTAGGGATGAGTGGAAGTCAAGGTTTCAAAGGATTCTAAGTAAGGACTTGATTTGGAGGACCTATTGAGAGAAAATTGATTGGATGTTCATTCCGGTGAGTTCCGAATGAGAGGAGATGCAGTTTATGGACTATGAAAAAGGTGATATTTCTTTGGAATCAAGGAGCAGTTATAGATGTCGTTTGGAGACAATTACTATACTTGGAGATTAATGAGACATCTTCTCTAGAAAGAAAGCGGGTTGCACGTTGAAAGTGGCCGAAACCTAGGAAGGTTGGAGGAAGGTTATACGAGTGGTAGGTGCTTGAGGGTTTAATTTGGTTTCTTAAGCTAGGTTAGATAGGTAACTAAATCCCGTAAGGATGAATCATGTGATGTTAAAGGAAGGAAACCAAGTATCACATGGATAAGTTTTAGTAGAAGTGACCATCAGTGGAGTTGTCTTCAAAAATTAGAAGTAGGAGGTTGGGAGAGAATGAGTATTACAGTTTATAGGAGGAAAAGGTAGAAGTAGAACCAGGGATCTAAGTAATTATATGAGTAGAGTAGGGAAGTTCTAAAGAAATTCAAGTATGGGTGACATGGTTTTGCTAGAAATATCATACCGCGGGTAGACACTGGGTTGTTAGAAGAGTGATAAGACGCTGAAAGTTAATATCTGGAAGGACACAGAGCCATGTATGAAGAATTAATGAATGGAGTTATATGGTGTAACAAGTATATGGATTTCGTGAAGATCAAAGTTTAGATTTGGATTTAGGGATCGAACCTGAGAATAAAGAAAAGTTAGCAAAGAAATTTTGATTGGGTAGTTGCTCTTTAAAAGTCAAGCGTTAAAATTTGAGATAAGTGCTAAGTGACTAGATGAATGAGTAAGATATGTCTGGTTTGGAAGGATAATTATTTTAGAGTGTTAGATCGTAGAGTAATAATGTTGGTTGATACCTTAGAAAAAACTAGGATTGAATAAGAAACTGAGGAGTGAATGGATGTGTCCTGATGTTTAGCAAGAACTTATGCGAAAGAGGATTGGGTTGTGTTATAAAAGGATATTATGACCATTGGATGGTCATAAGCAATTGAAGATAGATAGAACAATAAAGAGTAGGTTGGATAGGACGAACATTGATTTGGAACAAGGATAATTAGATTGGGTGAAGGAGAGTAAAGATGTGGGTTGAAGTTGACAAGATAGAGGTCATGGTAGGTTGGGAAACAACTATAGGCGTTTGGTTACTAAGATTTTTTTTTGAAGTTGGAAACTCCTAGATGTTATAAGAGGATCTAGTATAAGGGACTTTGGAGTTGCAGTATCGTAAAGGTGGTTACAAAGGAAGAATAAGGTTGTATGCAAGCAAGAAAGTGCTCAGGTAACACCGTTTTTTTTAACAAGAAGGTTGACTACCTCGTTGCTTAGGAAGGACTACCAAGGATATGGCCCAAATGGAAATGGGAAGGATACTAAGCATTTCCTCAAGAGTGTATGCTATAGATGATGGGGTTGCGCTCGGACGTAAAGTTGATATTTAAGAAGCGGTATAAGTGGTACAAGAATAATCCTGCGGTTGGAAATTTTGATATCACAAGGTTAATGAGTAGTGTCTTAGTGACTAGATGGGTGGTTATATTCGGAATTAGGATGATGAAGTTACTAAGTGAAAATCCTGTTGGAGATTCCACATGAGACATGAGAAGTCTGGACGAGGTTAAGTACATTATGTCATTGATGAACGAATGGGTGGAGTGAAAAGATTGGTATGGGGAAATAAGTGTCAAGACGAAGTGTGAGAGGAACGTATAGAGATGTGAATCAGGTCGATTTAGAATCCGTGCAAGAAATTACCTCACCCACAATTTGGAAAATGTGATTGTAAGTGTATGCTTAAGAGAAAAAGGTGCATTGGGCATATTCGGAAGTAGAGAGGATCAAACATTTGCCTATTAGGACGAAATCAAGTATGAAATGGAAATGTTTGGTGGAGACTAGTAAGACTTGGATTCATCGTACTGGTTATGACAAAGAGTAGAGTAGCATAATGGAAAATATGCATTGAGAAAATATTGGATGTTAGAGGTTGACATCGAGAACAGTTTAACAACAGAAGATGAGATATGAGAACAATAAAAAATGGTTTGATTGACGAGCTCTTTGAGGGAAATAGAATTTAGTTGTAAGAGGAAAAGGAAACTCAATGAATTTTTGGAAGCAGGTGTGGGATAACACGAAGGACGTGGTGTGTCAAATGGTGATAGCCAACGAAGAGGATCATTTATGTTAAGGCATGCGAGAGTAAGCTGAGTAATGATTTGAAAATGAGGTAGTTGTGTTAGAGTGTGATCCAATAGTTTAAGACTGGGGAAAAGGGAATTTGTGAGAGTTTCAATCACCGACTAGATGTTGGGATGGTAGCATTAAGATGGTGATTGGGAATGATTATGGATGTGAACATATACAGGTCGCCACAATTATGAGATTAAAGGAATAATTAAGGACTTATGGACATTGGGGAAAATGTGGAGTTCTCTACTTAGATGACTACTTCGTTGGAGTGAAATAGGTTAAATTTGTACTTGGGTTTTAGCTGTTACTGTTTTGGAGGATACTCAATGGTTGTTCCGAGCTTAGTGAGCGTGAGAGAAACCGTAATTTGTTTTGGGAAATTGTGTCTCACTTTAGAGAGTGAAGTAGCAGGAGTTTGGAGGAAACATTTAGGAAACCTCGAAGCGATTGTTGGACCCTTGTGCCTCGCATATATTTGAGAACAAGTTGAGAAGGACACTATCGTAGTTAGGTAACGATGATTTATTCCACCATCATGGTTGTCGCCTACTTATTGACAAATTGAGGAACTGATCATCCTTAATCTATTGTTGATAGTAGACAAGATTGTGTTGAATGAAATGAATGATTCTTGCCGGCTTAGATAGTGTGCGGTTTTAGCGTTGCGTCCAGAGTCCGAGTCACTGTGACTTTGTAGAGGGTTGCAATAGGTGCGCGGTCGTTCTGGTGAGTGTGTTAGTGATAAATTGGTAAGTTGTTACATTTACCTCGAGTTTCGAGGACGAAACTCCTTTTTGGTGGGTAGTAATGTAAGACCCGTATATTTTAGTCCGTATGATATTATGATGTTTTATCATTTTAATCTGTGTTTCTACTAAATTTGGAGTAGCGAGCAGATTATACCCGATATTTCTAGGGTGTTCGGTTGTGGTCTGGATTGATCCACGTGGTTTCTTTTTAATTCAATCAGACTTTTGCTATTGGCACGGTAGTTATATTGGATTCCGAATGTTTCTATGTTTTCAAAATTTCAAAAATGTGTTTCTGCCGATTTTTTGGAAAACGGGCAAATTATACCCGTCGTTTAAATTTTCAAGGACTCCGATTGTCGTCAAAATTTAAATGGGAGTTTTATATATCGCCGATATTGAGAATTTAATCTCAATATATCTTTCTGAGTTAAGGAACAAAAATTTATTCGGAATATAATTTATTCGAAAATTTTGGGTGGTTTTAATTAAAATGCGACGGTGAAATTTTTCGGTTTTCATAAAAAGTTGTTCGTGAGCGAGTTACGACTTGTCTGAGTCAGAACATTTTTTTAAGTGTGAGACATTAAATATCTAGATATTTTTGGGTTATACTATTATTATATGTTTTTAAGATAAGATCTTTTAGAATTTTTTGTTGAGATATTATTATTAAATCCATTAGATATTTTGTTGAGATATTATTATTATATCCATTAGATATTTTTGGCGGGTATATTGTAATTTTATTCTTGACTTTTATTTTATAATATATCTTTTTTTTCATCGATGTTTTCGTTTGATCGCGTTTTGAGAGCGTTTAGGAGATATTTATGCGAAAGGGTAAAACGGTAATCTTGCGGATTAGATATTTTAGAAAAGGATATGATGGGGATTAAGTGGAAAGTTTAGATTATATATATAGAGAGATTAGAGAGAAAGAAAGTAAAAGGAAAGAAAAGAAGAGGAAAGAAAGGAGAAGAGAGGAGAAAGAGAGAAAAGAGGGAAAAATGGGGAAAACATCCGAATCGGAGCCGGATCTTCGATTAAATCGGGTAAGTTTACTAAACTCGATTACCCTACGATAGTATATGTATATGTAGGTGTTTGTTTGGTTGGTTTTGGTTAGAAAATGTTAGGTTTTACATATTTGAACAAAATTGGTAAAATCGATAGAAATCGATGTTTTCACGGATGAAATTCGAAATAAATTGCGTAGTTTAGTCGAGGAATGTTAGGCCGTGATTATTGAAACTTGTAAGATTGAATTCGGGTGATTTCGCAACTTTGGACATTTTTGAGAAATGAGGGTTTTAAGAATTGAATCGAAAACGGACGTTGTAGAAATCGTGTTTAATGGTTCTAATTCACTGCTATATGTTAGGTGATTACGAGTATGTGGTTATTTCGAAGAAAATAATTGAATTGGTCGGATTTTCGGGTGGAAAGGCCAAAACCCGTAGGTTTTCAAGGCAAAAGGGGGGTTTTCGGCGAAAACTTCGAAAATTCATATCTTTTGATCCGTAAGTCGGTTTTGATCCCCGTTCGAAGCGTTGGAAAGCTAACGGGATATTCTTTCTATTAAAAATGGTTTGGAGGGCAAGAGATGATTTTAGTTTTTGTGGTTTTGAAAAAGTGTTGGGTTTTATCACGTAAAGTGTGTGCGGTCGGTGTTTTACTGTGTGTTGTGCTTTTGTTATATAACGTGGAGCCAGTGAGCTGTTATATGATGTACTGTGGGTGGCCTAATGGCGTGAATCCTAGATTTTTTTGGAATTCAAATTATTGTTCAAAATAAATGAATTTAAATTGTGTGGGTTTTTCTATAGAGCGATTAGGTTAGTAATCGGGGAGTGAAAACCTAAAACCCTAATTGTTTAGGTTAGCGATCAAGACCCAGCCTTATTGTAGATGTATCTGAGTTGGTTTTAACTTAAGTCCTTTGTGTATTTTATAAGGTTGAAAGTGTGAATCGGGTACGAGATTTCATCGTGAGAGACAAATCGATCTTACGTAGCGTAAGTTGTTTGGGTTGGAAGCTTGCTCAGGTAAGGGCACTTTCTAACGATATTATATGTGATTGAATGCATGTGTGTTTGTATTCATGACTGTGTGCCCTTGTGGGGATGTTTGAATGATTGTGTGTCAGTTGAGGTTGTGTGGTTATATTCATGATTGTGTGCCCGGTTGGGGATATGTGTTTATGCTATGACGCTAAACTTGTGATGTGCATTCATATGATTTGTGATAAATATATGAATTGCGGTTGATGTGTATGTCGAGGAGGACAACACGAGGTGTGTCTGAGCCACCTGTTGGTACTGAGAATTGTTCATATGATCTGTGTTAGATATATGAACTGAATTGTGAATTGTGAATTGTGTTTATACATATTGTGTTTATATAAACTGTTGCATTTGCATGTGTGAGTCATGCATACCATAGTTGCGTGTAGGTAGTTGGCGCCGAACGGGCCAGGGTGATGGGTTCTGAATCATCACCTAATCCCGAAGGGAATTCTACTGCACCAGGTGATGTGACTGAGCCGTCATCGATCCTTTGAGATCAAATTGAGTCAGGAGAATGCGAGGGAGGCAACTCCGGGTGTTTGCGAGGGCAACACTTTTGTGTCTGCGAGGCATCACGGTTAGTGAGGACACAAGGGGGTATCACGACTCTCTGCGGAGAGGTTAAATTCTGGGATTCATGCATGGTGAGGGTACCCGACGAATTGGGACCACCAAATTCATATAGGTCTGCATTTAGGATTTATGTGCATTGCATTTGTGTGTTAAATTAAATGTTATGATTGTTACTCATCCTATTGTCATCTCATTCATGTTGTTATGTATATCATGTTCTGCTGGCATGCGTGTATTCTTCCATATATGCTGTTTTTAGATTGTGACCCTCTACTATTATTATGATGTGGCTAACGACCACCCAGGTTTAGAAGTGGTGATAGTTAAGGTATCCAGGTGTCGTGAAGGCTTGTAAAATGCGATGTCTTTGGGCTAGGAATTCAAGATCAGCTTAGGGTCGTGTTTTGAGGTTGTCCATGTTGTTGTTGTTGTTATTGTTAAAGCTGAGTGCTTATTTTTATGTGTATGGACAAATATTTATACTAGTGGGCATTACGCTGGTCCTATGTATGGAAAAGACTTAGATCGAAAGCTTGTACTCTGATTAATCATTTTTATTATTTTCCTGAAAAGACAGTTGTCAATATTATGTATGGCATTAAAAAAAAATACACTCCCGCTGTTAAAAATCGGGGTGTTACAAACATCATCTGTTGATTATCTTCCATGGTTCACACATGATTAACCATCATCTATTCATCTCTGACATAATTCACCATCATTTGTTGACTATCTTCCACGGTTCACACATAGTTGACCATCATCTATGCATCTCATACATAGTTAAACATCATCTGTTGACTACCTTCCATGGTTTACACATAGTTGACCATCATCCATTCATATCTGACATAGTTCACCATCATCTGTTGACTATCTTCCAGGGTTCACACATGATTGACCTTCATCTATGCATCTCATACATAATTCAACGTCATCTGTTGACTACCTTCCATGGTTTACACATAGTTGACCATCGTCTATTCATCTCTGACATAGTTCACCATCATCTGTTGAATATCTTCCATGGTTCACACATGATTGACCATCATCTATGCATCTCATACATTGTTCAACATCATCTCCTGACTACCTTCCATGGTTCAGACATGATTGACCATCATCTATGCATCTCATACATAGTTCAACATCATCTGTTGACTATCTTCCATGGTTCACACGTGATTGACCATCATCTATTCATCTCTGACATAGTTCACCATCATCTATTGACTATCTTCCATGGTTCACACATAGTTAACCATCATCTATGCATCTCTTACATAGTTCAACATCATCTGTTGACTACCTTTCATGGTTTACACATAGTTGACCATCATCCATTCATATCTGACATAGTTCACTGTCATCTGTTGACTATATTCCATGGTTCACACATGATTGACCATCATCTATGCATCTCATACATAATTCAACATCATCTCCTGACTACCTTCCATGGTTCACACATCATTGATCATCATCTATGCATCTCATACATAGTTCAACATCATCTGTTGACTATCTTCCATGGTTCACACATGATTGACCATCATCTATTTATCTCTGACATAGTTCACCATCATCTGTTGACTATCTTCCATGGTTCACACATAGTTGGCCATTATCTATGCATCTCATACAAAGTTAAACATCATCTATTGACTATCTTCCATGGTTTACACATAGTTGACCATCATCCATTCATCTCTAACATAGTTCAGCATCATCTTTTGACTATCTTCCATGGTTCACACATGATTGACCACCATCTATGCATCCCATACATAGTTCAACATCATATGTTGACTACCTTACGTGGTTTACACATAGTTGACCATCGTCTATTCATCTCTGACATAGTTCACCATCATCTGTTGACTATCTTTCAAGGTTCACACATGATTGACCATCATCTATGCATCTCATACATAGTTCAACATCATATCCTGACTACCTTCCATGGTTCACACATGATTGACCATTATCTATGCATCTCATACATTGTTCAACATCATCTGTTGACTATCTTCCATGGTTCACACATGATTGACCATCATCTATTCATCTCTGACATAGTTCACCATCATCTATTGACTATCTTCCATGGTTCACACATAGTTAACCATCATCTATGCATCTCATACAGAGTTCAACATCATCTGTTGACTACCTTCCATGGTTTACACATAGTTGACCATCATCCATTCATATCTGACATAGTTCACCATCATCTGTTGACTATATTTCATGGTTCACACATGATTGACCATCATCTATGCATCTCATACATAGTTCAACATCATCTGTTAACTACCTTCCTTGGTATACACATAGTTGACCATCATCTATTCATCTCTGACATAGTTCACCATCATCTGTTGACTATCTTCCATGGTTCACACATGATTGACCATCATCTATGCATCTCATACATAGTTCAACATCATCTCCTGACTACCTTCACTGGTTCACACATGATTGACCATCATCTATGCATCTCATACATAGTTCAACATCATCTGTTGATTATCTTCCATGGTTCACACATGATTGACCATCATCTTTTCATCTCTGACATAATTCACCATCATCTCTTGACTATCTTCCATGGTTCACTCATAGTTGACCATCATCTATGCATCTCATACATAGTTAAACATCATCTGTTGACTAGGTTCCATGGTTTACACATAGTTGACCATCATCCATTCATATCTGACATAGTTCACCATCATCTGTTGACTATCTTCCAGGGTTCACACATGATTGACCATCATCTATGCATCTCATACATAATTCAACATCATCTGTTGATTACCTTCCGTCGTTTACACATAGTTGACCATCGTTTATTCATCTCTGACATAGTTCACCATCATCTGTTGAATATCTTCCATGGTTCACACATGATTGACCTTCATCTATGCATCTCATACATAGTTCAACATCATCTCCTGACTACCTTCCATGGTTCACACATGATTGACCATCATCTATGCATCTCATACATAGTTCAACATCATTTATTGACTATCTTCCATGGTTCACACATGATTGACCATCATCTATTCATCTTTGACATAGTTCACCATCATCTATTGACTATCTTCCATGGTTCGCACATAGTTAACCATCATCTATGCATCTCATACATAGTTCAACATCATCTGTTGACTACCTTCCTTAGTTTACACATAGTTGACCATCATCCATTCATATCTGACATAGTTCACCATCATCTGTTGACTATATTCCATGGTTCACACATGATTAACCATCATCTATGCATCTCATACATACTTCAACGTCATCTGTTGACTATCTTCCTAGGTTTACAACTAGTTAACCATCATCTATTCATCTCTGACATAGTTCACCATCATCTGTTTACTATCTTCCATGGTTCACACATGATTGACCATCATCTATGCATCTCATACATAGTTCAACATCATCTCCTTACTACCTTCCCTGGTTCACACATGATTGACCATCATCTATGCATCTCATACATAGTTCAACATCATCTGTCGATTATCTTCCATGGTTCACACATGATTGACCATCAACTATTCATCTCTGACATAGTTCACCATCATCTGTTGACTATCTTCCATGGTTCACACATAGTTGACCATCATCTATGCATCTCATACATAGTTCAACATCATCTCTTGACTACCTTCTATGGTTTACACATATTGTACCATCATCCATTCATATCTGACATAGTTCAGCATCATCTGTTGACTATCTTCCATGGTTCACACATGATTAATCATCATCTATTCATCTCCGACAGAGTTCACCATCATCTCCTGACTATCTTGCATGGTTCACACATAGTTGACCATCATCTATGCATCTCATACATACTTCACCATCATCTATTGACTATCTGCCATGGTTCACACATGATTGACCATCATCTATTCATCTCTTACATAGTTCACCATTATTTGTAGACTATCTTCCGTGGTTCACACATGATTGACCATCATCTATTCATCTCTGACATAGTTCACCATCATCTGTTGACTATCTTCCATGGTTCACACATGGTTGACCATCATCAATGCATCTCATACATAGTTCAATATCATCTGTTGACTACCTTCTGTGGTTTACACATAGTTGACCATCATCTATTCATCTCTGACATAGTTCACCATCAATCTGTTGACTATCTTCCATGGTTCAGACGTGATTGACCGTCATCCATGCATCTCATACATAGTTCAACATCATCTCCTGACTTCCTTCCATGGTTCACAAATGATTGACCATCATCTATACATCTCATACATAGTTCAACATCATCTGTTGACTATCTTCCATGGTTCACACATGATTGACCATCATCTATACATCTCTGACATAGTTCACCATCATCTGTTGGTTATCATCCATGGTTCACACATAGTTAACCATCATCTATGCATCTAATACATAGTTCAACATCATCTGTTGACTATCTTCCATGGTTTACACATAGTTGACCATCATCCATTCATATCTGACATAGTTCACCATCATCTGTTGACTATCTTCCGTGGTTCACACATGATTGACCATCATCTATGCATCTCATACATAGTTAACCATAATCTGTTGACTGCCTTCCATAGTTTACACATAGTTGACCATCACCCATTCATCTCTGACATAGTTCACCATCATTTGTTGACTATCTTCCATGGTTCACACATGATTTACCATCATCTATGCATCTCAGGCATAGTTCAACATCATATGTTGACTACCTTCCGTGGTTTACACATATTTGACCATCGTCTATTCATCTCTGACATAGTTCACCATCATCTGTTGACTATCTTCCATGGTTCACACATGATTGGCCATCATCTATGCATCTCATACATAGTTCAACATCATCTCCTGACTACCTTCCATGGTTCAGACATGATTAACCATCATCTATGCATCTCATAGATAGTTCAACATCATCTGTTGACTATCTTCCATGGTTCACACATGATTGACCATCATCTATTCATCTCTGACATAGTTCACCATCCTCTATTGACTATCTTCCATGGTTCACACATAGTTAACCATCATCTATGGATCTCATACATAGTTCAACATCATCTGTTGACAACCTTCCATGGTTTACACATAGTTGACCAACATCCATTCATATCTGACATAGTTCACCATAATCTATTGACTATATTCCATGGTTCACACATGATTGGCCATCATCTATGCATCTCATACATAGTTCAACATCATCTGTTGACTACCTTCCGTGGTTTACGCATAGTTGACCATCATCTATTCATCTCTGACATAGTTCACCATCATCTGTTGACTATCTTCCATGGATCACACATGATTGACCATCCCCTATGCATCTCATACATAGTTCAACATCATCTCCTGACTACCTTCTCTGGTTCACACATGATTGACCATCATCTATGCATCTCATCCATAGTTCAACATCATCTGTTGATAATCTTCCATGGTTCACACATGATTGACCATCATCTATTCATCTCTGACATAATTCACCATCATCTGTTGACTATCTTCCATGGTTCACACATAGTTGACCATCATCTATGCATCTCATACATAGTTCAACATCATCTGTTGACTATCTTCCTTGGTTTACACATTATTGACCATCATCACTTCATATCTGACATAGTTCAACATCATCTGTTGACTATCTTCCATGGTTCACACATGATAAACCATCATCTATTCATCTCTGACATAGTTCACCATCATCTATTGGCTACCATCAATGGTTCACACATAGTTAACCATCATCTATGCATCTAATACATAATTCAACATTATCTGTTGACTACCTTCCATGGTTTACACATAGTTGACCATCATCCATTCATAGCTGACATAGTTCACCATCATCTGTTGACTATCTTCCGTGGTTCACACATGATTGGCCATCGTCTATGCATCTCATACACAGTTCAACATTATTTGTTGACTACCTTCCGTGGTTTACACATAGTTGACCATCATCTATTCATCTCTGACATAGTTCACCATCATCTGTTAACTATCTTCCATTGTTCACACATGATTGACCATCATCAATGCAACTCATACATAGTTCAACATCATGTCCTCACTACATTCCCTGGTTCACACAGGATTGACCATCATCTATGCATCTCATACATAGTTCAACATCATATGTTGATTATCTTCCATGGTTCACACATGATTGACCATCATCTATTCATCTCTGACATAGTTCACCATCATCTGTTGACTATCTTCCATGGTTCACACATAGTTGACCATCATCTATGCATCTCATACATAGTTCCACATTATCTTTTGACTACCTTCCATGGTTTACACATAGTTGACCATCATCCATTCAAATCTGACATAGTTCAACATCATCTGTTGACTATCTTCCATGGTTCACACATGAATGACCATCATCTATTCATCTCTGACATAGTTCACCATCATCTCCTGACTATCTTCCATGGTTCATACATAGTTGACCATCATCTATGCATCTCATACATAGTTCACCATCATCTGTTGACTATCTTCCATGGTTCACACATGATTGACCATCATCTATTTATCTCTGACATAGTTCACCATTATTTGTTAACTATCTTCCGTGGTTCACACATGATTGACCCTCATCTATTCGTCTCTGACATAGTTCACCATTATCTGTTGACTATCTTCCTTGGTTCACACATGGTTGATCGTCATCAATACATCTAATACCTAGTTCAACATCATCTGTTGACTACCTTCCATGGTTTACACATAGTTGACCATCATCTATTCATCTCTGACATAGTTCACCGTCATCTCTTGACTATCTTCCATGGTTCACACATGATTTGCCATCATCTATGCATCTCATACATAGTTCAACATCATCTCCTGACTACCTTCCATGGTTCACACATGATTGACCATCATCTATGCATCTCATACATAGTTCAACATCATCTGTTGACTATCTTCCAGGGTTCACACATGATTGACCATCATCTATTCATATCTGACATAGTTCACCATCATCTATTGACTATCTTCCATGGTTCACACATAGTTGACCATCATCTATGCATTTCATACATAGTTAAACATCATCTGTTGACTACCTTCCATGGTTTACACATAGTTGACCATCATCCATTTATCTCTGACATAGTTCACCATCATCTGTTGACTATCTTCCATGGTTCACACATGATTGACCATCATCTATGCATCTCATATATAGTTCAAAATCATCTGTTGACTACCTTCCGTGGTTTACACATAGTTGACCATCGTCTATTCGTCTCTGACATAGTTCACCATCATCTGTTGACTATCTTCCATGGTTCACACATGATTGACCGTCATCTATGCATCTCATACATAGTTCAACATCATCTCCTGACTACCTTCCATGGTTCACACATGATTGACCATCATCTATGCATCTCATACATAGTTCAACATCATCTGATGACTATCTTCCATGGTTCACACATGATTGACCATAATCTATTCATCTCTGACATAGTTCACCATCATCTATTGACTATCTTCCATGGTTCACACATAGTTAACTGTCATCTATGCATCTCATATATAGTTCAACATCATCTGTTGACTACCTTCCAAGGTTTACACATAGTTGACCATCATCCATTCATATCTGACATAGTTCACCATCATCTGTTGACTATATTCCATGGTTCACACATGATTAACCATCATCTATGCATCTCATACATACTTCAACGTCATCTGTTTACTATTCATTTATTTAACTTATTTAATTATTGGGTTTAAAATAAAATTGAATAAAGAGAGAGTGGGTGGTAGGACCCACCCCTTGTATTTGGTTTTGGAGTGACGATCGTCACTTGGTGTGTTACGTGCGTCTTGCCATTTTTCTTTGCTGGGCGTCCCGCTGTTTTTACTTCCGGTCTCGTAATTTTCAATCCGTTTGATATTTTTTATCCCGGTTTTTTTAACTGAAAGAATAATTATTTATCTTTATATATATATTTTTAGATAATTATTTTATTTTTTCGGAATTTTCCGGATACGTTCGGAATAGTATGTTAAAGTACGATCTGTGCCGATTTTTGGTACCGTGGGAAAAACTGTTAACTAGTTTTGTGTCGAAATATTTTTAGATCCAAAATAATTTATTGTGATTAGAAAACTATTATTTATTCTAAATTTTAATTTAGAATATTATTGAAATTGGAATATTAGTTAGTATTTTATTTGTTTAATTAATTTTATTTATGGTATGATTAAAATATTTGGATACAAGGAGATAATTTAATTTTAGATATACGAAATAAATATTTTGGCTATTTATTTGGTATTTATCATATTTTAGGTTGTTTTATTTTGGGGTTAAAATCTTATTTTGGGGATTTATATATTTCGTTTTCGCTGAATTTATTCATAGTGCGAGAAAAATAATTTGACGCAATTATGGGTTCTAGTAAAAGAATTTAAATTAGTTGTGGAAAATTTTCCTTCAGTTTGATATTTATTCTGTTAAGAGAAAAACTAATTTCTTCCTTATTTGAAAAGATGTATTTTATGAAGCGATTAGGGTAGAAACCAGTGTCGTAACCCAAAACCTGATTGAGTAGGTTAGCAACCAAGACCCAACCTTGTTGTAGGATATATTCGAGTGGTTTTAACATAAGTCCTTTGTGTATTATAAAGGTTTACAGTGGGATCCGATTAGGAGGTTTCATTGTGAGGGACGAATTGATCTTACGTAGCGTAGGTTGGTTGGGTTGGAAGCTTGCTCAGGTAAGGGCACTTTCTAACGATATTATATGTGATTGAATGCATGTGTGGTTGTATTCATGATTGTGTGCCCTTATGGGGATGTGTGATGATTGTGTGCTCAGTTGGGGATATGTGGTTATATACATGATTGTGTGCCCAGTTGGGGATATGTGGTTATATACATGATTGTGTGCCCAGTTGGGGATGTGTGTTTATGCTATGACGCTAAACTTGTGATGTGCATTCATATGATTTGTGATAAATATATGATTTGCGGTTAATGTGTATGTCGAGGAGGACAACACGAGGTGTGTCTGAGCCACCTGTTGGTAATGAGAATTATTCATATGATTTGTGATAAATATATGAATTGCGATTGATGTGTAAGTCGAGGAGGACAACATGAGGTGTGTCTGAGCCACCTGTTGGTACTGAGAATTGTTCATATGATCTGTGATAGATATATGAACTGAATTGTGAATTGTGACTTTACATTTTGTGATTATACATATTGTGTTTATATAGACTGTTGCATTTGCATGTGTGAGTTCATGCATACCATAGTTGCGTGTAGGTAGTTGGCGCCGTACGGGACAGGGTGATGGGTTTTGAATCATCACCTAATCCCGAAGGGAATTCTACTGCACCAGGTGATGTGACTGAGCCGTCATCGATCCTTTGAGATCAAATTGAGTCAAGAGAATGCGAGGGAGGCAACTCCGGGTGTTTGCAAGGGAAACACTTTTGTGTCTGCGAGGCAGCACGGTTAGTGAGGACCCAAGGGGGTATCACGACTCTCTGCGGAGAGGTTAAATTCTAGAATTCATGCATGGTGAGGGTACCCGACGAATTGGGACCACCAAATTCATATAGGTCTGCATTTAGGATGTGTGTGCATTGCATTTGTGTGTTAAATTAAATGTTTGTGCATTGTATTTGTGTGTTAAATTAAATGTTTGTGCATTGCATTTGTGTGTTAAATTAAATGTTTGTACATTGCATTTGTGTGTTAAATTAAATGTTTGTGCATTGCATTGGTGTGTTAAATTAAATTTTGTGATTGTTACATATATCATACTGTCACCTCATTTATGTTGCTCTGCATATCATATTGTCATCTTATTCACGTTGTTATGTATATCATGTTCTGCTGGCATGTGTGTATTCTTCCATATATGCTGTTTTTAGATCGTGACCCTCTACTATTATTATGATGTGGCTAACGACCACCCAGGTTTAGAAGTTGTGATAGTTAAGGTATCCAGGTGTCGTGAAGGCTTGTAAGATGCGATGTCTTGGGGCTAGGAATTCAAGATCAGCTTAGGGTCATGTTTTGAGGTTGTCCATGTTATTGTTGTTGCTGTTATTATTAAGCTGAGTGCTTATTTTTATGTGTATGGACAAATATTTATAACAGTGGGCATTACGCTGGTCCTATGTATGGAAAAGACTTAGATCGAAAGCTCGTACTCTGATTAATCATTTTTATTATTTTCCTGAAAAGACAGTTGTCAATATTATGTATGGCATTCAAAAAAAAATATACACTCCCGCTGTTAAAAATCGGGGTGTTACATTGTGGTATCAGAGCTTTGGTCTAAGATTTTCATGGGGTTGTGAGTCGGGTGTCCTAAGCTGATCAAGTGCCGGGTTTTGTGGGAGTAAATGTGTGGAGTCCTATGTGTTATGTGGGTTGTGTCTTGAGTCCAGCAAGTTATGTGTTTAGGTAATCGTTTGTTTCTTAACTGAAGTTGAGGTCTCCCATAATACTTCAGTAAGAAGCATAGTTAAACCCCTTGAGCATTTGTCGACGTTGGTTGACATGTCTTTCCGTTTTCTTTAGAGGTAGTGAGCTAGAGGTGGTGAGATTGAATCGAGTAAGAACTATAAAGTTTTCTGCAGTAATGCTATGGATGAGAGGTTTTGTTTGTCCTTATCACTCCGAGGTGTTGAGTAGGGATGAGTGGAAGTCAAGGTTTCACAGGATTGTAAGTAAGGACTTGATTTGGAGGACCTTTTGAGAGAAAAATGATTGGATGTTCATTCTGGTGAGTTCCGAATGAGATGAGATGCAGTTTATGGACTATGAAAAAAGTGATATTTCTTGAAATCAAAGAGCAGCTATAGATGTCGTTTGGAGACAATTACTATACTTGGAGATTAATGGGACATCTTCTCTAGAAAGAAAGCGGGTTGCACGTTGAAAGTGGTCGAAACCTAGGAAAGTGGGAGGAAGGTTATATGATTGGTAGGTGCTTGAGGGTTTAATTTGGTTTCTTAAGCTAGGTTAGATAGGTAACTAAATACCGTAAGGATGAATCATGTGATGTTAAAGGAAGGAAACCAAGTATCACATGGATAGGTTTTAGTGAAAGTAATCATCAGTGGAGTTGTTTTCGAAACTAGAAGTGGGGGTTTGGGAGAGAAGGAGTATAACAGTTTCTAGGAGAACAAGGTAGAAGTAGCACCATGGATCTAAGTAATTATATGAGTAGAGTAGGGAAGTTCTGAAGCAATCCAAGTATGGGTGACATGGTTTGCTAGAAATATCATACCGTGAGTAGACAATGGGTTGTTAGAAGAGTGATAAGACGCTGAAAGTTAATATCTGGAAGGACACAGAGCCATGTATGAAGAATTAATGAATGGAGTTATATGGTGTAACAAGTATATGGATTTCGTGAAGATCAAAGTTTAGATTTGGATTTAGGGATCAAACCTGAGAATAAGGAAAAGTTAGCAAAGGAATTTTGATTGGGTAGTTGCTCTTAAAAAGTCAAGCGTTAAGATTTGAGATAAGTGTTCAATGACTAGATGGAGGAGTAAGATATGTCTGTTTTGGAAGGATGATTCTTGTAGAGTGTTAGATCGTAGGGTGATAATGTTGGTTGATACCTTAGAAAAAGCTAGGATTGAATAAGAAACTGAGGAGTGAATGGATGTGTCCTGATGTTTAGCAAGACCTTGTACGAAAGAGGACTGGGTTGTGTTATAAAAGGATATTATGACCATTGGATAGTCATAAGCAATTGAAGATAGATAAAACAACAATGAGTAGGTTGGATATGATGAGCATTGATTTGGAACAAGGATATTTAGATTGGGTGAAGGAGAGTAAAGATGTGGGTTGAAGTTGACAAGATAGAGGTCATGGTAGGTTGGGAAACGACTATAGGCATTTGGTTGCTAAGATTTTTGAAGTTGGAAACTCCTAGATGTTATAAGAGGATCTAGTATAAGGGACTTTGGAGTTGCAGTATCGTAAAGGTGGTTATAAAGGAAGAATAAGGTTGTATGCAAGCAAGAAAGTGTTCAGGTAACACAGATTTTTTTAATAAGAAGGTTGACTACCCCGTTGCTTAGGAAGGACTACCAAGGATATGGCCCAAATGGAAATGGGAATGATACTAAGCATTTCCTTAAGAGTGTATGCTATAGATGATGGGGTTGCGCTCGGACGTAAAGTTGATATTTAAGAAGCGGTATAAGTGGTAAGAGAATAATCCTGCGGTTGGAAATTTTGATATCACAAGGTTAATGAGTATTGTATTAGTGACTAGATGGGTGGTTATATTCAGAATTAGGATGATGAGGTTACTAAGTGAAAAGCCTGTTGGAGATTCCACATGAGACATGAGAAGTCTGGACGAGGTTAAGTACATTATGTCATTGATGAACGAATGGGTGGAGTGAAAAGATTGGTTTTGGGGAATAGGTGTCAAGACAAAGTGTGAGAGGAAAGGTTAGAGAGGTGGATTAGGGCGATTTAGAATTCGTGCAAGAAATGACCTCGCCCATGAACCAGAAAAAGTAATGGTAAATGTATGCTTAAGAGTTGAAGGTACAACTAGATTGGGTCACATAAGGTGCATTGGGCATATTCGGAAGTAGATAGGATTAAACATTTGCCTATTAGGACGAAGTCAAGTATGAAATGGAAATGTTTGGTGGAGACTAATAAGACTTGGATTCATCGTACTGGTTATGACAAAGAGTAGAGTAGCATAATGGAGAATATGCATTGAGAAAATATTGGATGTTAGAGGTTGACATCGAGGACAGTTTAACAACAGAAGATGAGATAGAGGAACAATAAAAAATGGTTTGATTGATGAGCTCTTTGAGGAAGAAGGAATTTGATTGTAAGGGAAAAGAAACAAAATAGATTTTTGGAAGCTGATGTAGGATGATACGACAGACGTGGTAGGTCAAATGGGGATAGCCAACGATGAGAAACATTTAACGTTATGGCATACGAGAGTAAACTAAGTTATGACTTGGAACTGAGGTAGTTATGTTAGAGGGTGATCCGATAGTTTAAGTCTGGGGTAAAGGGTTTGTGTGTTTTGTAGATGGCATAGTGGGCACGTGAAAGAAAATGTAGGGAAGTTTCAATCACCAACCGGACGTTGGGATGGAAATATTAAGATTGTAATTTGGAATGAAGTTTGAATCTGAACATATACGGATCATCACCATTATGAGATTAAAGGAATAACTAAGGAATTATGGACATTGGGGAAAATGTGGAGTTCTCTACTTAGATGACGACTTCTTTTGGAGTGAAACAGGTTGAATTGTACTCGAGGTATTAGCGGATTACTGCTTTGAGAGGTACTCAGCAGATTGTTCCGAGCTAAGTAAGCGTGTAGGAAACTGTATCTGGTGTTGGGAGATTGTGCCTCACGGTCGGTAGTGAAGTAACAGGAATTTGGAGGAAACATTTAGGAAACATCGAAGCGATTATTGGACCCTTGTGTCTTGCATAAAATTGAGAACAGGATAAGGAGAACACTATTGTAGTTGGTAACGATGGTTTATTCCACCATCATGGTTGTCGCCTACCTATTGACAAATTGAGGAACTGATCATCCTTAATCTGTTGTTGATAGTAGACAAGATTGTGTTGAATGGAATGAATGATTCTTGTCGGCTTAGATAGTGTGGGGTTTCAGCGTTGCGTCTAGAGTCCGAGTCACTGTGACTTTGTAGAGGGTTGCAATAGGTGCGCGGTCGTTCTAGTGAGTGTGTTAGTGATAAATTCGTAAGTTGTTACATTTACCTCGAGTTTCGAGGGCGAAACTCCTTTTTGGTGGGTAGTAATGTAAGACCCGTATATTTTAGTCGGTACTATTTTGCGATGCTTTGTCAATTAATCGGTGTTTCTATGAACTTTGGGGTAGTAAACTTTTTGTACCCGATATTTTTAGGGGTTCCGGTGGTGGATCAGTTTGACCCCTATGTTTTATTTTGAGAAATCGATCAGACTTTTTGAATTGGCGAGGATTATAATTGATTGCAGATATTTTTATGGTATCGGAAATTCTGAAAATGTGACTCTGTTGATGTTTTGAGAAAGCGAGAAAAATATAGCCGTCGTTTTAATTTCCACGGACTCCGAGTGTTGTCGGAAATTTTAAATAAGAGTTTATTTATCGCCGGAAATGAAAATTTAATCCCATTTTATTTTTCTAAGCGGCGTAGAAAATTTATTTGTTCGGAATAATTATTTTGTCGAAAATAATGTTGTGTTTTATTTTAAAGATGACGGTAGAATTTTTCTGTTTTCGAAAAAGTTATTCAGGAGTGTTTTACGACTCGTCTGTGAGCGAACGAGGAGACCGAACGAACTAACGGGTAGTAAGAATAGTAAGGCGGCATAAATTGTATATCATGATATTTTGTCTTTGTGTTTATTAATCACGTGTGAGAGAGAGGGAAGGAGTAAATCTTGGTCATTGAAATTAATGGCTAGGATTTCATTTGAAACATTATATAAATGTTACTTGTTTTAGTTTTTCCATTTTACTGAGTTTTCTATCTCTCTTGCAAGAAGAAAAAAACATGGTGAGTTTTTATGTTGTTTTAGTTATTTAATTTTTGGTTAGTTAATTATTTATTTTAGTTTAGTATTAAGTTATGTGGTTAGATTTAGTATATTATACGCCGATAGAATACCCTCTGGTTTACTGCTTTGAGTTAAAAAAATTATTATTGTCGGTAATAAAAATATTTTCTATCCGATTATCGGATTATATTTTTTAGAGAAAAAATATTGGTACCGATTTAATTTATCTGTGGGTATATTATTTGGATTATTATTATTTTTATTATTTTAATTTATTATTGTAAGAAAAGAAAATAAAAGAAGGAGAGGAAAAAAATTTATTACGGTCGTAACCAAAGCGTTACGGTCGTCATGCTCTTAAGATGCGTGTTACGGTCGTAACAGGGGGTGACGACCGTAACACCCTTTTTGTCTTCCGTCTGGTTTTATTATTATTATGTTTACTATTCATTTATTTAACTTATTCAATTATTGGGTTTAAAATAAAATTGAATAAAGAGAGAGTGGGTGGTGGGACCCACCCCTTGTATTTGGTTTTGGAGTGACGATCGTCACTTGGTGTGTTACGGGCGTCTTGCCATTTTTCTTTGCTGGGCGTCCCGCTGTTTTTACTTTCGGTCTCATAATTTTCATTCCGTTTGATATTTTTTATCCCGGTTTTTTTAACTGAAAGAATAATTATTTATCTTTATTTATATATTTTTAAATAATTATTTTATTTTTTTGGAATTTTTCGGATACGTTCGGAATAGTATGTTAAAGTACGATCTGTGCCGATTTTTGGTACCGTGGGAAAAACTGTTAACTAGTTTTGTGTCGAAATATTTTTAGATCCAAAATAATTTATTGTGATTAGAAAACTATTATTTATTCTAAATTTTAATTTAGAATATTATTGAAATTGGAATATTAGTTAGTATTTTATTTGTTTAATTAATTTTATTTATGGTATGATTAAAATATTTGGATACAAGGAGATAATTTAATTTTAGATATACGAAATAAATATTTTGGCTATTTATTTGGTATTTATCGTATTTTAGGTTGTTTTATTTTGGGGTTAAAATCTTATTTTGGGGATTTATATATTTCGTTTTCGCTGAATTTATTCATAGTGCGAGAAAAATAATTTGACGCAATTATGGGTTCAAGTAAAAGAATTTAAATTAGTTGTGGAAAATTTTCCTCCAGTTTGATATTTATTCTGTTAAGAGAAAAATTAGTTTCTTCCTTATTTGAAAAGATGTATTTTATGAAGCCATTAGGGTAGAAACCAGTGTCGTAACCCAAAACCTGATTGAGTAGGTTATCAACCAAGACCCAGCCTTGTTGTAGGATATATTCGAGTGGTTTTAACATAAGTCCTTTGTGTATTATAAAGGTTTACAGTGGGATCCGATTAGGAGGTTTCATCGTGAAGGACGAATTGATCTTACGTAGCGTAGGTTGGTTGGGTTGGAAGCTTGCTCAGGTAAGGGCACTTTCTAACGATATTATATGTGATTGAATGCATGTGTGGTTGTATTCATGATTGTGTGCCCTTATGGGGATGTGTGATGATTGTGTGCCCAGTTGGGATATGTGGTTATATACATGATTGTGTGCCCAGTTGGGGATATGTGGTTATATACATGATTGTGTGCCCAGTTGGGGATGTGTGTTTATGCTATGACGCTAAACTTGTGATGTGCATTCATATGATCTGTGATAAATATATGATTTGCGGTTAAAGTGTATGTCGAGGAGGACAACACGAGGTGTGTCTGAGCCACCTGTTGGTAATGAGAATTATTCATATGATTTGTGATAAATATATGAATTGCGATTGATGTGTAAGTCGAGGAGGATAACACGAGGTGTGTCTGAGCCACCTGTTGGTACTGAGAATTGTTCATATGATCTGTGATAGATATATGAACTGAATTGTGAATTGTGACTTTACATTTTGTGATTATACATATTGTGTTTATATAGACTGTTGCATTTGCATGTGTGAGTTCATGCATACCATAGTTGCGTGTAGGTAGTTGGCGCCGTACGGGCCAGGGTGATGGCTTCTGAATCATCACTTAATCCCGAAGGGAATTCTACTGCACTAGGTGATGTGACTGAGCCGTCATCGATCCTTTGAGATCAAATTGAGTCAGGAGAATGCGAGGGAGGCAACTCCGGGTGTTTGCAAGGGCAACACTTTTGTGTCTGCGAGGCAGCACGGTTAGTGAGGACCCAAGGGGGTATCACGACTCTCTGCGGAGAGGTTAAATTCCAGAATTCATGCATGGTGAGGGTACCCGACGAATTGGGACCACCAAATTCATATAGGTCTGCATTTAGGATGTGTGTGCATTGCATTTGTGTGTTAAATTAAATGTTTGTGCATTGCATTTGTGTGTTAAATTAAATGTTTGTGCATTGCATTTGTGTGTTAAATTAAATGTTTGTGCATTGCGTTGGTGTGTTAAATTAAATTTTGTGATTGTTACATATATCATACTGTCACCTCATTTATGTTGCTCTGCATATCATATTGTCATCTTATTCACGTTGTTATGTATATCATGTTCTGCTGGCATGTGTGTATTCTTCCATATATGCTGTTTTTAGATCGTGACCCTCTACTATTATTATGATGTGGCTAACGACCACCCAGGTTTAGAAGTTGTGATAGTTAAGGTATCCAGGTGTCGTGAAGGCTTGTAAGATGCGATGTCTTGGGGCTAGGAATTCAAGATCAGCTTAGGGTCATGTTTTGAGGTTGTCCATGTTGTTGTTGTTGCTGTTATTATTAAGCTGAGTGCTTATTTTTATGTGTATGGACAAATATTTATAACAGTGGGCATTACGCTGGTCCGTTGTATGGAAAAGACTTAGATCGAAAGCTCATACTCTGTTTAATCATTTTTATTATTTTCCTGAAAAGACAGTTGTCAATATTATGTATGGCATTCAAAAAAAAAATATACACTCCCGCTGTTAAAAATCGGGGTGTTACAACCATCGTCTATTCTTCTCTGACATAGTTCACCATCATCTGTTGACTATCTTCCATGGTTCACACATGATTGACCATCATCTATGCATCTCATACATAGTTCAACATCATCTCCTGACTACCTTCCATGGTTCACACATGATTGACCATCATCTATGCATCTCATACATAGTTCAACATCATCTGATGACTATCTTCCATGGTTCACACATGATTGACCATAATCTATTCATCTCTGACATAGTTCACCATCATCTATTGACTATCTTCCATGGTTCACACATAGTTAACCCTCATCTATGTATCTCATATATAGTTCAACATCATCTGTTGACTACCTTCCAAGGTTTACACATAGTTGACCATCATCCATTCATATCTGACATAGTTCACCATCATCTATTGACTATATTCCATGGTTCACACATGATTGACCATCATCTATGCATCTCATAGATAGTTCAACATCATCAGTTGACTACCTTCCGTGGTTTACACATAGTTGACCATCATCTATTCATCTCTGACATAGTTCACCATCATCTGTTGAGTATCTTCCATGGTTCACACATGATTGACCATCATCTATGCATCTCATACATAGTTCAACATCATCTACAGAATACCTTCCATGGTTCACACGTGATTGACCATCATCTATGCATCTTATACATAGTTCAACATCATCTGTTGACTATCTTCCATGGTTCACACATGATTAACCATCATCTATTCATCTGGGATATAGTTCACCATCATCTATTGACTATCTTCCATGGTTCACACATAGTTAACCATCATCTATGCATCTCATACATAGTTCAACATCATCTGTTGACTACCTTCCATGGTTTACACATAGTTGACCATCATCTATTCATATCTGACATAGTTCAGCATCATCGTTGACTATCTTCCATGGTTCAAACATGATTAATCATCATCTATTCATCTCTGACATAGTTCACCATCATCTCCTGACTATCTTCCATGGTTCACACATAGTTGACCATCATCTATGCATCTCATACATAGTTCACCGTCATCTATTGAATATCTTCCATGGTTCACACATGATTGACCATCATCTATTCATCTCTAACATAGTTCACCATTATTTGTTGACTATCTTCCATGGTTCACACATGATTGACCATCATCTATTCATCTCTGACATAGTTCACCATCATCTGTTGACTATCTTCCATGGTTCACACATGGTTGACCATCATCAATGCATCTCTTACATAGTTCAACATCATCTGTTGACTACCTTCTGTGGTTTACATATAGTTGACCATCATCTATTCTTCTCTGACATAGTTCACCATCATCTGTTGACTATTTTCCATGGTTCACACATGATTGACCATCATCCATGCATCTCATACATAGTTCAACAACATCTCCTGACTTCCTTCCATGGTTCACACGTGATTGACCATCATCTATGCATCTTATACATAGTTCAACATCATCTGTTGACTATCTTCCATGGTTCACACATGATTAACCATCATCTATTCATCTGGGATATAGTTCACCATCATCTATTGACTATCTTCCATGGTTCACACATAGTTAACCATCATCTATGCATCTCATACATAGTTCAACATCATCTGTTGACTACCTTCCATGGTTTACACATAGTTGACCATCATCTATTCATATCTGACATAGTTCAGCATCATCGTTAACTATCTTCCATGGTTCACACATGATTAATCATCATCTATTCATCTCTGACATAGTTCACCATCATCTCCTGACTATCTTCCATGGTTCACACATAGTTGACCATCATCTATGCATCTCATACATAGTTCACCGTCATCTATTGAATATCTTCCATGGTTCACACATGATTGACCATCATCTATTCATCTCTAACATAGTTCACCATTATTTGTTGACTATCTTCCATGGTTCACACATGATTGACCATCATCTATTCATCTCTGACATAGTTCACCATCATCTGTTGACTATCTTCCATGGTTCACACATGGTTGACCATCATCAATGCATCTCTTACATAGTTCAACATCATCTGTTGACTACCTTCTGTGGTTTACACATAGTTGACCATTATCTATTCATCTCTGACATAGTTCACCATCATCTGTTGACTATCTTCCATGGTTCACACATGATTGACCATCATCCATGCATCTCATACATAGTTCAACAACATCTCCTGACTTCCTTCCATGGTTCAAACATGATTGACCATCATCTATGCATCTCATACATAGTTCAACATCATCTGTTGACTATCTTCCATGGTTCACACATGATTGACCATCATCTATTCATCTCTGATATAGTTCACCATCATCTGTTGGCTATCATCCATGGTTTACACATAGTTAACCATCATCTATGCATCTAATATATAGTTCAACATTATCTGTTGACTACCTTCCATGGTATACACATAGTTGACCATCATCTATTCATATCAGACATAGTTCACCATCATCTGTTGACTATCTTCCATGGTTCACACATGATTGACCATCATCTATGCATCTCATACATAGTTCAACATCATCTGTTGACTACCTTCCGTGGTTTACACCTAGTTGACCATCATCTATTCATCTCTGACATAATTCACCTTCATCTGTTGACTATCTTCCATGGTTCATACATGATTGGCCATCATCTATGCATCTCATACATAGTTCAACATCATCTACAGAATACCTTCCATGGTTCACACGTGATTGACCATCATCTATGCATCTCATACATAGTTCAACATCATCTGTTGATTATCTTCCATAGTTCACACATGATTGACCATCATCTATTCATCTCTGACATAGTTCACCATCATCTATTGACTATCTTCCATGGTTCAAACATAATTGACCATCATCTATGCATCTCATATATAGTTCAACATCATCTATTAACTACCTTCCATGGTTTACACATAGTTGACCATCATCCATTCATATCTGACATAGTTCAACATCATCTGTTGACTATCTTCCAAGGTTCACATATGATTGACCATCATCTACTCCTCTCTGACATAGTTCACCATCATCTCCTGACTATCTTCCATGGTTCACTCATAGTAGACCATCATCTATGCATCTCATACATAGTTCACCATCATCTGTTGACTATCTTCCATGGTTCACACATGATTGACCATCATCTATTCATCTCTGACAAAGTTCACCATTATTTGTTGACTATCTTCCGTGGTTCACACATGATTGACCATCATCTATTCATCTCTGACATAGTTCACCATCATCTGTTGACTATCTTCCATGGTTCACACATGGTTGACCGTCATCAATGCATCAAATACATAGTTCAACATCATCTGTTGACTACATTCTGTGGTTTACGCATATTTGACCATCATCTATTCATCTCTGACATAGTTCACCGTGATCTATTGACTATCTTCCATGGTTCACACATGATTGACCATCATCTATGCATCTTATACATAGTACAACATCATCTCCTGACTACCTTCCATGGTTTACACATGATTGACCATCATCTATGCATCTCATACATAGTACAACATCATCTGTTGACTATCTTCCATGGTTCACACAAGTTTGACCGTCATCTATTCATCTCTGACATAGTTCACCATCATCTGTTGACTATCTTCCATGGTTAACACATAGCTAACCATCATTTATGCATCTCATACATAGTTAAACATCATCAGTTGACTATCTTCCATGGTTTACACATAGTTGACCATCATCCATTCATCTCTGACATAGTTCACATTCATCCGCTGACTATCTTCCATGGTTCACACATGGTTGACCATCATTTATACATCTCATACATAGTTCAACATCATCTGTTGACTACCTTCAGTGGTTTACACATAGTTGACCATCATCTATTCATCTCTGACATAGTTCACCATCATCTGTTGACTATCTTCCGTGGTTCACACATGATTAACCATCATCTATGCATCTCATACATAGTTCAACATCAACTGTTGACAACTTTCCGTGGTTTACACATAGTTGACCATCGTCTATTCCTCTCTGACATAGTTCACCATCATCTGTTGAGTATCTTCCATGGTTCACACATGATTGACCATCATCTATGCATCTCATACATAGTTCAACATCATCTACAGAATACCTTCCATGGTTCACACGTGATTGACCATCATCTATGCATCTTATACATAGTTCAACATCATCTGTTGACTATCTTCGATGGTTCACACATGATTGACCATGATCTATTTATCTCTGACATAGTTCACCATCATCTATTGACTATCTTCCATGGTTCACACATAGTTAACCATCATCTATGCATCTCATACATAGTTCAACATCATCTGTTGACTACCATCCATGGTTTACACATAGTTGACCATCATCCATTCATATCTGACATAATTCACCATCATCTGTTGACTATATTCCATGGTTCACACATGATTGACCATCATCTATGCATCTCATACATAGCTTAACATCATCTGTTGACTACCTTCTGTGGTTTACACATAGTTGACCATCATCTATTCATCTCTGACATAGTTCACCATCATCTGTTAACTATCTTCCGTGGTTCACACATGATTGAAGATCTATGCATCTCATATATAGTTCAACATCATTTCCTGACTACCTTCCCTGGTTCACACATGATTGACCATCATCTATGCATCTCATACATAGTTCAACATCATCTGTTGATTATCTTCCATGGTTCACACATGATTGGCCATTATCTATTCATCTCTAACATAGTTCACCATCATCGTTGACTATCTTCCATGGTTCACACATAGTTGACCATCATCTATGCATCTCATACATAGTTCTACATCATCTATTGACTACCTTCCATGGTTTACACATAGTTGACCATCATCCATTCATATCTGACATAGTTCAACATCATCTGTTGATTATCTTCCATGGTTCACACATGATTAACCATCATCTATTCATCTCTGACATAGTTCACCATCATCTCTTGACTATCTTCCATGGTTCATAAATAGTTGACCATCATCTATGCATCTCATACATAGTTCACCATCATCTGTTGACTATCTTCCATGGTTCACACATGATTGACCATCATCTATTCATCTCTGACATAGCTCACCATTATTTGTTGACTATCTTCCATTGTTCACACATGATTGACCATTATCTATGCATCTTATACATAGTTCAACATCATCTGTTGATTATCTTCCATGGTTCACACATGATTGACCATCCTCTATTCATATCTGACATAGTTCACCATCATCTGTTGACTATCTTCCATGGTTCACACATAGTTGACCATCATCTATGCATCTCATACATAGTTCAACATCATCTGTTGACTACCTTGCATCGTTTACACATAGTTTACCATCATCAATTCATATCTGACATAGTTCAACATCATCTTCTGACTATCTTCCATGGTTCACACATGATTAACCATCATCTATTCATCTCTGACATAGTTTACCATCATCTCCTGGCTATCATCCATGGTTCACACTTAGTTAACCATCATCTATGCATCAAATACATAGTTCAACATCATCTGTTGACTACCTTCCATGGTTTACACATAGTTGACCATCATCCATTCATATCTGACATAGTTCACCATCATCTGTTGACTATCTTCCATGGTTCACACATGATTGGCCATCATCTATGCATCTCTTACATAGTTCAACATCATCTGTTGACTACCTTCCGTGGTTTACACCTAGTTGACCATTATCTATTCATCTCTGACATAATTCACCTTCATCTGTTGACTATCTTTCATGGTTCATACATGATTGACCATCATCTATGCATCTCATACATAGTTCAACATCATCTCCTGACTACCTTCCCTGGTTCACACATGATTGACCATCATCTATGCATCTCATACATAGTTCAACATCATCTGTTGACTACCTTCCGTGGTTTACACCTAGTTGACCATCATCTATTCATCTCTGACATAATTCACCTTCATCTGTTGACTATCTTCCATGGTTCATACATGATTGGCCATCATCTATGCATCTCATACATAGTTCAACATCATCTACAGAATACCTTCCATGGTTCACACGTGATTGACCATCATATATGCATCTCATACATAGTTCAACATCATCTGTTGATTATCTTCCATAGTTCACACATGATTGACCATCATCTATTCATCTCTGACATAGTTCACCATCATCTATTGACTATCTTCCATGGTTCAAACATAATTGACCATCATCTATGCATCTCATATATAGTTCAACATCATCTATTAACTACCTTCCATGGTTTACACATAGTTGACCATCATCCATTCATATCTGACATAGTTCAACATCATCTGTTGACTATCTTCCAAGGTTCACATATGATTGACCATCATCTACTCCTCTCTAACATAGTTCACCATCATCTCCTGACTATCTTCCATGGTTCACTCATAGTTGACCATCATCTATGCATCTCATACATAGTTCACCATCATTTGTTGACTATCTTCCATGGTTCACACATGATTGACCATCATCTATTCATCTCTGACATAGTTCACCATTATTTGTTGACTATCTTTCGTGGTTCACACATGATTGACCATCATCTATTCATCTCTGACATAGTTCACCATCATCTGTTGACTATCTTCCATGGTTCACACATGGTTGACCGTCATCAATGCATCAAATACATAGTTCAACATCATCTGTTGACTACATTCTGTGGTTTACACATATTTGACCATCATCTATTCATCTCTGACATAGTTCATCGTCATCTATTGACTATCTTCCATGGTTCACACATGATTGACCATCATCTATGCATCTTATACATAGTACAACATCATCTCCTGACTACCTTCCATGGTTTACACATGATTGACCATCATCTATGCATCTCATACATAGTACAACATCATCTGTTGACTATCTTCCATGGTTCACACAAGTTTGACCATCATCTATTCATCTCTGACATAGTTCACCATCATCTGTTGACTATCTTCCATTGTTAACACATAGCTAACCATCATTAATGCATCTCATACATAGTTAAACATCATCAGTTGACTATCTTCCATGGTTTACACATAGTTGACCATCATCCATTCATCTCTGACATAGTTCACATTCATCTGCTGACTATCTTCCATGGTTCACACATGGTTGACCATCATCTATGCATCTCATACATAGTTCAACATCATCTGTTAACTACCTTCTGTGGTTTACACATAGTTGACCATCATCTATTCATCTCTGACATAGTTCACCATCATCTGTTGACTATCTTCCGTGGTTCACACATGATTGACCATCATCTATGCATCTCATACATAGTTCAACATCAACTGTTGACAACTTTCCGTGGTTTACACATAGTTGACCATCGTCTATTCATCTCTGACATAGTTCACCATCATCTGTTGACTATCTTCCATGGTTCACACATGATTGACCATCATCTATGCATCTGATACATAGTTCAACATCATCTACAGAATACCTTCCATGGTTCACACGTGATTGACCATCATCTATGCATCTCATACATAGTTCAACATAATCTGTTGACTATCTTCCATGGTTCACACATGATTGACCATGATCTATTTATCTCTGACATAGTTCACCATCATCTATTGACTATCTTTCATGGTTCACATATAGTTAACCATCATCTATGCATCTCATACATAGTTCAACATCATTTGTTGACTACCATCCATGGTTTACACATAGTTGACCATCATCCATTCATATCTGACATAATTCACCATCATCTGTTGACTATATTCCATGGTTCACACATGATTGACCATCATCTATGCATCTCATACATAGCTCAACATCATCTGTTGAGTACCTTCTGTGGTTTACACATAGTTGACCATCATCTATTCATCTCTGACATAGTTCACCATCATCTGTTAACTATCTTCCGTGGTTCACACATGATTGACCATCTATGCATCTCATACATAGTTCAACATCATCTCCTGACTACCTTCCCTGGTTCACACATGATTGACCATCATCTATGCATCTCATACATAGTTCAACATCATCTGTTGATTATCTTCCATGGTTCACACATGATTGGCCATTATCTATTCGTCTCTAACATAGTTCACCATCATCGTTGACTATCTTCCATGGTTCACACATAGTTGACCATCATCTATGCATCTCATACATAGTTCTACATCATCTGTTGACTACCTTCCATGGTTTACACATAGTTGACCATCATCCATTCATATCTGACATAGTTCAACATCATATGTTGATTATCTTCCATGGTTCACACATGATTGACCATCATCTATTCATCTCTGACATAGTTCACCATCATCTCTTGACTATCTTCCATGGTTCATACATAGTTGACCATCATCTATGCATCTCATACATAGTTCACCATCATCTGTTGACTATCTTCCATGGTTCACACATGATTGACCATCATCTATTCATCTCTGACATAGCTCACCATTATTTGTTGACAATCTTCCATTGTTCACACATGATTGACCATTATCTATGCATCTTATACATAGTTCAACATCATCTGTTGATTATCTTCCATGGTTCACACATGATTGACCATCCTCTATTCATCTCTGACATAGTTCACCATCATCTGTTGACTATCTTCCATGGTTCACACATAGTTGACCATCATCTATGCATCTCATACATAGTTCAACATCATCTGTTGACTACCTTGCATGGTTTACACATAGTTGACCATCATCAATTCATATCTGACATAGTTCAACATCATCTTCTGACTATCTTCCATGGTTCACACATGATTAACCATCATCTATTCATCTCTGACATAGTTTACCGTCATCTGTTGGCTATCATCCATGGTTCACACATAGTTAACCATCATCTATGCATCTAATACATAGTTCAACATCATCTGTTGACTACCTTCCATGGTTTACACATAGTTAACCATCATCCATTCATATCTGACATAGTTCACCATCATCTGTTGACTATCTTCCATGGTTCACACATGATTGGCCATCATCTATGTATCTCTTACATAGTTCAACATCATCTGTTGACTACCTTCTGTGGTTGACACATAGTTGACCATCTTCTATTCATCTCTGACATAGTTCACCATCATCTGTTGACTATCTTCCATGGTTCACACATGATTGACCATCATCTATCCATCTCATACATAGTTCAACATCATCTCCTGACTACCTTCCCTGGTTCACACAGGATTGACCATCATCTATGCATCTCATACATAGTTCAGCATCATCTGTTGATTATCTTCCATGGTTCACACATGATTGACCATCATCTATTCATTTCTGACATAGTTCACCATCATCTGTTGACTGTCTTCCAGGGTTCACACATAGTTGACCATCATCTATGCATCTCATACATAGTTCTACATCATCTGTTGACTACCTTCCATGGTTTACACATAGATGACCATCATCTGTTCATATCTGACATAGTTCAACATCATCTGTTGACTATCCTCCATGGTTCACACATGATTGACCATCATTTATTCATCTCTGACATCTTTCACCATCATCTGTTGACTATCTTCCATGGTTCACACATGATTGACCATCATCTATTCATCTCTGACATAGCTCACCTTTATTTGTTGACAATCTTCCGTTTTTCACACATGATTGACCATCATCTATTCATCTCTGACATAGTTCACCATCATCTGTTGACTATCTTCCATGGTTCACACATGGTTGACCGTCATCAATGCATCTAATACATAGTTCAACATCATCTGTTGATTACCTTCCGTGGTTTACACAAAGTTGAACATCATTTGTTCATCTCTGACATAGTTCACCATCTTCTATTGACTATCTTCCATTGTTCACACATGATTTGCCATCATCTATGCATCTCATACATAGTTCAACATCATCTCCTGACTACCTTCCATGGTTCACACATGATTGACCATCATCTATGCATCTCATACATAGTTCAACATCATCTGTTGACTATCTTCCAGGGTTCACACATGATTGACCATCATCTATTCATCTCTGACATAGTTCACCATCATCTATTGACTATCTTCCATGGTTCACACATAGTTGACCATCATCTATGCATCTCTTACATAGTTAAACGTCATCTGTTGACTACCTTCCATGGTTTACGCATAGTTGACCATCATCCATTCATCTCTGACATAGTTCACCATCATCTGTTGACTATCTTCCATGGTTCACACATGATTGACCATCATCTATGCATCTCATATATAGTTCAACATCATCTGTTGACTACCTTCTGTGGTTTACACATAGTTGACCATCGTCTATTCATCTCTGACATAGTTCACCATCATCTATTGACTATCATCCATGGTTCACACATGATTGACCATCATCTATGCATCTCATACATAGTTCAACATCATCTCCTGACTACCTTCTATGGTTCACACATGATTGACCATCATATATGCATCTCATACATAGTTCAACATCATCTGTTGACTATCTTCCATGGTTCACACATGATTGACCATCATCGATTCATCTTTGACATAGTTCACCATCATCTATTGACTATCTTCCAGGGTTCACACATAGTTAACCATCATCTATGCATCTCATACATAGTTCAACATTATCTGTTGACTACCTTCCATGGTTTACACATAGTTGACCATCATTCATTCATATCTGACATAGTTCACCATCATCTGTTGACTATATTCCATGGTTCACACATGATTGACCATCATCTATGCATCTTATACATAGTTCAACATCTTCTGTTGACTACCTTCCGTGGTTTACACATAGTTGACCATCATCTATTCATCTCAGACATAGTTCACCATCATCTGTTGACTATCTTCCATGGTTCAAACATGATTGACCATCATCTATGCATCTCATACATAGTTCAACATCATCTCCTGACTACCTTCCCTGGTTCACACATGATTAACCATCATCTATGCATCTCATACATAGTTCAGCATCATGTGTTGATTATCTTCCATGGTTCACACATGATTGACCATCATCTATTCATCTCTGACATAGTTCACCATCATCTGTTGACTATCTTACACGGTTCACACATAGTTCACCATCATCTATGCATCTCATACATAGTTCAACTTCATCTGTTGACTACCTTACAAGGTACACATAGTTGACCATCATCCATTCATATCTGACATAGTTCAACATCATCTGTTGACTATCTTCCATGGTTCACACATGATTAACCATCATCTATTCATCTCTGACATAGTTCACCATCATCTGTTGGCTATCATCCATGGTTCACACATAGTTAACCATCATCTATACATCTAATACATTGTTCAACATCATCTGTTGACTACCTTCCATGGTTTACACATAGTTGACCATCATCCATTCATATCTGACATAGTTCACCATCATCTGTTGACTATCTTCCATGGTTCACACATGATTGGCCATCATCTATGCATCTCATACATAGTTCAACATCATCTGTTAACTACCTTCCGTGGTTTACACATAGTTGACCATCATCTATTCATCTCTGACATAGTTCACCATAATCTGTTCACTATCTTCCATGGTTCACACACGATTGACCATCATCTATGCATCTCATACATAGTTCAACATCATCTCCTGAATACCTTCCCTGGTTCACACAGGATTGACCATCATCTATGCATCTTATACATAGTTCAACATCATCTGTTGATTATCTTCCATGGTTCACACATGATTGACCATCATCTATTCATCTCTGACATAGTTCACCGTCACCTTGTTGACTATCTTCCAGGGTTCACACATAGTTGACCATCATCTATGCATCTCATACATAGTTCAACATCATCTGTTGACTATCTTCCAGGGTTCACACATGATTGACCATCATCTATTCATCTCTGACATAGTTCAACATCATCTGTTGACTATCTTCCATGGTTCACACATGATTGACCATCATCTATGCATCTCTTACATAGTTAAACATCATCTGTTGACTACCTTCCATGGTTTACACATAGTTGACCATCATCAATTCATCTCTGACATAGTTCACCATCATCTGTTGACTATCTTCCATGGTTCACAACATGATTGACCATCATCTATGCATCTCATATATAGTTCAACATCATCTGTTGACTACCTTCCGTGGTTTACACATAGTTGACCATCGTCTATTCATCTCTGACATAGTTCACCATCATCTGTTGACTATCTTCCATGGTTCACACTTGATTGACCATCATCTATGCATCTCATACATAGTTCAACATCATCTCCTGACTACCTTCTATGGTTCACACAGGATTGACCATCATCTATGCATCTTATACATAGTTCAACATCATCTGTTGATTATCTTTCATGGTTCACACAAGATTGACCATCATTTATTCATCTCTGACATAGTTCACCATCATCTGTTGACTATCTTCCATGGTTTACACATAGTTGACCGTCATCTATGCATCTCATACATAGTTTAACATCATCTATTGACTACCTTCCATGGTTTACACATAGTTGACCATCATCCATTCATATCTGACATAGTTCAACATCATCTGTTGACTATCTTCCATGGTTCACACATGATTGACCATCCTCTATTCATCTCTGACATAGTTCACTATCATCTCTTGACTATCTTCCATGGTTCATACATAGTTTACCATCATCTATGCATCTCATACATAGTTCACATCATTTGTTGACTATATTCCATGGTTCACACATGATTGACCATCATCTATGCATCTCATACATAGTCAACATCATCTGTTGACTACCTTCCGTGGTTTACACATAGTTGACCATCTTCTATTCATCTCTGACATAGTTCACCATCATCTGTTGACTATCTTCAATGGTTTACACATGATTGACCATCATCTATCCATCTCATACATAGTTCAACATCATCTCCTGAATACCTTCCCTGGTTCACACAGGATTGACCATCATCTATGCATATCATACATAGTTCAACATCATCTGTTGATTATCTTCCATGGTTCACACATGATTGACCATCATCAATTCATTTTTGACATAGTTCACCATCATCTGTTGACTATCTTCCAGGGTTCACACATAGTTGACCATCATCTATGCATCTCATACATAGTTTCTACATCATCTGTTGACTACCTTCCATGGTTTACACATAGTTGACCGTCATCCATTCATATCTGACATAGTTCAACATCATCTGTTGACTATCCTTCATGGTTCACACATGATTGACCATCATCTATCCATCTCATATATAGTTCAACATCATCTCCTGACTACCTTCCCTGGTTCACACAGGATTGACCATCATCTATGCATCTCTGACATAGCTCACCATTATTTATTGACAATCTTCCGTTTTTCACACATGATTGACCATCATCTATTCATCTCTGACATAGTTCACCATCATCTGTTGACTATCTTCCATGGTTCACACATGGTTGACCGTCATCAATGCATCTAATACATAGTTCTACATCATCTGTTGACTACCTTCCATGGTTTACACATAGTTGACCATCATCAATTCATATCTGACATAGTTCAACATCATCTGTTGACTATCCTCCATGGTTCACACATGATTGACCATCATCTATCCATCTCATATATAGTTCAACATTATCTCCTGACTACCTTCCCTGGTTCACACAGGATTGACCATCATCTATGCATCTCTGACATAGCTCACCATTATTTGTTAACAATCTTCCGTTTTTCACATATGATTGACCATCATCTATTCATCTCTGACATAGTTCACCATCATCTGTTCACTATCTTCCATGGTTCACACACGATTGACCATCATCTATGCATCTCATACATAGTTCAACATCATCTCATGACTACCTTCCCTGGTTCACACAGGAATGACCATCATCTATGCATTTTATACAATGTTCAACATTATCTGTTGATTATCTTCCATGGTTCACACATGATTGACCATCATTTATTCATCTCTGACATAGTTCACCATCATCTGTTGACTATCTTCCATGGTTTACACATAGTTGACCCTCATCTATGCATCTCATACATAGTTCAACATCATCTATTGACTACCTTCCATGGTTTACACATAGTTGACCATCATCCATTCATATCTGACATAGTTCAACATCATCTGTTGACTATCTTCCATGGTTCACACATGATTGACCATCGTCTATTCATCTCTGACATAGTTCACCATCATCTATTGACTATATTCCATGGTTCATACATATTTTACCATCATCTATGTATCTCATACATAGTTCACATCATTTGTTGACTATATTCCATGGTTCACACATGATTGACCATCATCTATGCATCTCATACATAGTTCAACATCATCTGTTGACTACCTTCCGTGGTTTACACATAGTTGACCATATTCTATTCATCTCTGACATAGTTCACCATCATCTGTTGACTATCTTCCATGGTTCACACATGTTTGACCATCATCTATCCATCTCATACATAGTTCAACATCATCTCCTGAATACCTTCCCTGGTTCACACAGGATTGACCATCATCTATGCATCTCATACATAGTTCAACATCATCTGTTGATTATCTTCCATGGTTCACACATGATTGACCATCATCTATTCATTTCTGACATAGTTCACCATCATCTGTTGACTATCTTCCCAGGGTTCACACATAGTTGACCATCATCTATGCATCTCATACATAGTTCTACATCATCTGTTGACTACCTTCCATGGTTTACACATAGTTGACCATCATCCATTCATATCTGACATAGTTCAACATCATCTGTTGACTATCCTCCATGGTTCACACATGATTGACCATCATCTATCCATCTCATATATAGTTTAACATCATCTCCTGACTACCTTCCCTGGTTCACACAGGATTGACCATCATCTATGCATCTCTGACATAGTTCACCATCATCTGTTGACTATCTTCCATGGTTCACACATGGTTGACCGTCATCAATGCATCTAATACATAGTTCAACATCATCTGTTGATTACCTTCCGTGGTTTACACAAAGTTGAACATCATTTGTTCATCTCTGACATAGTTCACCATCTTCTATTGACTATCTTCCATGGTTCACACATGATTTGCCATCATCTATGCATCTCATACATAGTTCAACATCATCTCCTGACTACCTTCCATGGTTCACACATGATTGACCATTATCTATGCATCTCAACATAGTTCAACATCATCTGTTGACTATCTTCCATGGTTCACACATGATTGACCATGATCTATTCATCTCTGACATAGTTCACCAACATCTGTTGACTATCTTCCATGGGTCACACATAGTTAACAATCATCTATGCATCCCATCCATAGTTCAACTTCATCTGTTGACTACCTTCCAAGGTTTACACATAGTTGACCATCATCCATTCATATCTGACATAATTCACCATCATCTGTTGACTATATTCCATGGTTCACACATGATTGACCATCATCTATGCATCTCATACATAGCTCAAAATCATCTGTTGACTACCTTCTGTGGTTTACACATAGTTGACCATCATCTATTCATCTCTGACATAGTTCACCATCATCTGTTAACTATCTTCCGTGGTTCACACATGATTGACCATCTATACATCTCATACATAGTTCAACATCATCTCCTGACTACCTTCCCTGGTTCACACATGATTGACCATCATCTATGCATCTCATACATAGTTCAACATCATCTGTTGATTATCTTCCATGGTTCATACATGATTGGCCATTATCTATTCATCTCTAACATAGTTCACCATCATCGTTGACTATCTTCCATGGTTCACACATAGTTGACCATCATCTATGCATCTCATACATAGTTCTACATCATCTGTTGATTACCTTCCATGGTTTACACATAGTTGACCATCATCTATTCATATCTGACATAGTTCAACATCATCTGTTGATTATCTTCCATGGTTCACACATGATTGACCATCATCTATTCATCTCTGACATAGTTCACCATCATCTCTTGACTATCTTCCATGGTTCATACATAGTTGACCATCATCTATGCATCTCATACATAGTTCACCATCATCTGTTGACTATCTTCCATGGTTCACACATGATTGACCATCATCTATTCATCTCTGACATAGCTCACCATTATTTGTTGACAATCTTCCATTGTTCACACATGATTGACCATTATCTATGCATCTTATACATAGTTCAACATCATCTGTTGATTATCTTCCATGGTTCACACATGATTGACCATCCTCTATTCATCTCTGACATAGTTCACCATCATCTGTTGACTATCTTCCATGGTTCACACATAGTTGACCATCATCTATGCATCTCATACATAGTTCAACATCATCTGTTGACTACCTTGCATGGTTTACACATAGTTGACCATCATCAATTCATATCTGACATAGTTCAACATCATCTTCTGACTATCTTCCATGGTTCACACATGATTAACCATCATCTATTCATCTCTGACATAGTTTACCGTCATCTGTTGGCTATCATCCATGGTTCACACATAGTTAACCATCATCTATGCATCTAATACATAGTTCAACATCATCTGTTGACTACCTTCCATGGTTTACACATAGTTAACCATCATCCATTCATATCTGACATAGTTCACCATCATCTGTTGACTATCTTCCATGGTTCACACATGATTGGCCATCATCTATGTATCTCTTACATAGTTCAACATCATCTGTTGACTACCTTCTGTGGTTGACACATAGTTGACCATCTTCTATTCATCTCTGACATAGTTCACCATCATCTGTTGACTATCTTCCATGGTTCACACATGATTGACCATCATCTATCCATCTCATACATAGTTCAACATCATCTCCTGACTACCTTCCCTGGTTCACACAGGATTGACCATCATCTATGCATCTCATACATAGTTCAACATCATCTGTTGATTATCTTCCATGGTTCACACATGATTGACCATCATCTATTCATTTCTGACATAGTTCACCATCATCTGTTGACTGTCTTCCAGGGTTCACACATAGTTGACCATCATCTATGCATCTCATACATAGTTCTACATCATCTGTTGACTACCTTCCATGGTTTACACATAGATGACCATCATCTGTTCATATCTGACATAGTTCAACATCATCTGTTGACTATCCTCCATGGTTCACACATGATTGACCATCATTTATTCATCTCTGACATCTTTCACCATCATCTGTTGACTATCTTCCATGGTTCACACATGATTGACCATCATCTATTCATCTCTGACATAGCTCACCTTTATTTGTTGACAATCTTCCGTTTTTCACACATGATTGACCATCATCTATTCATCTCTGACATAGTTCACCATCATCTGTTGACTATCTTCCATGGTTCACACATGGTTGACCGTCATCAATGCATCTAATACATAGTTCAACATCATCTGTTGATTACCTTCCGTGGTTTACACAAAGTTGAACATCATTTGTTCATCTCTGACATAGTTCACCATCTTCTATTGACTATCTTCCATTGTTCACACATGATTTGCCATCATCTATGCATCTCATACATAGTTCAACATCATCTCCTGACTACCTTCCATGGTTCACACATGATTGACCATCATCTATGCATCTCATACATAGTTCAACATCATCTGTTGACTATCTTCCAGGGTTCACACATGATTGACCATCATCTATTCATCTCTGACATAGTTCACCATCATCTATTGACTATCTTCCATGGTTCACACATAGTTGACCATCATCTATGCATCTCTTACATAGTTAAACGTCATCTGTTGACTACCTTCCATGGTTTACGCATAGTTGACCATCATCCATTCATCTCTGACATAGTTCACCATCATCTGTTGACTATCTTCCATGGTTCACACATGATTGACCATCATCTATGCATCTCATATATAGTTCAACATCATCTGTTGACTACCTTCTGTGGTTTACACATAGTTGACCATCGTCTATTCATCTCTGACATAGTTCACCATCATCTATTGACTATCATCCATGGTTCACACATGATTGACCATCATCTATGCATCTCATACATAGTTCAACATCATCTCCTGACTACCTTCTATGGTTCACACATGATTGACCATCATATATGCATCTCATACATAGTTCAACATCATCTGTTGACTATCTTCCATGGTTCACACATGATTGACCATCATCGATTCATCTTTGACATAGTTCACCATCATCTATTGACTATCTTCCAGGGTTCACACATAGTTAACCATCATCTATGCATCTCATACATAGTTCAACATTATCTGTTGACTACCTTCCATGGTTTACACATAGTTGACCATCATTCATTCATATCTGACATAGTTCACCATCATCTGTTGACTATATTCCATGGTTCACACATGATTGACCATCATCTATGCATCTTATACATAGTTCAACATCTTCTGTTGACTACCTTCCGTGGTTTACACATAGTTGACCATCATCTATTCATCTCAGACATAGTTCACCATCATCTGTTGACTATCTTCCATGGTTCAAACATGATTGACCATCATCTATGCATCTCATACATAGTTCAACATCATCTCCTGACTACCTTCCCTGGTTCACACATGATTAACCATCATCTATGCATCTCATACATAGTTCAGCATCATGTGTTGATTATCTTCCATGGTTCACACATGATTGACCATCATCTATTCATCTCTGACATAGTTCACCATCATCTGTTGACTATCTTACACGGTTCACACATAGTTCACCATCATCTATGCATCTCATACATAGTTCAACTTCATCTGTTGACTACCTTACAAGGTTTACACATAGTTGACCATCATCCATTCATATCTGACATAGTTCAACATCATCTGTTGACTATCTTCCATGGTTCACACATGATTAACCATCATCTATTCATCTCTGACATAGTTCACCATCATCTGTTGGCTATCATCCATGGTTCACACATAGTTAACCATCATCTATACATCTAATACATTGTTCAACATCATCTGTTGACTACCTTCCATGGTTTACACATAGTTGACCATCATCCATTCATATCTGACATAGTTCACCATCATCTGTTGACTATCTTCCATGGTTCACACATGATTGGCCATCATCTATGCATCTCATACATAGTTCAACATCATCTGTTAACTACCTTCCGTGGTTTACACATAGTTGACCATCATCTATTCATCTCTGACATAGTTCACCATAATCTGTTCACTATCTTCCATGGTTCACACACGATTGACCATCATCTATGCATCTCATACATAGTTCAACATCATCTCCTGAATACCTTCCCTGGTTCACACAGGATTGACCATCATCTATGCATCTTATACATAGTTCAACATCATCTGTTGATTATCTTCCATGGTTCACACATGATTGACCATCATCTATTCATCTCTGACATAGTTCACCATCACCTGTTGACTATCTTCCAGGGTTCACACATAGTTGACCATCATCTATGCATCTCATACATAGTTCAACATCATCTGTTGACTATCTTCCAGGGTTCACACATGATTGACCATCATCTATTCATCTCTGACATAGTTCAACATCATCTGTTGACTATCTTCCATGGTTCACACATGATTGACCATCATCTATGCATCTCTTACATAGTTAAACATCATCTGTTGACTACCTTCCATGGTTTACACATAGTTGACCATCATCAATTCATCTCTGACATAGTTCACCATCATCTGTTGACTATCTTCCATGGTTCACACATGATTGACCATCATCTATGCATCTCATATATAGTTCAACATCATCTGTTGACTACCTTCCGTGGTTTACACATAGTTGACCATCGTCTATTCATCTCTGACATAGTTCACCATCATCTGTTGACTATCTTCCATGGTTCACACTTGATTGACCATCATCTATGCATCTCATACATAGTTCAACATCATCTCCTGACTACCTTCTATGGTTCACACAGGATTGACCATCATCTATGCATCTTATACATAGTTCAACATCATCTGTTGATTATCTTTCATGGTTCACACAAGATTGACCATCATTTATTCATCTCTGACATAGTTCACCATCATCTGTTGACTATCTTCCATGGTTTACACATAGTTGACCGTCATCTATGCATCTCATACATAGTTTAACATCATCTATTGACTACCTTCCATGGTTTACACATAGTTGACCATCATCCATTCATATCTGACATAGTTCAACATCATCTGTTGACTATCTTCCATGGTTCACACATGATTGACCATCCTCTATTCATCTCTGACATAGTTCACTATCATCTCTTGACTATCTTCCATGGTTCATACATAGTTTACCATCATCTATGCATCTCATACATAGTTCACATCATTTGTTGACTATATTCTATGGTTCACACATGATTGACCATCATCTATGCATCTCATACATAGTCAACATCATCTGTTGACTACCTTCCGTGGTTTACACATAGTTGACCATCTTCTATTCATCTCTGACATAGTTCACCATCATCTGTTGACTATCTTCAATGGTTTACACATGATTGACCATCATCTATCCATCTCATACATAGTTCAACATCATCTCCTGAATACCTTCCCTGGTTCACACAGGATTGACCATCATCTATGCATATCATACATAGTTCAACATCATCTGTTGATTATCTTCCATGGTTCACACATGATTGACCATCATCAATTCATTTTTGACATAGTTCACCATCATCTGTTGACTATCTTCCAGGGTTCACACATAGTTGACCATCATCTATGCATCTCATACATAGTTCTACATCATCTGTTGACTACCTTCCATGGTTTACACATAGTTGACCGTCATCCATTCATATCTGACATAGTTCAACATCATCTGTTGACTATCCTTCATGGTTCACACATGATTGACCATCATCTATCCATCTCATATATAGTTCAACATCATCTCCTGACTACCTTCCCTGGTTCACACAGGATTGACCATCATCTATGCATCTCTGACATAGCTCACCATTATTTATTGACAATCTTCCATTTTTCACACATGATTGACCATCATCTATTCATCTCTGACATAGTTCACCATCATCTGTTGACTATCTTCCATGGTTCACACATGGTTGACCGTCATCAATGCATCTAATACATAGTTCTACATCATCTGTTGACTACCTTCCATGGTTTACACATAGTTGACCATCATCAATTCATATCTGACATAGTTCAACATCATCTGTTGACTATCCTCCATGGTTCACACATGATTGACCATCATCTATCCATCTCATATATAGTTCAACATTATCTCCTGACTACCTTCCCTGGTTCACACAGGATTGACCATCATCTATGCATCTCTGACATAGCTCACCATTATTTGTTAACAATCTTCCGTTTTTCACATATGATTGACCATCATCTATTCATCTCTGACATAGTTCACCATCATCTGTTCACTATCTTCCATGGTTCACACACGATTGACCATCATCTATGCATCTCATACATAGTTCAACATCATCTCATGACTACCTTCCCTGGTTCACACAGGAATGACCATCATCTATGCATTTTATACAATGTTCAACATTATCTGTTGATTATCTTCCATGGTTCACACATGATTGACCATCATTTATTCATCTCTGACATAGTTCACCATCATCTGTTGACTATCTTCCATGGTTTACACATAGTTGACCCTCATCTATGCATCTCATACATAGTTCAACATCATCTATTGACTACCTTCCATGGTTTACACATAGTTGACCATCATCCATTCATATCTGACATAGTTCAACATCATCTGTTGACTATCTTCCATGGTTCACACATGATTGACCATCGTCTATTCATCTCTGACATAGTTCACCATCATCTATTGACTATATTCCATGGTTCATACATATTTTACCATCATCTATGTATCTCATACATAGTTCACATCATTTGTTGACTATATTCCATGGTTCACACATGATTGACCATCATCTATGCATCTCATACATAGTTCAACATCATCTGTTGACTACCTTCCGTGGTTTACACATAGTTGACCATATTCTATTCATCTCTGACATAGTTCACCATCATCTGTTGACTATCTTCCATGGTTCACACATGTTTGACCATCATCTATCCATCTCATACATAGTTCAACATCATCTCCTGAATACCTTCCCTGGTTCACACAGGATTGACCATCATCTATGCATCTCATACATAGTTCAACATCATCTGTTGATTATCTTCCATGGTTCACACATGATTGACCATCATCTATTCATTTCTGACATAGTTCACCATCATCTGTTGAGTATCTTCCCAGGGTTCACACATAGTTGACCATCATCTATGCATCTCATACATAGTTCTACATCATCTGTTGACTACCTTCCATGGTTTACACATAGTTGACCATCATCCATTCATATCTGACATAGTTCAACATCATCTGTTGACTATCCTCCATGGTTCACACATGATTGACCATCATCTATCCATCTCATATATAGTTTAACATCATCTCCTGACTACCTTCCCTGGTTCACACAGGATTGACCATCATCTATGCATCTCTGACATAGCTCAATATTATTTGTTGACAATCTTCCTTTTTTCACACATGATTGACCATCATCTATTCATCTCTGACATAGTTCACCATCATCTGTTGACTATCTTCCATGGTTCACACATGGTTGACCGTCATCAATGCATCTAATACATAGTTCAACATCATCTGTTGATTACCTTCCGTGGTTTACACAAAGTTGAACATCATTTGTTCATCTCTGACATAGTTCACCATCTTCTATTGACTATCTTCCATGGTTCACACATGATTTGCCATCATCTATGCATCTCATACATAGTTCAACATCATCTCCTGACTACCTTCCATGGTTCACACATGATTGACCATTATCTATGCATCTCAACATAGTTCAACATCATCTGTTGACTATCTTCCATGGTTCACACATGATTGACCATGATCTATTCATCTCTGACATAGTTCACCAACATCTGTTGACTATCTTCCATGGGTCACACATAGTTAACAATCATCTATGCATCCCATCCATAGTTCAACTTCATCTGTTGACTACCTTCCAAGGTTTACACATAGTTGACCATCATCCATTCATATCTGACATAATTCACCATCATCTGTTGACTATATTCCATGGTTCACACATGATTGACCATCATCTATGCATCTCATACATAGCTCAAAATCATCTGTTGACTACCTTCTGTGGTTTACACATAGTTGACCATCATCTATTCATCTCTGACATAGTTCACCATCATCTGTTAACTATCTTCCGTGGTTCACACATGATTGACCATCTATACATCTCATACATAGTTCAACATCATCTCCTGACTACCTTCCCTGGTTCACACATGATTGACCATCATCTATGCATCTCATACATAGTTCAACATCATCTGTTGATTATCTTCCATGGTTCATACATGATTGGCCATTATCTATTCATCTCTAACATAGTTCACCATCATCGTTGACTATCTTCTATGGTTCACACATAGTTGACCATCATCTATGCATCTCATACATAGTTCTACATCATCTGTTGATTACCTTCCATGGTTTACACATAGTTGACCATCATCCATTCATATCTGACATAGTTCAACATCATCTGTTGATTATCTTCCATGGTTCACACATGATTGACCATCATCTATTCATCTCTGACATAGTTCACCATCATCTCTTGACTATCTTCCATGGTTCATACATAGTTGACCATCATCTATGCATCTCATACATAGTTCACCATCATCTGTTGACTATCTTCCATGGTTCACACATGATTGACCATCATCTATTCATCTCTGACATAGCTCACTATTATTTGTTGACTATCTTCCATTGTTCACACATGATTGACCATTATCTATGCATCTTATACATAGTTCAACATCATCTGTTGATTATCTTCCATGGTTCACACATGATTGACCATCCTCTATTCATCTCTGACATAGTTCACCATCATCTGTTGACTATCTTCCATGGTTCACACATAGTTGACCATCATCTATGCATCTCATACATAGTTCAACATCATCTGTTGACTACCTTGCATGGTTTACACATAGTTGACCATCATCAATTCATATCTGACATAGTTCAACATCATCTTCTGACTATCTTCCATGGTTCACACATGATTAACCATCATCTATTCATCTCTGACATAGTTTACCATCATCTGTTGGCTATGATCCATGGTTCACACATAGTTAACCATCATCTATGCATCTAATACATAGTTCAACATCATCTGTTGACTACCTTCCATGGTTTACACATAGTTGACCATCATCCATTCATATCTGACATAGTTCACCATCATCTGTTGACTATCTTCCATGGTTCACACATGATTGGCCATCATCTATGCATCTCTTACATAGTTCAACATCATCTGTTGACTACCTTGTGTGGTTTACACATAGTTGACCATCTCCTATTCATCTCTGACATAGTTCACCATCATCTGTTGACTATCTTCCATGGTTCACACATGATTGACCATCATCTATCCATCTCATACATAGTTCAACATCATCTCCTGACTACCTTCCCTGGTTCACACAGGATTGACCATCATCTATGCATCTCATACATAGTTCAACGTCATCTGTTGATTATATTCCATGGTTCACACATGATTGACCATCATCTATTCATTTCTGACATAGTTCACCATCATCTGTTGACTATCTTCCAGGGTTCACACATAGTTGACCATCATCTATGCATCTCATACATAGTTCTACATCATCTGTTGACTGGCTTCCATGGTTTACACATAGATGACCATCATCCATACATATCTGACATAGTTCAACATCATCTGTTGACTATCCTCCATGGTTCACACATGATTGACCATCATTTATCCATCTCTGACATAGTTCACCATCATCTGTTGACTATCTTCCATGGTTCACACATGATTGACCATCATCTATTCATCTCTGACATAGCTCACCTTTATTTGTTGACAATCTTCCGTTTTTTACACATGATTGACCATCATCTATTCATCTCTGACATAGTTCACCATCATCTGTTGACTATCTTCCATGGTTCACACATGGTTGACCGTCATCAATGCATCTAATACATAGTTCAACATCATCTGTTGATTACCTTCCGTGGTTTACACAAAGTTGAACATTATTTGTTCATCTCTGACATAGTTCACCATCTTCTATTGGCTATCTTCCATTGTTCACACATGATTTGCCATCATCAATGCATCTCATACATAGTTCAACATCATCTGTTGACTATCTTCCAGGGTTCACACATGATTGACCATCATCTATTCATCTCTGACATAGTTCACCATCATCTATTGACTATCTTCCATGGTTCACACATAGTTGACCATCATCTATGCATCTCTTACATAGTTAAACATCATCTGTTGACTACCTTCCATGGTTTACACATAGTTGACCATCATCCATTCATCTCTGACATAGTTCACCATCATCTGTTGACTATATTCCATGGTTCACACATGATTGACCATCATCTATGCATCTCATATATAGTTCAACATCATCTATTGACTACCTTCTGTGGTTTACACATAGTTGACCATCGTCTATTCATCTCTGACAAAGTTCACCATCATCTGTTGACTATCTTCCATGGTTCACACATGATTGACCATCATCTATGCATCTCATACATAGTTCAACATCATCTCCTGACTACCTTCTATGGTTCACACATGATTGACCATCATATATGCATCTCATACATAGTTCAGCATCATGTGTTGATTATCTTCCATGGTTCACACATGATTGACCATCATCTATTCATCTCTGACATAGTTCACCATCATCTGTTGACTATCTTCCACGGTTCACACATAGTTCACCATCTTCTATGCATCTCATACATAGTTCAACTTCATCTGTTGACTACCTTCCAAGGTTTACACATAGTTGAACATCATTTGTTCAACTCTGACATAGTTCACCATCTTCTATTGACTATCTTCCATAGTTCACACATGATTTGCCATCATATATGCATCTCATACATAGTTTAATATCATCTCCTGACTACCTTCCATGGTTCACACATGATTGACCATCATCTATGCATCTCATACATAGTTCAACATCATCTGTTGACTATCTTCAAGGGTTCACACATGATTGACCATCATCTATTCATCTCTGACATAGTTCACCATCATCTATTGACTATCTTCCATGGTTCACACATAGTTGACCATCATCTATGCATCTCTTACATAGTTAAACATCATCTGTTGACTACCTTCCATGGTTTACACATAGTTGACCATCATCAATTCATCTCTGACATAGTTCACCATCATCTGTTGACTATCTTCCATGGTTCACACATGATTGACCATCATCTATGCATCTCATATATAGTTCAACATCATCTGTTGACTACCTTCCGTGGTTTACACATAGTTGACCATCGTCTATTCATCTCTGACATAGTTCACCATCATCTGTTGACAATCTTCCATGGTTCACACATGATTGACCATCATCTATGTATCTCATACATAGTTCAACATCATCTCCTGACTACCTTCTATGGTTCACACAGGATTCACCATCATCTATGCATCTTATACATAGTTCAACATCATCTGTTGATTATCTTCCATGGTTCACACAAGATTGACCATCATTTATTCATCTCTGACATAGTTCACCTTCATCTGTTGACTATCTTCCGTGGTTTACACATAGTTGACCCTCATCTATGCATCTCATACATAGTTCAACATCATCTATTGACTACCTTCCATGGTTTACACATACTTGACCATCATCCATTCATATCTGACATAGTTCAACATCATCTGTTGACTATTTTCCATGGTTCACACATGATTGACCATCGTCTATTCATCTCTGACATAGTTCACCATCATCTCTTGACTATCTTCCATGGTTCATACATATTTTACCATCATCTATGCATCTCATACATAGTTCACATCATTTGTTGACTATATTCCCTGGTTCACACATGATTGACCATCATCTATGCGTCTCATACATAGTTCAACATCATCTGTTGACTACCTTCCGTGGTTTACACATAGTTGATCATCTTCTATTCATCTCTGACATAGTTCACCATCATTTGTTGACTATCTTCCATGGTTCACACATGATTGACCATCATCTATCCATCTCATACATAGTTCAACATCATCTCCTGAATACCTTCCCTGGTTCACACAGGATTGACCATCATCTATGCATCTCATACATAGTTCAACATCATCTGTTGATTATCTTCCATGGTTCACACATGATTGACCATCATCTATTCATTTCTGACATAGTTCACCATCATCTGTTGACTATCTCCCAGGGTTCACACATAGTTAACCATCATCTATGCATCTCATACATAGTTCTACATCATCTGTTGACTACCTTCCATGGTTTACACATAGTTGACCATCATCCATTCATATCTGACATAGTTCAACATCATCTGTTGACTATCCTCCATGGTTCACACATGATTGACCATCATCTATCCATCTCATATATAGTTCAACATCATCTCCTGACTACCTTCCCTGGTTCACACAGGATTGACCATCATCTATGCATCTCTGACATAGCTCACCATTATTTGTTGACTATCTTCCATGGTTCACACATAGTTGACCATCATCTATGCATCTCTTACATAGTTAAAGATCATCTGTTGACTACCTTCTATGGTTTACACATAGTTGACCATCATCCATTCATCTCTGACATAGTTCACCATCATCTGTTGACTATCTTCCATGGTTCACACATGATTGTCCATCATCTATGCATCTCATATATAGTTCAACATCATCTGTTGACTACCTTCCGTGGTTTACACATAGTTGACCATCGTCTATTCATCTCTGACATAGTTCACCAACATCTGTTGACTATATTCCATGGTTCACACATGATTGACCATCATCTATGCATCTCATACATAGTTCAACATCATCTCCTGACTACCTTCTATGGTTCACACATGATTGACCATCATATATGCATCTCATACATAGTTCAACATCATCTGTTGACTATCTTCCATGGTTCACACATGATTGACCATCATCTATTCATCTCGGACATAGTTCACCATCATCTATTGACTATCTTCCATGGTTCACACATAGTTAACCATCATCTATGCATCTCATACATAGTTCAACATCATCTGTTGACTACCTTCCATGATTTGCACATTGTTGACCATTATCCATTCATATCTGACATAGTTCACCATCATCTGTTGACTATATTCCATTGTTCACACATGATTGACCATCATCTATGCATCTCATACATAGTTCAACATCATCTGTTGACTACCTTCCGTGGTTTACACATAGTTGACCATCATCTATTCATCTCTGACATAGTTCACCATCATCTGTTGACTATCTTCCATGGTTCACACATGATTGACCATCATCTATGAATCTCATACATAGTTCAACATAATCTCCTGACTACCTTCCCTGGTTCACACGTGATTGACCATCATCTATGCATCTCATACATAGTTTAGCATCATGTGTTGATTATCTTCCATGGTTCACACATGATTGACCATCATCTATTCATCTCTCACATAGTTCACCATCATCTATTGACTATCTTCCACGGTTCACACATAGTTAACCATCATCTATGCATCTCATACATAGTTCAACATCATCTGTTGATTAACTTGCAAGGTTTACACATAGTTGACCATCTTCCATTCATATTTGACATAGTTTAACATCATCTGTCGACTATCTTCCATGGTTCACACATGATTAACCATCATCTATTCATCTCTGACATAGTTCACCATCATATGTTGGCTATCATCCATGGTTCACACATAGTTAACCATCATCTATGCATCTAATACATTGTTCAACATCATCTGTTGACTACCTTCCATGGTTTACACATAGTTGACCATCATCCATTCATATCTAACATAGTTCACCATTATTTGTTGACTATCTTCCATGGTTCACACATGATTGGCCATCATCTATGCATCTCATACATAGTTCAACATCATCTGTTAACTACCTTCCGTGGTTTACACATAGTTGACCATCATCTATTCATCTCTGACATAGTTCACCATCATCTGTTCGCTATCTTCCATGGTTCACACATGATTGACCATCATCTATGCATCTCATACATAGTTCAACATCATCTCATGACTACCTTCCCTGGTTCACACCGGATTGACCATCATCTATGCATCTTATACATAGTTCAACATCATCTGTTGATTATCTTCCATGGTTCACACATGATTGACCATCATTTATTCATCTCTGACATAGTTCACCATCATCTGTTGACTATCTTCCATGGTTTACACATAGTTGACCATCATCTATGCATCTCATACATAGTTCAACATCATTTATTGACTACCTTCCATGGTTTACACATAGTTGACCGTCATCCATTCATATCTGACATAGTTCAACATCATCTGTTGACTATCTTCCATGGTTCACACATGATTGACCATCGTCTATTCATCTCTGACATAGTTCAACATCATCTCTTGACTATCTTCCATGGTTTATACATAGTTTACCATCATCTATGCATCTCATACATAGTTCACATCATTTGTTCACTATATTCCATGGTTCACACATGATTGACCATCATCGATGCATCTCATACATAGTTCAACATCATCTGTTAACTTCCTTTCGTGGTTTACACATAGTTGACCACCATCTATTCATCTCTGACATAGTTCACCATCATCTGTTGACTATCTTCCATGGTTCACACATGGTTGACCGTCATCAATGCATCTAATACATAGTTCAACGTCATCTGTTAACTATCTTCCATGGTTCACCAAGGATTTTCCATCATCTATGCATCTCATACATAGTTCAACATCATCTCCTGACTACCTTCCATGGTTAACACAGGATTGACCATCATCTATGCATCTCATACATAGTTCAACATCATCTGTTGACTATCTTCCACGGTTCACACATGATTGACCATCATCTATTCATCTCTGACATAGTTCACCCTCATCGATTGACTATCTTCCATGGTTTACATATAGTTGACCATCATCCATTCATCTCTAACATAGTTCACCATCATCTGTTGACTATCTTCCATGGTTCATACATGATTGACCATCATCTATTCATCTCATATATAGTTCAACATCATCTGTTGACTGGCTTCCGTGGTTTACACATAGTTGACCATCGTCTATTCATCTCTGACATAGTTCACCATCATCTGTTGACTATCTTCTATGGTTCACAAATGATTGACCATCATCTATACATGTCATACATAGTTCAACATCATCTCCTGACTACCTTCTATGGTTCACACATGATTGACCATCATCTATGCATCTCATACATAGTTCAACATCATCTGATGACTATCTTCCATGGTTCACACATGATTGTCCATCATCTATTCCTCTCTGACATAGTTCACCATCATCTATTGACTATCTTCCATGGTTCACACATAGTTAACCATCATCTATGCATCTCATACATAGTTCAACATTATCTGTTGACTACCTTCCATGGTTTACACATAGTTGACCATCTTTCATTCATATCTGACATAGTTCACCATCATCTGTTGACTATATTCCATGGTTCACACATGATTGACCATCATCTATGCATCTCATACATAGTTCAACATCATCTGTTGACTACCTTCCGTGGTTTACACATAGTTGACCATCATCTATTCATCTATGACATAGTTCACCATCATCTCTTGACTATCTTCCATGGTTCACACATGATTGACCATCATCTATGCATCTCATACATAGTTCAACATCATCTCCTGACTACCTTCCCTGGTTCACACATGAGTGACCATCATCTATGCATCTCATACATAGTTCAGCATCATGTGTTGATTATCTTCCATGGTTCACACATGATTGACCATCATCTATTCATCTCTGACATAGTTCACCATCATCTGTTGACTATCTTCCACGGTTCACACATAGTTCACCATCTTCTATGCATCTCATACATAGTTCAACTTCATCTGTTGACTACCTTCCAAGGTTTACACATAGTTAACCATCATCCATTCATATCTGACATAGTTCAACATCATCTGTTGACTATCTTCCATGGTTCACACATGATTAACCATCATCTATTCATCTTTGACATAGTTCACCATCATCTGTTGGCTAACATCCATGGTTCACACATAGTTAACCATCATCTATGCATCTAATACATTGTTCAACATCATCGGTTGACTACCTTCCATGGTTTACACATAGTTGACCATCATCCATTCATATCTGACATAGTTCACCATCATCTATTGACTATCTTCCATGGTTCACACATGATTGGCCATCATCTATGCATCTCATACATAGTTCAACATCATCTGTTAACTACCTTCCATGGTTTACACATAGTTGACCATCATCTATTCATCTCTGACATAGTTCACCATCATCTGTTCACTATCTTCCATGGTTCACACACGATTTACCATCATCTATGCATCTCATACATAGTTCAACATCATCTCATGATTACCTTCCCTGGTTCACACAGGATTGACCATCATCTATGCATCTTATACATAGTTCAACATCATCTGTTGATTATCTTCCATGGTTCACACATGATTGACCATCATTTATTCATCTCTGACATAGTTCACCATCATCTGTTGACTATCTTCCATGGTTTACACATAGTTGACCCTCATCTATGCATCTCATACATAGTTCAACATCATCTATTGACTACCTTCCATGGTTTACACATAGTTGACCATCATCCATTCATATTTGACATAGTTCAACATCATCTGTTGACTATCTTCCATGGTTCACACATGATTGACCATCGTCTATTCATCTCTGACATAGTTCACCATCATCTATTGACTATCTTCCATGGTTCATACATAGTTTACCATCATCTATGCATCTCATACATAGTTCACATCATTTGTTGACTATATTCCATGGTTCACACATGATTGACCATCATCGATGCATCTCATACATAGTTCAACATCATCTGTTGACTTCCTTCCATGGATTACACATAGTTGACCATCATCTATTCATCTCTGACATAGTTCACCATCATCTATTGACTATCTTCCATGGTTCACACATGATTGACCATCATCTATCCATCTCATATATAGTTCAACATCATCTCCTGACTACCTTCCCTGGTTCATACAGGATTGACCATCATCTATGCATCTCATACATAGTTCAACATCATCTATTGATTATCTTCCATGGTTCACACATGATTGACCATCATCTATTCATTTCTGACATAGTTCACCATTATCTGTTGACTATCTTCCAGGGTTCACACATAGTTGACCATCATCTATGCATCTCATATATAGTTCTACATCATCTGTTGACAACCTTCCATGGTTTACACATAGTTGACCATCATCCATTCATATCTGACATAGTTCAACATCATCTGTTGACTATCCTCCATGGTTCACACGTGATTGACCATCATCTATGCATCTCATACATAGTTCACCATTATCTGTTGACTATCTTCCATGGTTCACACATGATTGACCATCACCTATTCATCTCTGACATAGCTCACCATTATTTTTTGACAATCTTCCGTTTTTCACACATGATTGACCATCATCTATTCATCTCTGACATAGTTCACCATCATCTGTTGACTATCTTCCATGGTTCACACATGGTTGACCGTCATCAATGCATCTAATACATAGTTCAACATCATCTGTTGATTACCTTCCGTGGTTTACACAAAGTTGAACATCATTTGTTCAACTCTGACATAGTTCACCATCTTCTATTGACTATCTTCCATAGTTCACACATGATTTGCCATCATATATGCATCTCATACATAGTTTAATATCATCTCCTGACTACCTTCCATGGTTCACACATGATTGACCATCATCTATGCATCTCATACATAGTTCAACATCATCTGTTGACTATCTTCAAGGGTTCACACATGATTGACCATCATCTATTCATCTCTGACATAGTTCACCATCATCTATTGACTATCTTCCATGGTTCACACATAGTTGACCATCATCTATGCATCTCTTACATAGTTAAACATCATCTGTTGACTACCTTCCATGGTTTACACATAGTTGACCATCATCAATTCATCTATGACATAGTTCACCATCATCTGTTGACTATCTTCCATGGTTCACACATGATTGACCATCATCTATGCATCTCATATATAGTTCAACATCATCTGTTGACTACCTTCCGTGGTTTACACATAGTTGACCATCGTCTATTCATCTCTGACATAGTTCACCATCATCTGTTGACAATCTTCCATGGTTCACACATGATTGACCATCATCTATGTATCTCATACATAGTTCAACATCATCTCCTGACTACCTTCTATGGTTCACACAGGATTCACCATCATCTATGCATCTTATACATAGTTCAACATTATCCGTTGATTATCTTCCATGGTTCACACAAGATTGACCATCATTTATTCATCTCTGACATAGTTCACCTTCATCTGTTGACTATCTTCCGTGGTTTACACATAGTTGACCCTCATCTATGCATCTCATACATAGTTCAACATCATCTATTGACTACCTTCCATGGTTTACACATACTTGACCATCATCCATTCATATCTGACATAGTTCAACATCATCTGTTGACTATTTTCCATGGTTCACACATGATTGACCATCGTCTATTCATCTCTGACATAGTTCACCATCATCTCTTGACTATCTTCCATGGTTGATACATATTTTACCATCATCTATGCATCTCATACATAGTTCACATCATTTGTTGACTATATTCCCTGGTTCACACATGATTGACCATCATCTATGCGTCTCATACATAGTTCAACATCATCTGTTGACTACCTTCCGTGGTTTACACATAGTTGATCATCTTCTATTCATCTCTGACATAGTTCACCATCATTTGTTGACTATCTTCCATGGTTCACACATGATTGACCATCATCTATCCATCTCATACATAGTTCAACATCATCTCCTGAATACCTTCCCTGGTTCACACAGGATTGACCATCATCTATGCATCTCATACATCGTTCAACATCATCTGTTGATTATCTTCCATGGTTCACACATGATTGACCATCATCTATTCATTTCTGACATAGTTCACCATTATCTGTTAACTATCTTCCAGGGTTCACACATAGTTGACCATCATCTATGGATCTCATATATAGTTCTACATCATCTGTTGACAACCTTCCATGGTTTACACATAGTTGACCATCATCCATTCATATCTGACATAGTTCAACATCATCTGTTGACTATCCTCCATGGTTCACACATGATTGACCATCATCTATGCATCTCATACATAGTTCACCATTATCTGTTGACTATCTTCCATGGTTCACACATGATTGACCATCACCTATTCATCTCTGACATAGCTCACCATTATTTTTTGACAATCTTCCGTTTTTCACACATGATTGACCATCATCTATTCATCTCTGACATAGTTCACCATCATCTGTTGACTATCTTCCATGGTTCACACATGGTTGACCGTCATCAATGCATCTAATACATAGTTCAACATCATCTGTTGATTACCTTCCGTGGTTTACACAAAGTTGAACATCATTTGTTCAACTCTGACATAGTTCACCATCTTCTATTGACTATCTTCCATAGTTCACACATGATTTGCCATCATATATGCATCTCATACATAGTTTAATATCATCTCCTGACTACCTTCCATGGTTCACACATGATTGACCATCATCTATGCATCTCATACATAGTTCAACATCATCTGTTGACTATCTTCAAGGGTTCACACATGATTGACCATCATCTATTCATCTCTGACATAGTTCACCATCATCTATTGACTATCTTCCATGGTTCACACATAGTTGACCATCATCTATGCATCTCTTACATAGTTAAACATCATCTGTTGACTACCTTCCATGGTTTACACATAGTTGACCATCATCAATTCATCTATGACATAGTTCACCATCATCTGTTGACTATCTTCCATGGTTCACACATGATTGACCATCATCTATGCATCTCATATATAGTTCAACATCATCTGTTGACTACCTTCCGTGGTTTACACATAGTTGACCATCGTCTATTCATCTCTGACATAGTTCACCATCATCTGTTGACAATCTTCCATGGTTCACACATGATTGACCATCATCTATGTATCTCATACATAGTTCAACATCATCTCCTGACTACCTTCTATGGTTCACACAGGATTCACCATCATCTATGCATCTTATACATAGTTCAACATTATCTGTTGATTATCTTCCATGGTTCACACAAGATTGACCATCATTTATTCATCTCTGACATAGTTCACCTTCATCTGTTGACTATCTTCCGTGGTTTACACATAGTTGACCCTCATCTATGCATCTCATACATAGTTCAACATCATCTATTGACTACCTTCCATGGTTTACACATACTTGACCATCATCCATTCATATCTGACATAGTTCAACATCATCTGTTGACTATTTTCCATGGTTCACACATGATTGACCATCGTCTATTCATCTCTGACATAGTTCACCATCATCTCTTGACTATCTTCCATGGTTGATACATATTTTACCATCATCTATGCATCTCATACATAGTTCACATCATTTGTTGACTATATTCCCTGGTTCACACATGATTGACCATCATCTATGCGTCTCATACATAGTTCAACATCATCTGTTGACTACCTTCCGTGGTTTACACATAGTTGATCATCTTCTATTCATCTCTGACATAGTTCACCATCATTTGTTGACTATCTTCCATGGTTCACACATGATTGACCATCATCTATCCATCTCATACATAGTTCAACATCATCTCCTGAATACCTTCCCTGGTTCACACAGGATTGACCATCATCTATGCATCTCATACATAGTTCAACATCATCTGTTGATTATCTTCCATGGTTCACACATGATTGACCATCATCTATTCATTTCTGACATAGTTCACCATCATCTGTTGACTATCTCCCAGGGTTCACACATAGTTGACCATCATCTATACATCTCATACATAGTTCTACATCATCTGTTGACTACCTTCCATGGTTTACACATAGTTGACCATCATCAATTCATATCTGACATAGTTCAACATCATCTGTTGACTATCCTCCATGGTTCACACATGATTGACCATCATCTATCCATCTCATATATAGTTCAACATCATCTCCTGACTACCTTCCCTGGTTCACACAGGATTGACCATCATCTATGCATCTCTGACATAGCTCACCATTATTTGTTGACAATCTTCCATTTTTCACACATGATTGACCATCATCTATTCATCTCTGACATAGTTCACCATCATCTGTTGACTATCTTCCATGGTTCACACATGGTTGACCGTCATCAATGCACCTAATACATAGTTCAACATCATCTGTTGATTTCCTTCTGTGGTTTACACAAAGTTGAAAATCATTTCTTCATCTCTGACATAGTTCACCATCTTCTATTGACTATCTTCCATGGTTCACACATGATTTGCCATCATCTATGCATCTCATACATTGTTCAACATCATCTCCTGACTACCTTCCATGGTTCACACATGATTGACCATCATCTATGCATCTCATACATAGTTCAACATCATCTGTTGACTATCTTCCAAGGTTCACACATGATTGACCATCATCTATTCATCTCTGACATAGTTCACCATCGTCTATTGACTATCTTCCATGGTTCACACATAGTTGACCATCATCTATGCATCTCTTACATAGTTAAAGATCATCTGTTGACTACCTTCTATGGTTTACACATAGTTGACCATCATCCATTCATCTCTGACATAGTTCACCATCATCTGTTGACTATCTTCCATGGTTCACACATGATTGTCCATCATCTATGCATCTCATATATAGTTCAACATCATCTGTTGACTACCTTCCGTGGTTTACACATAGTTGACCATCGTCTATTCATCTCTGACATAGTTCACCAACATCTGTTGACTATATTCCATGGTTCACACATGATTGACCATCATCTATGCATCTCATACATAGTTCAACATCATCTCCTGACTACCTCTATGGTTCACACATGATTGACCATCATATATGCATCTCATACATAGTTCAACATCATCTATTGACTATCTTCCATGGTTCACACATGATTGACCATCATCTATTCATCTCTGACATAGTTCACCATCATCTATTGACTATCTTCCATGGTTCACACATAGTTAACCATCATCTATGCATCTCATACATAGTTCAACATCATCTGTTGACTACCTTCCATGATTTGCACATAGTTGACCATCATCCATTCATATCTGACATAGTTCACCATCATCTGTTGACTATATTCCATTGTTCACACATGATTGACCATCATCTATGCATCTCATACATAGTTCAACATCATCTGTTGACTACCTTCCGTGGTTTACACATAGTTGACCATCATCTATTCATCTCTGACATAGTTCACCATCATCTGTTGACTATCTTCCATGGTTCACACATGATTGACCATCATCTATGCATCTCATACATAGTTCAACATCATCTCCTGACTACCTTCCCTGGTTCACACGTGATTGACCATCATCTATGCATCTCATACATAGTTCTGCATCATGTGTTGATTATCTTCCATGGTTCACACATGATTGACCATCATCTATTCATCTCTGACATAGTTCACCATCATCTGTTGACTATCTTCCACGGTTCACACATAGTTAACCATCATCTATGCATCTCATACATAGTTCAACATCATCTGTTGATTACCTTCCAAGGTTTACACATAGTTGACCATCATCCATTCATATTTGACATAGTTTAACATCATCTGTCGACTATCTTCCATGGTTCACACATGATTAACCATCATCTATTCATCTCTGACATAGTTCACCATCATATGTTGGCTATCATCCATGGTTCACACATAGTTAACCATCATCTATGCATCTAATACATTGTTCAACATCATCTGTTGACTACCTTCCATGGTTTACACATAGTTGACCATCATCCATTCATATCTAGCATAGTTCACCATTATCTGTTGACTATCTTCCATGGTTCACACATGATTGGCCATCATCTATGCATCTCATACATAGTTCAACATCATCTGTTAACTACCTTCCGTGGTTTACACATAGTTGACCATCATCTATTCATCTCTGACATAGTTCACCATCATCTGTTCGCTATCTTCCATGGTTCACACATGATTGACCATCATCTATGCATCTCATACATAGTTCAACATCATCTCATGACTACCTTCCCTGGTTCACACCGGATTGACCATCATCTATGCATCTTATACATAGTTCAACATCATCTGTTGATTATCTTCCATGGTTCACACATGATTGACCATCATTTATTCATCTCTGACATAGTTCAAAATCATCTGTTGACTATCTTCCATGGTTTACACATAGTTGACCATCATCTATGCATCTCATACATAGTTCAACATCATTTATTGACTACCTTCCATGGTTTACACATAGTTGACCATCATCCATTCATATCTGACATAGTTCAACATCATCTGTTGACTATCTTCCATGGTTCACACATGATTGACCATCCACTATTCATCTCTGACATAGTTCAACATCATCTCTTGACTATCTTCCATGGTTTATACATAGTTTACCATCATCTATGCATCTCATACATAGTTCACATCATTTGTTCACTATATTCCATGGTTCACACATGATTGACCATCATCGATGCATATCATACATAGTTCAACATCATATGTTAACTTCCTTTCGTGGTTTACACATAGTTGACCACCATCTATTCATCTCTGACATAGTTCACCATCATCTGTTGACTATCTTCCATGGTTCACACATGGTTGACCGTCATCAATGCATCTAATACATAGTTCAACGTCATCTGTTAACTACCTTCCGTGGTTTACACATAGGTGAACATCATCTATTCATCTCTGACATAGTTCACCGTCTTCTGTTGACTATCTTCTATGGTTCACCAAGGATTTTCCATCATCTATGCATCTCATACATAGTTCAACATCATCTCCTGACTACCTTCCATGGTTAACACAGGATTGACCATCATCTATGCATCTCATACATAGTTCAACATCATCTGTTGACTATCTTCCACGGTTCACACATGATTGACCATCATCTATTCATCTCTGACATAGTTCACCCTCATCGATTGACTATCTTCCATGGTTTACATATAGTTGACCATCATCCATTCATCTCTAACATAGTTCACCATCATCTGTTGACTATCTTCCATGGTTCATACATGATTGACCATCATCTATTCATCTCATATATAGTTCAACATCATCTGTTGACTGCCTTCTGTGGTTTACACATAGTTGACCATCGTCTATTCATCTCTGACATAGTTCACCATCATCTGTTGACTATCTTCTATGGTTCACCCATGATTGACCATCATCTATACATGTCATACATAGTTCAACATCATCTCCTGACTACCTTCTATGGTTCACACATGATTGACCATCATCTATGCATCTCATACATAGTTCAACATCATCTGATGACTATCTTCCATGGTTCACACATGATTGTCCATCATCTATTCCTCTCTGACATAGTTCACCATCATCTATTGACTATCTTCCATGGTTCACACATAGTTAACCATCATCTATGCTTCTCATACATAGTTCAACATCATCTGTTGACTACCTTCCATGGTTTAAACATAGTTGACCATCATCCATTCATATCTGACATAGTTCACCATCATCTGTTGACTATATTCCATGGTTCACACATGATTGAATATCATCTATGCATCTCATACATAGTTCAACATCATCTGTTGACTACCTTCCATGGTTTACACATAGTTGACCATCATCCATTCATATCTGACATAGTTCACCATCATCTCTTGACTATCTTCCATGGTTCACACATGATTGACCATCATCTATGCATCTCATACATAGTTCAACATCATCTCCTGACTACCTTCCCTGGTTCACACATGATTGACCATCATCTATGCATCTCATACATAGTTCAACATCATCTGTTGATTATCTTCCATGGTTCACACATGATTGACCATCATCTATTCATCTCTGACATAGTTCACCATCTTCTGTTAACTATCTTCCATGGTTCACACATAGTTGACCATCATTTATGCATCTCATACATAATTCAACATCATCTGTTGACATCCTTCCATGGTTTACACATAGTTGACCATCATCCATTCATATCTGACATAGTTCAACATCATGTGTTGACTATCTTCCATGGTTCACACATGATTATCTATCATCTATTCATCTCTGACATAGTTCACCATCATCTGTTGGCTATCATCCATGGTTCACACATAGTTAACCATCATCTATGCATGTAATAAATAGTTCAACATCATCTGTTGACTACCTTCCATGGTTTACACATAGTTGACCATCATCCATTCATATCTTACATAGTTCACCATCATCTGTTGACTATCTTCCATGGTTCACACATGATTGGCCATCATCTATGCATCTCATACATAGTTCAACATCATCTGTTGACTACCTTCCATGGTTTACATATAGTTGACCATCATCTATTCATCTCTGACATAGTTCACCATCACTAGCTGACTATCTTCCATGGTTCACACATGATTGACCATCATCTATGCATCTCATACATAGTTCAACATCATCTGTTGACTACCTTCCATGGTTTACATATAGTTGACCATCATCCATTCATATCTGACATAGTTCACCATCATCTGTTAACTATATTCCATGGTTCACACATGATTGACCATCATCTATGCATCTCATACATAGGTCAACATCATCTGTTGACTACCTTCCGTGATTTACACATAGTTGACCATCATCTATTCATCTCTGACATAGTTCACCATCATGTGTTGACTTTCTTCCATGGTTCACACATGATTGACCATCATCTATGCATCTCTTACATAGTTCAACATCATCTCCTCACTACCTTCCATGGTTCAAACATGATTGACCATCACCTATGCATCTCATACATAGTTCAACATCATCTGTTGACTATCTTCCAGGGTTCACACATGATTAACCATCATCTATTCATCTCTGACATAGTTCACTCTCATCTATTGACTATCTTCCATGGTTCACACATAGTTGACCATCATCTATGCATCTCATACATAGTTAAACATCATTTGTTGACTACCTTCCATGGTTTACACATAGTTGACCATCATCCATTCATCTCTGACATAGTTCACCATCATCTATTGACTATCTTCCATGGTTCACACATGATTGACCATCATCTATGCATCTCATATATAGTTCAACATCATCTGTTGACTACCTTCCGTGGTTTACACATAGTTGACCATCGTCTATTAATCTCTGACATAGTTCACCATCATCTGTTGACTATCTTCCATGGTTCACACATGATTGACCATCATCTATGCATCTCATACATAGTTCAACATCATCTCCGGACTACCTTCTATGGTTCACACATGATTGACCATCATCTATGCATCTCGTACATAGTTCAACATCATCTGTTGACTATCTTGCATGGTTCACACATGATTGACCATCATCTATTCATCTTTGACATAGTTCACTATCATCTATTGACTATCTTCCATGGTTCACACATAGTTGACCATCATTTATGTATCTCATACATAGTTCAACATCATCTGTTGACAACCTTCCATGGTTTACACATAGTTAACCATCATCCATTCATATCTGACATAGTTCAACATCATCTGTTGACTATCTTCGATGGTTCACACATGATTATCTATCATCTTTTCATCTCTGACATAGTTCACCATCATCTGTTGGCTATCATCCATGGTTCACACATAGTTAACCATCATCTATGCATCTAATACATAGTTCAACATCATCTGTTGACTACCATCCATGGTTTACATATAGTTGACCATCATCCATTCATATCTTATATAGTTCACCATCATCTGTTGACTATCTTCCATGGTTCACACATGATTGGCCATCATCTATGCCTCTCATACATAGTTCAACATCATCTGTTGACTACCTTCCGTGGTTTACATATAGTTGACCATCATCTATTCATCTCTGACATAGTTCACCATCATCTGTTGACTATCTTCCATGGTTCACACATGATTGACCATCATCTATGCATCTCATACATAGTTCAACATCATCTGTTGACTACCTTCCATGGTTTACATAAAGTTGACCATCATCCATTCATATCTGACATAGTTCACCATCATCTGTTAACTATATTCCATGGTTCACACATGATTGACCATCGTCTATGCATCTCATACATAGTTCAACATCATCTCCTGACTACCTTCCCTGGTTCACACATGATTGACCATCATCTATGCATCTCATACATAGTTCAACATCATCTGTTGATTATCTTCCATGGTTCACACATGATTGACCATCATCTATTCATCTCTGACATAGTTCACCATCTTCTGTTAACTATCTTCCATGGTTCACACATAGTTGACCATCATTTATGCATCTCATACATAATTCAACATCATCTGTTGACAACCTTCCATGGTTTACACATAGTTGACCATCATCCATTCATATCTGACATAGTTCAACATCATGTGTTGACTATCTTCCATGGTTCACACATGATTATCTATCATCTATTCATCTCTGACATAGTTCACCATCATCTGTTGGCTATCATCCATGGTTCACACATAGTTAACCATCATCTATGCATGTAATAAATAGTTCAACATCATCTGTTGACTACCTTCCATGGTTTACACATAGTTGACCATCATCCATTCATATCTTACATAGTTCACCATCATCTGTTGACTATCTTCCATGGTTCACACATGATTGGCCATCATCTATGCATCTCATACATAGTTCAACATCATCTGTTGACTACCTTCCATGGTTTACATATAGTTGACCATCATCTATTCATCTCTGACATAGTTCACCATCACCTGCTGACTATCTTCCATGGTTCACACATGATTGACCATCATCTATGCATCTCATACATAGTTCAACATCATCTGTTGACTACCTTCCATGGTTTACATATAGTTGACCATCATCCATTCATATCTGACATAGTTCACCATCATCTGTTAACTATATTCCATGGTTCACACATGATTGACCATCATCTATGCATCTCATACATAGTTCAACATCATCTATTGACTACCTTCCGTGGTTTACACATAGTTGACCATCATCTATTCATCTCTGACATAGTTCACCATCATGTGTTGACTTTCTTCCATGGTTTACACATGATTGACCATCATCTATGCATCTCTTACATAGTTCAACATCATCTCCTCACTACCTTCCATGGTTCAAACATGATTGACCATCACCTATGCATCTCATACATAGTTCAACATCATCTGTTGACTATCTTCCAGGGTTCACACATGATTAACCATCATCTATTCATCTTTGACATAGTTCACTCTCATCTATTGACTATCTTCCATGGTTCACACATAGTTGACCATCATCTATGCATCTCATACATAGTTAAGCATCATTTGTTGACTACCTTCCATGGTTTACACATAGTTGACCATCATCCATTCATCTCTGACATAGTTCACCATCATCTATTGACTATCTTCCATGGTTCACACATGATTGACCATCATCTATGCATCTCATATATAGTTCAACATCATCTGTTGACTACCTTCCGTGGTTTACACATAGTTGACCATCGTCTATTAATCTCTGACATAGTTCACCATCATCTGTTGACTATCTTCCATGGTTCACACATGATTGACCATCATCTATGCATCTCATACATAGTTCAACATCATCTCCGGACTACCTTCTATGGTTCACACATGATTGACCATCATCTATGCATCTCGTACATAGTTCAACATCATCTGTTGACTATCTTGCATGGTTCACACATGATTGACCATCATCTATTCATCTTTGACATAGTTCACCATCATCTATTGACTATCTTCCATGGTTCACACATAGTTGACCATCATTTATGTATCTCATACATAGTTCAACATCATCTGTTGACAACCTTCCATGGTTTACACATAGTTGACCATCATCCATTCATATCTGACATAGTTCAACATCATGTGTTGACTATCTTCCATGGTTCACACATGATTATCTATCATCTATTCATCTCTGACATAGTTCACCATCATCTGTTGGCTATCATCCATGGTTCACACATAGTTAACCATCATCTATCCATGTAATAAATAGTTCAACATCATCTGTTGACTACCTTCCATGGTTTACACATAGTTGACCATCATCCATTCATATCTTACATAGTTCACCATCATCTGTTGACTATCTTCCATGGTTCACACATGATTGGCCATCATTTATGCATCTCATACATAGTTCAACATCATCTGTTGACTACCTTCCATGGTTTACATATAGTTGACCATCATCTATTCATCTCTGACATAGTTCACCATCACCTGCTGACTATCTTCCATGGTTCACACATGATTGACCATCATCTATGCATCTCATACATAGTTCAACATCATCTGTTGACTACCTTCCATGGTTTACATATAGTTGACCATCATCCATTCATATCTGACATAGTTCACCATCATCTGTTAACTATATTCCATGGTTCACACATGATTGACCATCATCTATGCATCTCATACATAGTTCAACATCATCTGTTGACTACCTTCCGTGGTTTACACATAGTTGACCATCATCTATTCATCTCTGACATAGTTCACCATCATGTGTTGACTTTCTTCCATGGTTCACACATGACTGACCATCATCTATGCATCTCTTACATAGTTCAACATCATCTCCTCTCTACCTTCCATGGTTCAAACATGATTGACCATCACCTATGCATCTCATACATAGTTCAACATCGTCTGTTGACTATCTTCCAGGGTTCACACATGATTAACCATCATCTATTCATCTCTGACATAGTTCACTCTCATCTATTGACTATCTTCCATGGTTCACACATAGTTGACCATCATCTATGCATCTCATACATAGTTAAACATCATTTGTTGACTACCTTCCATGGTTTACACATAGTTGACCATCATCCATTCATCTCTGACATAGTTCACCATCATCTATTGACTATCTTCCATGGTTCACACATGATTGACCATCATCTATGCATCTCATATATAGTTCAACATCATCTGTTGACTACCTTCCGTGGTTTACACATAGTTGACCATCGTCTATTAATCTCTGACATAGTTCACCATCATCTGTTGACTATCTTCCATGGTTTACACATGATTGACCATCATCTATGCATCTCATACATAGTTCAACATCATCTCCGGACTACCTTCTATGGTTCACACATGATTGACCATCATCTATGCATCTCGTACATAGTTCAACATCATCTGTTGACTATCTTGCATGGTTCACACATGATTGACCATCATCTATTCATCTTTGGCATAGTTCACCATCATCTATTGACTATCTTCCATGGTTCACACATAGTTGACCATCATTTATGTATCTCATAAATAGTTCAACATCATCTGTTGACAACCTTCCATGGTTTACACATAGTTAACCATCATCCATTCATATCTGACATAGTTCAACATCATCTGTTGACTATCTTCGATGGTTCACACATGATTATCTATCATCTATTCATCTCTGACATAGTTCACCATCATCTGTTGGCTATCATCCATGGTTCACACATAGTTAACCATCATCTATCCATGTAATAAATAGTTCAACATCATCTGTTGACTACCTTCCATGGTTTACACATAGTTGACCATCATCCATTCATATCTTACATAGTTCACCATCATCTGTTGACTATCTTCCATGGTTCACACATGATTGGCCATCATTTATGCATCTCATACATAGTTCAACATCATCTGTTGACTACCTTCCATGGTTTACATATAGTTGACCATCATCTATTCATCTCTGACATAGTTCACCATCACCTGCTGACTATCTTCCATGGTTCACACATGATTGACCATCATCTATGCATCTCATACATAGTTCAACATCATCTGTTGACTACCTTCCATGGTTTACATATAGTTGACCATCATCCATTCATATCTGACATAGTTCACCATCATCTGTTAACTATATTCCATGGTTCACACATGATTGACCATCATCTATGCATCTCATACATAGTTCAACATCATCTGTTGACTACCTTCCGTGGTTTACACATAGTTGACCATCATCTATTCATCTCTGACATAGTTCACCATCATGTGTTGACTTTCTTCCATGGTTCACACATGATTGACCATCATCTATGCATCTCTTACATAGTTCAACATCATCTCCTCTCTACCTTCCATGGTTCAAACATGATTGACCATCACCTATGCATCTCATACATAGTTCAACATCGTCTGTTGACTATCTTCCAGGGTTCACACATGATTAACCATCATCTATTCATCTCTGACATAGTTCACTCTCATCTATTGACTATCTTCCATGGTTCACACATAGTTGACCATCATCTATGCATCTCATACATAGTTAAACATCATTTGTTGACTACCTTCCATGGTTTACACATAGTTGACCATCATCCATTCATCTCTGACATAGTTCACCATCATCTATTGACTATCTTCCATGGTTCACACATGATTGACCATCATCTATGCATCTCATATATAGTTCAACATCATCTGTTGACTACCTTCCGTGGTTTACACATAGTTGACCATCGTCTATTAATCTCTGACATAGTTCACCATCATCTGTTGACTATCTTCCATGGTTTACACATGATTGACCATCATCTATGCATCTCATACATAGTTCAACATCATCTCCGGACTACCTTCTATGGTTCACACATGATTGACCATCATCTATGCATCTCGTACATAGTTCAACATCATCTGTTGACTATCTTGCATGGTTCACACATGATTGACCATCATCTATTCATCTTTGGCATAGTTCACCATCATCTATTGACTATCTTCCATGGTTCACACATAGTTGACCATCATTTATGTATCTCATAAATAGTTCAACATCATCTGTTGACAACCTTCCATGGTTTACACATAGTTAACCATCATCCATTCATATCTGACATAGTTCAACATCATCTGTTGACTATCTTCGATGGTTCACACATGATTATCTATCATCTTTTCATCTCTGACATAGTTCACCATCATCTGTTGGCTATCATCCATGGTTCACACATAGTTAACCATCATCTATGCATCTAATACATAGTTCAACATCATCTGTTGACTACCATCCATGGTTTACATATAGTTGACCATCATCCATTCTTATCTTATATAGTTCACAATCATCTGTTGACTATCTTCCATGGTTCACACATGATTGGCCATCATCTATGCCTCTCATACATAGTTCAACATCATCTGTTGACTACCTTCCGTGGTTTACATATAGTTGACCATCATCTATTCATCTCTGACATAGTTGACCATCATCTGTTGACTATCTTCCATGGTTCACACATGATTGACCATCATCTATGCATCTCATACATAGTTCAACATCATCTGTTGACTACCTTCCATGGTTTACATAAAGTTGACCATCATCCATTCATATCTGACATAGTTCACCATCATCTGTTAACTATATTCCATGGTTCACACATGATTGACCATCGTCTATGCATCTCATACATAGTTCAACATCATCTGTTGACTACATTCCGTGGTTTACACATAGTTGACCATCATCTATTCATCTCTGACAAAGTACACCATCATCTGTTGACTATCTTCCATGGTTCACACATGATTGACCATCATCTATGCATCTCTTACATAGTTAAACATCATCTCCTCATTACCTTCCATGGTTCAAACATGATTGACCATCACCTATGCATCTCATACATAGTTCAACATCATCTGTTGACTATCTTCCAGGGTTCACACATGATTAACCATCATCTATTCATCTCTGACATAGTTCACTCTCATCTATTGACAATCTTCCATGGTTCACACATAGTTGACCATCATCTATGCATCTCATACATAGTTAAACATCATTTGTTGACTACCTTCCATGGTTTACACATAGTTGACCATCATCCATTCATCTCTGACATAGTTCACCATCATCTATTGACTATCTTCCATGGTTCACACATGATTGACCATCATCTATGCATCTCATATATAGTTCAACATCATCTATTGACTACCTTCCGTGGTTTACACATAGTAGACCATCATCTATCCATCTCTGACATAGTTCACCATCATCTGTTGACTATCTTCCATCGTTCACACATGATTGACCATCATCTATGCATCTTATACATAGTTCAACATCATCTCCTGACTACCTTCTATGGTTCACACATGATTGACCATCATCTATGCATCTCGTACATAGTTCAACATCATCTGTTGACTATCTTGCATGGTTCACACATGATTGACCATCATCTATTCATCTTTGACATAGTTCACCATCATCTATTGACTATCTTCCATGGTTCACACATAGTTGACCATTATTTATGTATCTCATACATAGTTCAACATCATCTGTTGACAACCATCCAAGGTTTACACATAGTTGACCATCATCCATTCATATCTGACATAGTTCAACATCATCTGTTGACTATCTTCCATGGTTCACACATGATTATCTATCATCTATTCATCTCTGACATAGTTCACAATCATCTGTTGACTATCTTCCATGGTTCACACATGATTGGCCATCATCTATGCCTCTCATACATAGTTCAACATCATCTGTTGACTACCTTCCGTGGTTTACATATAGTTGACCATCATCTATTCATCTCTGACATAGTTCACCATCATCTGTTGACTATCTTCCATGGTTCACACAAGATTGACCATCATCTATGCATCTCATACATAGTTCAACATCATCTGTTGACTATCTTCCATGGTTTACATAACGTTGACCATCATCCATTCATATCTGACATAGTTCACCATCATCTGTTAACTATATTCCATGGTTTACACATGATTGACCATCATCTATGCATCTCATACATAGTTCAACATCATCTGTTGACTACCTTCCGTGGTTTACACATAGTTGACCATCATCTATTCATCTCTGACATAGTTCACCATCATCTGTTGACTATCTTCCATGGTTCACACATGATTGGCCATCATCTATGCATCTCTTACATAGTTAAACATCATCTCCTCACTACCTTCCATGGTTCAAACATGATTGACCATCACCTATGCATCTCATACATAGTTCAACATCATCTGTTGACTATCTTCCAGGGTTCACACTTGATTAACCATCATCTATTCATCTCTGACATAGTTCACCATCATCTGTTGGCTATCATCCATGGTTCACACATAGTTAACCATCATCTATGCATCTAATACATAGTTTAACATCATCTGTTGACTACCATCCATGGTTTACACATAGTTGACCATCATCCATTCATATCTTACGTAGTTCACCATCATCTGTTGACTATCTTCCATGGTTCACACATGATTGGCCATCATCTATGCCTTTCATACATGGTTCAACATCATCTGTTGACTACCTTCCATGGTTTACATAAAGTTGACCATCATCCATTCATATCTGACATAGTTCACCATCATCTGTTAACTATATTCCATGGTTCAAACATGATTGACCATCACCTATGCATCTCATACATAGTTCAACATCATCTATTGACTATCTTCCAGGGTTCACACATGATTAACCATCATCTATTCATCTCTGACATAGTTCACTCTCATCTATTGACTATCTTCCATGGTTCACACATAGTTGACCATCATCAATGCATCTCATACATAGTTAAACATCATTTGTTTACTACCTTCCATGGTTTACACATAGTTGACCATCATCCATTCATCTCTGACATAGTTCACCATCATCTATTGACTAGCTTCCATGGTTCACACATGATTGACCATCATCTATGCATCTCATATATAGTTCAACATCATCTATTGACTACCTTCCGTGGTTTACACATAGTTGACCATCGTCTATTCATCTCTGACATAGTTCACCATCATCTGTTGACTATCTTCCATCGTTCACACATGATTGACCATCATCTATGCATCTCATACATAGTTCAACATCATCTCCTGACTACCTTCTACGGTTCACACATGATTGACCATCATCTATGCATCTCATACATAGTTCAACATCATCTGTTGACTATCTTGAATGGTTCACACATGATTGACCATCATCTATTTATCTTTGACATAGTTCACCATCATCTATTGACTATCTTCCATGGTTCACACATAGTTAACCATCATCTATGCATCTCACACATAGGTCAACATCATTTGTTGACTACCTTCCATGGTTTACACATAGTTGACCATCATCCATTCATATCTGACATATTTCACCATCATCTGTAGACTATATTCCACGGTTCACACATGATTGACCATTATCTATGCTTCTCATACATAGTTCAACATCATCTGTTGACTACCTTCTGTGGTTTACACATAGTTGACCATCATCTATTCATCTCTGACATAGTTCACCATCATTTGTTGACTATCTTCTATGGTTCACACATGATTGACCATCATCTATGTATCTCATACATAGTTCAACATCATCTCCTGACTACCTTCCCTGGTTCACACATGATTGACCATCATCTATGCATCTCATACATAGTTCAACATCATCTATTGACTACCTTCCATGGTTTACACATAGTTGACCATCATCCATTCATATCTGACATAGTTGAACATCATCAGTTGACTATCTTCCATGGTTCACACATGATTAACCATCATCTATTCATCTCTGACATAGTTCACCATCATCTGTTGGCTATCATCCATGGTTCACACATAGTTAACCATCATCTATGCATCTAATACATAGTTCAACATCCTCTGTTGACTACCTTCCATGGTTTATACACAGTTGACCATCATCCCTTCATATCTGACATAGTTCACCATCATCTGTTGACTATCTTCCATGGTTCACACATGATTGGCCATAATCTATGCATCTCATACATAGTTCAACATCATCTGTTCACTAACTTCCGCGGTCTACACATAGTAAACCATCATCTATTCATATCTGACATAATTCACCATAATCTGTTGACTATCTTCTATGGTTCACACATGATAGACCATCATCTATGCATCTCATACAGAGTTCAACATCATCTCCTGACTACCTTCCCTGGTTCACACAGGATTGACCATCATCTATACATCTCATACATAGTTCAACATCATCTGTTGATTAGCTTCCATGGTTCACACATGATTGACCAGCATCTATTCATCTCTGACATAGTTCACCATCATCTGTTGACTATCTTCCATGGTTCACACATAGTTGACCATCATCTATGCATCTCACACGTAGTTCAACATCATCTGTTGACTACTTTCTATGGTTTACACATAGTTGACCATCATCCATTCATATCTGACATAGTTCAACATCATCTGTTGACTATCATACATGGTTCACACATGATTGACCATCATTTATTCATCTTTGACATAGTTCACCATCATCTCTTGACTATCTTCCATGGTTCATACATAGTTGACCATCATCTATGCATCTCATACATAGTTCACCATCATCGGTTGACTATCTTCCATGGTTCACACATGATTGACCATCATCTATTCATCTCTGACATAGTTCACCATTATTTATTGACTATCTTCCGTGGTTCATACAATATTAACCATCATCTATTCATCTCTGACATAGTTCACCATCATCTGTTGACTATCTTCCATGGTTCACACATGGTTGACCGCCATCAATGCATCTAATACATAGTTCAACATCATCTGTTGAGTACCTTCCGTGGTTTACATATAGTTGAACAATATCTATTCATGTCTGACATAGTTCACCGTCTTCTGTTGACTATCTTCCATGGTTCACACAAGATTTGCCATCATCTATGCATCTCATACATAGTTCAACATCATCTCCTGACTACCTTCCATGGTTCACACATGATTGGCCATCATCTATGCATCTCATACATAGTTCGACATCATCTGTTGACAATCTTCCAGGGTTCACACATGATTGACCATCATCTATTCATCTCTGACATAGTTCACCCTCATCTATTGACTATCTTCCATGGTTCACACATAGTTAACCATCATCTATGCATCTCATACATAGTTAAACATCATCTGTTGACTACCTTCCATGGTTTACACATAGTTGACCATCATCCATTCATCTCTGACATAGTTCACCATCTTCTGTTGACTATCTTCCATGGTTCACACATGATTGACCATCATCTATGCATCTCATACATAGTTCAACATCATCTGTTGACTATCTTCTATGGTTCACACATGATTGACCATCATCTATACGTCTCTGACATAGTTCACCATCATCTATTGACTATCTTCCATGGTTCACACATAGTTGACCATCATCTATGCATCTCATACATAGTTCAACATCATCTGTTGACTACCTTCCATGGTTTACATAAAGTTGACCATCATCCATTCATATCTGACATAGTTCACCATCATCTGTTAACTATATTCCATGGTTCAAACATGATTGACCATCACCTATGCATCTCATACATAGTTCAACATCATCTGTTGACTATCTTCTAGGGTTCACACATGATTAACCATCATCTATTCATCTCTGACATAGTTCACTCTCATCTATTGACTATCTTCCATGGTTCACACATAGTTGACCATCATCAATGCATCTCATACATAGTTAAACATCATTTGTTTACTACCTTCCATGGTTTACACATAGTTGACCATCATCCATTCATCTCTGACATAGTTCACCATCATCTATTGACTAGCTTCCATGGTTCACACATGATTGACCATCATCTATGCATCTCATATATAGTTCAACATCATCTATTGACTACCTTCCGTGGTTTACACATAGTTGACCATCGTCTATTCATCTCTGACCTAGTTCACCATCATCTGTTGACTATCTTCCATCGTTCACACATGATTGACCATCATCTATGCATCTCATACATAGTTCAACATCATCTCCTGACTACCTTCTATGGTTCACACATGATTGACCATCATCTATGCATCTCATACATAGTTCAACATCATCTGTTGACTATCTTGAATGGTTCACACATGATTGACCATCATCTATTTATCTTTGACATAGTTCACCATCATCTATTGATTATCTTCCATGGTTCACACATAGTTAACCATCATCTATGTATCTCACACATAGGTCAACATCATTTGTTGACTACCTTCCATGGTTTATACATAGTTGACCATCATCCATTCATATCTGACATATTTCACCATCATCTGTAGACTATATTCCACGGTTCACACATGATTGACCATTATCTATGCATCTCATACATAGTTCAACATCATCTGTTGACTACCTTCTGTGGTTTACACATAGTTGACCATCATCTATTCATCTCTGACATAGTTCACCATCATCTGTTGACTATCTTCTATGGTTCACACATGATTGAACATCTTCTATGTATCTCATACATAGTTCAACATCATCTCCTGACTACCTTCCCTGGTTCACACATGATTGACCATCATCTATGCATCTCATACATAGTTCAACATCATCTATTGACTACCTTCCATGGTTTACACATAGTTGACCATCATCCATTCATATCTGACATAGTTCAACATCATCAGTTGACTATCTTCCATGGTTCACACATGATTAACCATCATCTATTTATCTCTGACATAGTTCACCATCATCTGTTGGCTATCATCCATGGTTCACACATAGTTAACCATCATCTATGCATCTAATACATAGTTCAACATCATCTGTTGACTACCTTCCATGGTTTATACACAGTTGACCATCATCCCTTCATATCTGACATAGTTCACCATCATCTGTTGACTATCTTCCATGGTTCACACATGATTGGCCATAATCTATGCATCTCATACATAGTTCAACATCATCTGTTGACTAACTTCCGTGGTCTACACATAGTAAACCATCATCTATTCATATCTGACATAATTCACCATCATCTGTTGACTATTTTCTATGGTTCACACATGATAGACCATCATCTATGCATCTCATACAGAGTTCAACATCATCTCCTGACTACCTTCCCTGGTTCACACGGGATTGACCATCATCTATGCATCTCATACATAGTTCAACATCATCTGTTGATTAGCTTCCATGGTTCACACATGATTGACCATCATCTATTCATCTCTGACATAGTTCACCATCATCTGTTGACTATCTTCCATGGTTCACACATAGTTGACCATCATCTATGCATCTCATACGTAGTTCAACATCATCTGTTGACTACTTTCTATGGTTTACACATAGTTGACCATCATCCATTCATATCTGACATAGTTCAACATCATCTGTTGACTATCATACATGGTTCACACATGATTGACCATCATTTATTCATCTTTGACATAGTTCACCATCATCTCTTGACTATCTTCCATGGTTCATACATAGTTGACCATCATCTATGCATCTCATACATAGTTCACCATCATCGGTTGACTATCTTCCATGGTTCACACATGATTGACCATCATCTATTCATCTCTGACATAGTTCACCATTATTTATTGACTATCTTCCGTGGTTCATACAATATTAACCATCATCTATTCATCTCTGACATAGTTCACCATCATCTGTTGACTATCTTCCATGGTTCACACATGGTTGACCGTCATCAATGCATCTAATACATAGTTCAACATCATCTGTTGAGTACCTTCCGTGGTTTACACATAGTTGAACAACATCTATTTATGTCTGACATAGTTCACCATCTTCTGTTGACTATCTTCCATGGTTCACACAAGATTTGCCATCATCTATGCATCTCATACATAGTTCAACATCATCTCCTGACTACCTTCCATGGTTCACACATGATTGGCCATCATCTATGCATCTCATACATAGTTCAACATCATCTGTTGATAAACTTCCAGGGTTCACACATGATTGACCATCATCTATTCATCTCTGACATAGTTCACCCTCATCTATTGACTATCTTCCATGGTTCACACATAGTTAACCATCATCTATGCATCTCATACATAGTTAAACATCATCTGTTGACTACCTTCCATGGTTTACACATAGTTGACCATCATCCATTCATCTCTGACATAGTTCACCATCTTCTGTTGACTATCTTCCATGGTTCACACATGATTGACCTTCATCTATGCACCTCATACATAGTTCAACATCATCTGTTGACTATCTTCTATGGTTCACACATAATTGACCATCATCTATACATCTCTGACATAGTTCACCATCATCTATTGACTATCTTCCATGGTTCACACATAGTTGACCATCATCTATGCATCTCATACATAGTTCAACATCATCTATTGACTACCTTCCATGGTTTACACATAGTTGACCATCATCCATTCATATCTGACATAGTTCAACATCATCTGTTAACTATATTCCATGGTTCACACATGATTGACCATCATCGATGCATCTCATACATAGTTCAACATCATCAGTTGACTACCTTCCGTGGTTTACACATAGTTGACCATCATCTATTCATCTCTGACATAGTTCACCATCATCTGTTCACTATCTTCCATGGTTCACACACGGTTGACCATCATCTATGCATCTTATACATAGTTCAACATCATCTGTTGATTATCTTCCATGGTTCACACATGATTGACCATCATTTATTCATCTCTGGCATAGTTCACCATCATCTGTTGACTATCTTCCATGGTTTACACATAGTTGACCCTCATCTATGCATCTCATACATAGTTCGACATCATCTATTGACTACCTTCCATGGTCTACACATAGTTGACCATCATCCATTCATATCTGACATAGTTCAACATCATCTGTTGACTATCTTCCATGGTTCACACATGATTGACCATCGTCTATTCATCTCTGACATAGTTCACCATCATCTATTGACTATCTTCCATGGTTCATACATAGTTTACCATCATCTATGCATCTCATACATAGTTCACATCATTTGTAGACTATATTCCATGGTTCACACATGATTGACCATCATCGATGCATCTCATACATAGTTCAACATCATCTGTTGACTTCCTTCCGTGGTTTACACATAGTTGACCATCATCTATTCATCTCTGACATAGCTCACCATCATCTGTTGACTATCTTCCATGGTTCACACATGATTGACCATCATCTATCCATCTCATATATAGTTCAACATCATCTCCTGACTACCTTCCCTGGTTCACACAGGATTGACCATCATCTATGCATCTCATACATAGTTCAACATCATCTGTTGATTATCTTCCATGGTTCACACATGATTGACCATCATCTATTCATTTATGACATAGTTCACCATCATCTGTTGACTATCATCCAGGGTTCACACATAGGTGACCATCATCGATGCATCTCTTATATAGTTCTACATCATCTGTTGACTACCTTTCATGGTTTACACATAGTTGACCGTCATCCATTCATATCTGACATAGTTCAACATCATCTGTTGACTATCCTCCATGGTTCACACATGATTGACCATCATCTCTGCATCTCATACATAGTTCACCATTATCTGTTGACTATCTTCCATGGTTCACACATGATTGACCATCATCTATTCATCTCTGACATAGCTCACCATTATTTTTTGACAATCTTCCGTTTTTCACACATGATTGACCATCATCTATTCATCTCTGACATAGTTCACCATCATCTGTTGACTATCTTCCATGGTTCACACATGGTTGACCGTCATCAATGCATCTAATACATAGTTCAGCATCATCTGTTGATTACCTTCCGTGGTTTACACAAAGTTGAACATCATTTGTTCATCTCTGACATAGTTCACCATCTTCTATTGACTATCTTCCATGGTTCACACATGATTTGCCATCATATATGCATCTCATACATAGTTTAACATCATCTCCTGACTACCTTCCATGGTTCACACATGATTGACCATCATCTATGCATCTCATACATAGTTCAACATCATCTGTTGACTATCTTCCAGGGTTCACACATGATTGGCCATCATCTATTCATCTCTGACATAGTTCACCATCATCTATTGACTATCTTCCATGGTTCACACATAGTTGACCATCATCTATGCATCTCTTACATAGTTAAACATCATCTGTTGACTACCTTCCATGGTTTACACATAGTTGACCATCATCAATTCATCTCTGACATAGTTCACCATCATCTGTTGACTATCTTCCATGGTTCACACATGATTGACCATCATCTATGCATCTCATATATAGTTCAACATCATCTGTTGACTACCTTCCGTGGTTTACACATAGTTGACCATCGTCTATTCATCTCTGACATAGTTCACCATCATCTGTTGACTATCTTCCATGGTTCACACAGGATTGACCATCATATATGCATCTCATACATAGTTCAACATCATCTCCTGACTACCTTCTATGGTTCACACATGATTGGCCATCATCTATGCATCTCATACATAGTTCAACATCATCTGTTGACAATCTTCCAGGGTTCACACATGATTGACCATCATCTATTCATCTCTGACATAGTTCACCCTCATCTATTCACTATCTTCCATGGTTCACACATAGTTAACCATCATCTATGCATCTCATATATAGTTAAACATCATCTGTTGACTACCTTCCATGGTTTACACATAGTTGACCATCATCCATTCATCTCTGACATAGTTCACCATCTTCTGTTGACTATCTTCCATGGTTCACACATGATTGAGCATCATCTATGCATCTCATACATAGTTCAACATCATCTGTTGACTATCTTCCATGGTTCACACATGATTGACCATCATTTATACATCTCTGACATAGTTCACCATCATCTATTGACAATCTTCCATGGTTCACACATAGTTGACCATCATCTATGCATCTCATACATAGTTCAACATCATCTGTTGACTACCTTCCATGGTTTACACATAGTTGACCATCATCCATTCATATCTGACATAGTTCAACATCATCTGTTAACTATATTCCATGGTTCACACATGATTGACCATCATCGATGCATCTCATACATAGTTCAACATCATCAGTTGACTACCTTCCGTGGTTTACACATAGTTGACCATCATCTATTCATCTCTGACATAGTTCACCATCATCTGTTCACTATCTTCCATGGTTCACACACGATTGACCATCATCTATGCATCTTATACATAGTTCAACATCATATGTTGATTATCTTCCATGGTTCACACATGATTGACCATCATTTATTCATCTCGGACATAGTTCACCATCATCTGTTGACTATCTTCCATGGTTTACACATAGTTGACCCTCATCTATGCATCTCATACATAGTTCAACATCATCTATTGACTACCTTCCATGGTTTACACATAGTTAACCATCATCCATTCATATTTGACATAGTTCAACATCATCTGTTGACTATCTTCCATGGTTCACACATGATTGACCATCGTCTATTCATCTCTGACATAGTTCACCATCATCTATTGACTATCTTCCATGGTTCATACATAGTTTATCATCATCTATGCATCTCATACATAGTTCACATCATTTGTAGACTATATTCCATGGTTCACACATGATTGACCATCATCGATGCATCTCATACATAGTTCAACATCATCTGTTGACTTCCTTCCGTGGTTTACACATAGTTGACCATCATCTATTCATCTCTGACATAGTTCACCATCATCTGTTGACTATCTTCCATGGTTCACACATGATTGACCATCATCTATCCATCTCATATATAGTTCAACATCATCTCCTGACTACCTTCCCTGGTTCACACAGGATTGACCATCATCTATGCATCTCATACATAGTTCAACATCATCTGTTGATTATCTTCCATGGTTCACACATGATTGACCATCATCTATTCATTTCTGACATAGTTCACCATCATCTGTTGACTATCTTCCATGGTTCACACATGGTTGACCGTCATCAATGCATCTAATACATAGTTCAGCATCATCTGTTGATTACCTTCCGTGGTTTACACAAAGTTGAACATCATTTGTTCATCTCTGACATAGTTCACCATCTTCTATTGACTATCTTCCATGGTTCACACATGATTTGCCATCATATATGCATCTCATACATAGTTTAACATCATCTGTTGATTATCTTCCATGGTTCACACATGATTGACCATCATCTATTCATTTCTGACATAGTTCACCATCATCTGTTGACTATCTTCCATGGTTCAAACATGATTGACCATCACCTATGCATCTCATACATAGTTCAACATCATCTGTTGACTATCTTCTAGGGTTCACACATGATTAACCATCATCTATTCATCTCTGACATAGTTCACTCTCATCTATTGACTATCTTCCATGGTTCACACATAGTTGACCATCATCAATGCATCTCATACATAGTTAAACATCATTTGTTTACTACCTTCCATGGTTTACACAAAGTTGACCATCATCCATTCATCTCTGACATAGTTCACCATCATCTATTGACTAGCTTCCATGGTTCACACATGATTGACCATCATCTATGCATCTCATATATAGTTCAACATCATCTATTGACTACCTTCCGTGGTTTACACATAGTTGACCATCGTCTATTCATCTCGGACCTAGTTCACCATCATCTGTTGACTATCTTCCATCGTTCACACATGATTGACCATCATCTATGCATCTCATACATAGTTCAACATCATCTCCTGACTACCTTCTATGGTTCACACATGATTGACCATCATCTATGCATCTAATACATAGTTCAACATCATCTGTTGACTATCTTGAATGGTTCACACATGATTGACCATCATCTATTTATCTTTGACATAGTTCACCATCATCTATTGACTATCTTCCACGGTTCACACATAGTTAACCATCATCTATGCATCTCACACATAGGTCAACATCATTTGTTGACTACCTTCCATGGTTTATACATAGTTGACCATCATCCATTCATATCTGACATATTTCACCATCATCTGTAGACTATATTCCACGGTTCACACATGATTGACCATTATCTATGCATCTCATACATAGTTCAACATCATCTGTTGACTACCTTCTGTGGTTTACACATAGTTGACCATCATCTATTCATCTCTGACATAGTTCACCATCATCTGTTGACTATCTTCTATGGTTCACACATGATTGACCATCTTCTATGTATCTCATACATAGTTCAACATCATCTCCTGACTACCTTCCCTGGTTCACACATGATTGACCATCATCTATGCATCTCATACATAGTTCAACATCATCTATTGACTACCTTCCATGGTTTACACATAGTTGACCATCATCCATTCATATCTGACATAGTTCAACATCATCAGTTGACTCTCTTCCATGGTTCACACATGATTAACCATCATCTATTTATCTCTGACATAGTTCACCATCATCTGTTGGCTATCATCCATGGTTCACACATAGTTAACCATCATCTATGTATCTAATACATAGTTCAACATCATCTGTTGACTACCTTCCATGGTTTATACACAGTTGACCATCATCCCTTCATATCTGACATAGTTCACCATCATCTGTTGACTATCTTCCATGGTTCACACATGATTGGCCATAATCTATGCATCTCATACATAGTTCAACATCATCTGTTGACTAACTTCCGTGGTCTACACATAGTAAACCATCATCTATTCATATCTGACATAATTCACCATCATCTGTTGACTATTTTCTATGGTTCACACATGATAGACCATCATCTATGCATCTCATACATAGTTCAACATCATCTGTTGATTAGCTTCCATGGTTCACACATGATTGACCATCATCTATTCATCTCTGACATAGTTCACCATCATCTGTTGACTATCTTCCATGGTTCACACATAGTTGACCATCATCTATGCATCTCATACGTAGTTCAACATCATCTGTTGACTACTTTCTATGGTTTACACATAGTTGACCATCATCCATTCATATCTGATATAGTTCAACATCATCTGTTGACTATCATACATGGTTCACACATGATTGACCATCATTTATTCATCTTTGACATAGTTCACCATCATCTCTTGACTATCTTCCATGGTTCATACATAGTTGACCATCATCTATGCATCTCATACATAGTTCACCATCATCGGTTGACTATCTTCCATGGTTCACACATGATTGACCATCATCTATTCATCTCTGACATACTTCACCATCATCTGTTGACTATCTTCCATGGTTCACACATGGTTGACCGTCATCAATGCATCTAATACATAGTTCAACATCATCTGTTGAGTACCTTCCGTGGTTTACACATAGTTGAACAACATCTATTTATGTCTGACATAGTTCACCATCTTCTGTTGACTATCTTCCATGGTTCACACAAGATTTGCCATCATCTATGCATCTCATACATAGTTCAACATCATCTCCTGACTACCTTCCATGGTTCACACATGATTGGCCATCATCTATGCATCTCATACATAGTTCAACATCATCTGTTGATAAACTTCCAGGGTTCACACATGATTGACCATCATCTATTCATCTCTGACATAGTTCACCCTCATCTATTGACTATCTTCCATGGTTCACACATAGTTAACCATCATCTATGCATCTCATACATAGTTAAACATCATCTGTTGACTACCTTCCATGGTTTACACATAGTTGACCATCATCCATTCATCTCTGACATAGTTCACCATCTTCTGTTGACTATCTTCCATGGTTCACACATGATTGACCTTCATCTATGCACCTCATACATAGTTCAACATCATCTGTTGACTATCTTCTATGGTTCACACATAATTGACCATCATCTATACATCTCTGACATAGTTCACCATCATCTATTGACTATCTTCCATGGTTCACACATAGTTGACCATCATCTATGCATCTCATACATAGTTCAACATCATCTGTTGACTACCTTCCATGGTTTACACATAGTTGACCATCATCCATTCATATCTGACATAGTTCAACATCATCTGTTAACTATATTCCATGGTTCACACATGATTGACCATCATCGATGCATCTCATACATAGTTCAACATCATCAGTTGACTACCTTCCGTGGTTTACACATAGTTGACCATCATCTATTCATCTCTGACATAGTTCACCATCATCTGTTCACTATCTTCCATGGTTCACACACGGTTGACCATCATCTATGCATCTTATACATAGTTCAACATCATCTGTTGATTATCTTCCATGGTTCACACATGATTGACCATCATTTATTCATCTCTGACATAGTTCACCATCATCTGTTGACTATCTTCCATGGTTTACACATAGTTGACCCTCATCTATGCATCTCATACATAGTTCGACATCATCTATTGACTACCTTCCATGGTCTACACATAGTTGACCATCATCCATTCATATCTGACATAGTTCAACATCATCTGTTGACTATCTTCCATGGTTCACACATGATTGACCATCGTCTATTCATCTCTGACATAGTTCACCATCATCTATTGACTATCTTCCATGGTTCATACATAGTTTACCATCATCTATGCATCTCATACATAGTTCACATCATTTGTAGACTATATTCCATGGTTCACACATGATTGACCATCATCGATGCATCTCATACATAGTTCAACATCATCTGTTGACTTCCTTCCGTGGTTTACACATAGTTGACCATCATCTATTCATCTCTGACATAGCTCACCATCATCTGTTGACTATCTTCCATGGTTCACACATGATTGACCATCATCTATCCATCTCATATATAGTTCAACATCATCTCCTGACTACCTTCCCTGGTTCACACAGGATTGACCATCATCTATGCATCTCATACATAGTTCAACATCATCTGTTGATTATCTTCCATGGTTCACACATGATTGACCATCATCTATTCATTTATGACATAGTTCACCATCATCTGTTGACTATCATCCAGGGTTCACACATAGGTGACCATCATCGATGCATCTCTTATATAGTTCTACATCATCTGTTGACTACCTTTCATGGTTTACACATAGTTGACCGTCATCCATTCATATCTGACATAGTTCAACATCATCTGTTGACTATCCTCCATGGTTCACACATGATTGACCATCATCTCTGCATCTCATACATAGTTCACCATTATCTGTTGACTATCTTCCATGGTTCACACATGATTGACCATCATCTATTCATCTCTGACATAGCTCACCATTATTTTTTGACAATCTTCCGTTTTTCACACATGATTGACCATCATCTATTCATCTCTGACATAGTTCACCATCATCTGTTGACTATCTTCCATGGTTCACACATGGTTGACCGTCATCAATGCATCTAATACATAGTTCAGCATCATCTGTTGATTACCTTCCGTGGTTTACACAAAGTTGAACATCATTTGTTCATCTCTGACATAGTTCACCATCTTCTATTGACTATCTTCCATGGTTCACACATGATTTGCCATCATATATGCATCTCATACATAGTTTAACATCATCTCCTGACTACCTTCCATGGTTCACACATGATTGACCATCATCTATGCATCTCATACATAGTTCAACATCATCTGTTGACTATCTTCCAGGGTTCACACATGATTGGCCATCATCTATTCATCTCTGACATAGTTCACCATCATCTATTGACTATCTTCCATGGTTCACACATAGTTGACCATCATCTATGCATCTCTTACATAGTTAAACATCATCTGTTGACTACCTTCCATGGTTTACACATAGTTGACCATCATCAATTCATCTCTGACATAGTTCACCATCATCTGTTGACTATCTTCCATGGTTCACACATGATTGACCATCATCTATGCATCTCATATATAGTTCAACATCATCTGTTGACTACCTTCCGTGGTTTACACATAGTTGACCATCGTCTATTCATCTCTGACATAGTTCACCATCATCTGTTGACTATCTTCCATGGTTCACACAGGATTGACCATCATATATGCATCTCATACATAGTTCAACATCATCTCCTGACTACCTTCTATGGTTCACACATGATTGGCCATCATCTATGCATCTCATACATAGTTCAACATCATCTGTTGACAATCTTCCAGGGTTCACACATGATTGACCATCATCTATTCATCTCTGACATAGTTCACCCTCATCTATTGACTATCTTCCATGGTTCACACATAGTTAACCATCATCTATGCATCTCATATATAGTTAAACATCATCTGTTGACTACCTTCCATGGTTTACACATAGTTGACCATCATCCATTCATCTCTGACATAGTTCACCATCTTCTGTTGACTATCTTCCATGGTTCACACATGATTGAGCATCATCTATGCATCTCATACATAGTTCAACATCATCTGTTGACTATCTTCCATGGTTCACACATGATTGACCATCATTTATACATCTCTGACATAGTTCACCATCATCTATTGACAATCTTCCATGGTTCACACATAGTTGACCATCATCTATGCATCTCATACATAGTTCAACATCATCTGTTGACTACCTTCCATGGTTTACACATAGTTGACCATCATCCATTCATATCTGACATAGTTCAACATCATCTGTTAACTATATTCCATGGTTCACACATGATTGACCATCATCGATGCATCTTATACATAGTTCAACATCATCTGTTGATTATCTTCCATGGTTCACACATGATTGACCATCATTTATTCATCTCTGACATAGTTCACCATCATCTGTTGACTATCTTCTATGGTTTACACATAGTTGACCCTCATCTATGCATCTCATACATAGTTCAACATCATCTATTGACTACCTTCCATGGTTTACACATAGTTAACCATCATCCATTCATATTTGACATAGTTCAACATCATCTGTTGACTATCTTCCATGGTTCACACATGATTGACCATCATTTATACATCTCTGACATAGTTCACCATCATCTATTGACAATCTTCCATGGTTTACACATAGTTTACCATCATCTATGCATCTCATACATAGTTCAACATCATCAGTTGACTACCTTCCGTGGTTTACACATAGTTGACCATCATCTATTCATTTCTGACATAGTTCACCATCATCTGTTCACTATCTTCCATGGTTCACACACGATTGACCATCATCTATGCATCTTATACATAGTTCAACATCATCTGTTGATTATCTTCCATGGTTCACACATGATTGACCATCATTTATTCATCTCTGACATAGTTCACCATCATCTGTTGACTATCTTCCATGGTTTACACATAGTTGACCCTCATCTATGCATCTCATACATAGTTCAACATCATCTATTGACTACCTTCCATGGTTTACACATAGTTAACCATCATCCATTCATATTTGACATAGTTCAACATCATCTGTTGACTATCTTCCATGGTTCACACATGATTGACCATCGTCTATTCATCTCTGACATAGTTCACCATCATCTATTGACTATCTTCCATGGTTCATACATAGTTTATCATCATCTATGCATCTCATACATAGTTCACATCATTTGTAGACTATATTCCATGGTTCACACATGATTGACCATCATCGATGCATCTCATACATAGTTCAACATCATCTGTTGACTTCCTTCCGTGGTTTACACATAGTTGACCATCATCTATTCATCTCTGACATAGTTCACCATCATCTGTTGACTATCTTCCATGGTTCACACATGATTGACCATCATCTATCCATCTCATATATAGTTCAACATCATCTCCTGACTACCTTCCCTGGTTCACACAGGATTGACCATCATCTATGCATCTCATACATAGTTCAACATCATCTGTTGATTATCTTCCATGGTTCACACATGATTGACCATCATCTATTCATTTCTGACATAGTTCACCATCATCTGTTGACTATCTTCCATGGTTCACACATGGTTGACCGTCATCAATGCATCTAATACATAGTTCAGCATCATCTGTTGATTACCTTCCGTGGTTTACACAAAGTTGAACATCATTTGTTCATCTCTGACATAGTTCACCATCTTCTATTGACTATCTTCCATGGTTCACACATGATTTGCCATCATATATGCATCTCATACATAGTTTAACATCATCTCCTGACTACCTTCCATGGTTCACACATGATTGACCATCATCTATGCATCTCATACATAGTTCAACATCATCTGTTGACTATCTTCCAGGGTTCACACATGATTGGCCATCACCTATTCATCTCTGACATAGTTCACCATCATCTATTGACTATCTTCCATGGTTCACACATAGTTGACCATCATCTATGCATCTCTTACATAGTTAAACATCATCTGTTGACTACCTTCCATGGTTTACACATAGTTGACCATCATCAATTCATCTCTGACATAGTTCACCATCATCTGTTGACTATCTTCCATGGTTCACACATGATTGACCATCATCTATGCATCTCATATATAGTTCAACATCATCTGTTGACTACCTACCGTGGTTTACACATAGTTGACCATCGTCTATTCATCTCTGACATAGTTCACCATCATCTGTTGACTATCTTCCATGGTTCACACAGGATTGACCATCATATATGCATCTCATACATAGTTCAACATCATCTCCTGACTACCTTCTATGGTTCACACATGATTGGCCATCATCTATGCATCTCATACATAGTTCAACATCATCAGTTGACAATCTTCCGGGGTTCACACATGATTGACCATCATCTATTCATCTCTGACATAGTTCACCCTCATCTATTGACTATCTTCCATGGTTCACACATAGTTAACCATCATCTATGCATCTCATACATAGTTAAACATCATCTGTTGACTACCTTCCATGGTTTACACATAGTTGACCATCATCCATTCATCTCTGACATAGTTCACCATCTTCTGTTGACTATCTTCCATGGTTCACACATGATTGAGCATCATCTATGCATCTCATACATAGTTCAACATCATCTGTTGACTATCTTCCATGGTTCACACATGATTGACCATCATTTATACATCTCTGACATAGTTCACCATCATCTATTGACAATCTTCCATGGTTCACACATAGTTGACCATCATCTAAGCATCTCATACATAGTTTAACATCATCAGTTGACTACCTTCCGCGGTTTACACATAGTTGACCATCATCTATTCATCTCTGACATAGTTCACCATCATCTGTTCACTATCTTCCATGGTTCACACACGATTGACCATCATCTATGCATCTTATACATAGTTCAACATCATCTGTTGATTATCTTCCATGGTTCACACATGATTGACCATCATTTATTCATCTCTGACATAGTTCACCATCATCTGTTGACTATCTTCCATGGTTTACACATAGTTGACCCTCATCTATGCATCTCATACATAGTTCAACATCATCTATTGACTACCTTCCATGGTTTACACATAGTTAACCATCATCCATTCATATTTGACATAGTTCAACATCATCTGTTGACTATCTTCCATGGTTCACACATGATTGACCATCGTCTATTCATCTCTGACATAGTTCACCATCATCTATTGACTATCTTCCATGGTTCATACATAGTTTACCATCATCTATGCATCTCATACATAGTTCACATCATTTGTAGACTATATTCCATGGTTCACACATGATTGACCATCATCGATGCATCTCATACATAGTTCAACATCATCTGTTGACTTCCTTCCGTGGTTTACACATAGTTGACCATCATCTATTCATCTCTGACATAGTTCACCATCATCTGTTGACTATCTTCCATGGTTCACACATGATTGACCATCATCTATCCATCTCATATATAGTTCAACATCATCTCCTGACTACCTTCCCTGGTTCACACAGGATTGACCATCATCTATGCATCTCATACATAGTTCAACATCATCTGTTGATTATCTTCCATGGTTCACACATGATTGACCATCATCTATTCATTTCTGACATAGTTCACCATCATCTGTTGACTATCTTCCATGGTTCACACATGGTTGACCGTCATCAATGCATCTAATACATAGTTCAGCATCATCTGTTGATTACCTTCCGTGGTTTACACAAAGTTGAACATCATTTGTTCATCTCTGACATAGTTCACCATCTTCTATTGACTATCTTCCATGGTTCACACATGATTTGCCATCATATATGCATCTCATACATAGTTTAACATCATCTCCTGACTACCTTCCATGGTTCACACATGATTGACCATCATCTATGCATCTCATACATAGTTCAACATCATCTGTTGACTATCTTCCAGGGTTCACACATGATTGGCCATCATCTATTCATCTCTGACATAGTTCACCATCATCTATTGACTATCTTCCATGGTTCACACATAGTTGACCATCATCTATGCATCTCTTACATAGTTAAACATCATCTGTTGACTACCTTCCATGGTTTACACATAGTTGACCATCATCAATTGATCTCTGACATAGTTCACCATCATCTGTTGACTATCTTCCATGGTTCACACATGATTGACCATCATCTATGCATCTCATATATAGTTCAACATCATCTGTTGACTACCTTCCGTGGTTTACACATAGTTGACCATCGTCTATTCATCTCTGACATAGTTCACCATCATCTGTTGACTATCTTCCCTGGTTCACACAGGATTGACCATCATATATGCATCTCATACATAGTTCAACATCATCTCCTGACTACCTTCTATGGTTCACACATGATTGGCCATCATCTATGCATCTCATACATAGTTCAACATCATCTGTTGACAATCTTCCAGGGTTCACACATGATTGACCATCATCTATTCATCTCTGACATAGTTCACCCTCATCTATTGACTATCTTCCATGGTTCACACATAGTTAACCATCATCTATGCATCTCATACATAGTTAAACATCATCTGTTGACTACCTTCCATGGTTTACACATAGTTGACCATCATCCATTCATCTCTGACATAGTTCACCATCTTCTGTTGACTATCTTCCATGGTTCACACATGATTGAGCATCATCTATGCATCTCATACATAGTTCAACATCATCTGTTGACTATCTTCCATGGTTCACACATGATTGACCATCATTTATACATCTCTGACATAGTTCACCATCATCTATTGACAATCTTCCATGGTTCACACATAGTTGACCATCATCTATGCATCTCATACATAGTTTAACATCATCAGTTGACTACCTTCCGCGGTTTACACATAGTTGACCATCATCTATTCATCTCTGACATAGTTCACCATCATCTGTTCACTATCTTCCATGGTTCACACACGATTGACCATCATCTATGCATCTTATACATAGTTCAACATCATCTGTTGATTATCTTCCATGGTTCACACATGATTGACCATCATTTATTCATCTCTGACATAGTTCACCATCATCTGTTGACTATCTTCCATGGTTTACACATAGTTGACCCTCATCTATGCATCTCATACATAGTTCAACATCATCTATTGACTACCTTCCATGGTTTACACATAGTAAACCATCATCCATTCATATTTGACATAGTTCAACATCATCTGTTGACTATCTTCCATGGTTCACACATGATTGACCATCGTCTATTCATCTCTGACATAGTTCACCATCATCTATTGACTATCTTCCATGGTTCATACATAGTTTACCATCATCTATGCATCTCATACATAGTTCACATCATTTGTAGACTATATTCCATGGTTCACACATGATTGACCATCATCGATGCATCTCATACATAGTTCAACATCATCTGTTGACTTCCTTCCGTGGTTTACACATAGTTGACCATCATCTATTCATCTCTGACATAGTTCACCATCATCTGTTGACTATCTTCCATGGTTCACACATGATTGACCATCATCTATCCATCTCATATATAGTTCAACATCATCTCCTGACTACCTTCCCTGGTTCACACAGGATTGACCATCATCTATGCATCTCATACATAGTTCAACATCATCTGTTGATTATCTTCCATGGTTCACACATGATTGACCATCATCTATTCATTTCTGACATAGTTCACCATCATCTGTTGACTATCTTCCATGGTTCACACATGGTTGACCGTCATCAATGCATCTAATACATAGTTCAGCATCATCTGTTGATTACCTTCCGTGGTTTACACAAAGTTGAACATCATTTGTTCATCTCTGACATAGTTCACCATCTTCTATTGACTATCTTCCATGGTTCACACATGATTTGCCATCATATATGCATCTCATACATAGTTTAACATCATCTCCTGACTACCTTCCATGGTTCACACATGATTGACCATCATCTATGCATCTCATACATAGTTCAACATCATCTGTTGACTATCTTCCAGGGTTCACACATGATTGGCCATCATCTATTCATCTCTGACATAGTTCACCATCATCTATTGACTATCTTCCATGGTTCACACATAGTTGACCATCATCTATGCATCTCTTACATAGTTAAACATCATCTGTTGACTACCTTCCATGGTTTACACATAGTTGACCATCATCAATTGATCTCTGACATAGTTCACCATCATCTGTTGACTATCTTCCATGGTTCACACATGATTGACCATCATCTATGCATCTCATATATAGTTCAACATCATCTGTTGACTACCTTCCGTGGTTTACACATAGTTGACCATCGTCTATTCATCTCTGACATAGTTCACCATCATCTGTTGACTATCTTCCCTGGTTCACACAGGATTGACCATCATATATGCATCTCATACATAGTTCAACATCATCTCCTGACTACCTTCTATGGTTCACACATGATTGGCCATCATCTGTGCATCTCATACATAGTTCAACATCATCTGTTGACAATCTTCCAGGGTTCACACATGATTGACCATCATCTATTCATCTCTGACATAGTTCACCCTCATCTATTGACTATCTTCCATGGTTCACACATAGTTAACCATCATCTATGCATCTCATACATAGTTAAACATCATCTGTTGACTACCTTCCATGGTTTACACATAGTTGACCATCATCCATTCATCTCTGACATAGTTCACCATCTTCTGTTGACTATCTTCCATGGTTCACACATGATTGAGCATCATCTATGCATCTCATACATAGTTCAACATCATCTGTTGACTATCTTCCATGGTTCACACATGATTGACCATCATTTATACATCTCTGACATAGTTCACCATCATCTATTGACAATCTTCCATGGTTCACACATAGTTGACCATCATCTATGCATCTCATACATAGTTCAACATCATCTGTTGACTACCTTCCATGGTTTACACATAGTTGACCATCATCCATTCATATCTGACATAGTTCAACATCATCTGTTAACTATATTCCATGGTTCACACATGATTGACCATCATCGATGCATCTCATACATAGTTCAACATCATCAGTTGACTACCTTCCGTGGTTTACACATAGTTGACCATCATCTATTCATCTCTGACATAGTTCACCATCATCTGTTCACTATCTTCCATGGTTCACACACGATTGACCATCATCTATGCATCTTATACATAGTTCAACATCATCTGTTGATTATCTTCCATGGTTCACACATGATTGACCATCATATATTCATCTCTGACATAGTTCACCATCATCTGTTGACTATCTTCCATGGTTTACACATAGTTGACCCTCATCTATGCATCTCATACATAGTTCAACATCATCTATTGACTACCTTCCATGGTTTACACATAGTTAACCATCATCCATTCATATTTGACATAGTTCAACATCATCTGTTGACTATCTTCCATGGTTCACACATGATTGACCATCGTCTATTCATCTCTGACATAGTTCACCATCATCTATTGACTATCTTCCATGGTTCATACATAGTTTACCATCCTCTATGCATCTCATACATAGTTCACATCATTTGTAGACTATATTCCATGGTTCACACATGATTGACCATCATCGATGCATCTCATACATAGTTCAACATCATCTGTTGACTTCCTTCCGTGGTTTACACATAGTTGACCATCATCTATTCTTCTCTGACATAGTTCACCATCATCTGTTGACTATCTTCCATGGTTCACACATGATTGACCATCATCTATCCGTCTCATATATAGTTCAACATCATCTCCTGACTACCTTCCCTGGTTCACACAGGATTGACCATCATCTATGCATCTCATACATAGTTCAACATCATCTGTTGATTATCTTCCATGGTTCACACATGATTGACCATCATCTATTCATTTCTGACATAGTTCACCATCATCTGTTGACTATCATCCAGGGTTCACACATAGTTGACCATCATCGATGCATCTCTTATATAGTTCTACATCATCTGTTGACTACCTTCCATGGTTTACACATAGTTGAACATCATTTGTTCATCTCTGACATAGTTCACCATCTTCTATTGACTATCTTCCATGGTTCACACATGATTTGCCATCATATATGCATCTCATACATAGTTTAACATCATCTCCTGACTACCTTCCATGGTTCACACATGATTGACCATCATCTATGCATCTCATACATAGTTCAACATCATCTGTTGACTATCTTCCAGGGTTCACACATGATTGGCCATCATCTATTCATCTCTGACATAGTTCACCATCATCTATTGACTATCTTCCATGGTTCACACATAGTTGACCATCATCTATGCATCTCTTACATAGTTAAACATCATCTGTTGACTACCTTCCATGGTTTACACATAGTTGACCATCATCAATTCATCTCTGACATAGTTCACCATCATCTGTTGACTATCTTCCATGGTTCACACATGATTGACCATCATCTATGCATCTCATATATAGTTCAACATCATCTGTTGACTACCTTCCGTGGTTTACACATAGTTGACCATCGTCTATTCATCTCTGACATAGTTCACCATCATCTGTTGACTATCTTCCATGGTTCACACAGGATTGACCATCATATATGCATCTCATACATAGTTCAACATCATCTCCTGACTACCTTCTATGGTTCACACATGATTGGCCATCATCTATGCATCTCATACATAGTTCAACATCATCTGTTGACAATCTTCCAGGGTTCACACATGATTGACCATCATCTATTCATCTCTGACATAGTTCATCCTCATCTATTGACTATCTTCCATGGTTCACACATAGTTAACCATCATCTATGCATCTCATACATAGTTAAACATCATCTGTTGACTACCTTCCATGGTTTACACATAGTTGACCATCATCCATTCATCTCTGACATAGTTCACCATCTTCTGTTGACTATCTTCCATGGTTCACACATGATTGAGCATCATCTATGCATCTCATACATAGTTCAAAATCATCTGTTGACTATCTTCCATGGTTCACACATGATTGACCATCATTTATACATCTCTGACATAGTTCACCATCATCTATTGACAATCTTCCATGGTTCACACATAGTTGACCATCATCTATGCATCTCATACATAGTTCAACATCATCTGTTGACTACCTTCCATGGTTTACACATAGTTGACCATCATCCATTCATATCTGACATAGTTCAACATCATCTGTTAACTATATTCCATGGTTCACACATGATTGACCATCATCGATGCATCTCATACATAGTTCAACATCATCAGTTGACTACCTTCCGTGGTTTACACATAGTTGACCATCATCTATTCATCTCTGACATAGTTCACCATCATCTGTTCACTATCTTCCATGGTTCACACACGATTGACCATCATCTATGCATCTTATACATAGTTCAACATCATCTGTTGATTATCTTCCATGGTTCACACATGATTGACCATCATATATTCATCTCTGACATAGTTCACCATCATCTGTTGACTATCTTCCATGGTTTACACATAGTTGACCCTCATCTATGCATCTCATACATAGTTCAACATCATCTATTGACTACCTTCCATGGTTTACACATAGTTAACCATCATCCATTCATATTTGACATAGTTCAACATCATCTGTTGACTATCTTCCATGGTTCACACATGATTGACCGTCGTCTATTCATCTCTGACATAGTTCACCATCATCTATTGACTATCTTCCATGGTTCATACATAGTTTACCATCATCTATGCATCTCATACATAGTTCACATCATTTGTAGACTATATTCCATGGTTCACACATGATTGACCATCATCGATGCATCTCATACATAGTTCAACATCATCTGTTGACTTCCTTCCGTGGTTTACACATTGTTGACCATCATCTATTCATCTCTGACATAGTTCACCATCATCTGTTGACTATCTTCCATGGTTCACACATGATTGACCATCATCTATCCATCTCATATATAGTTCAACATCATCTCCTGACTACCTTCCCTGGTTCACACAGGATTGACCATCATCTATGCATCTCATACATAGTTCAACATCATCTGTTGATTATCTTCCATGTTTCACACATGATTGACCATCATCTATTCATTTCTGACATAGTTCACCATCATCTGTTGACTATCATCCAGGGTTCACACATAGTTGACCATCATCGATGCATCTCTTATATAGTTCTACATCATCTGTTGACTACCTTCCATGGTTTACACATAGTTGACCGTCATCCATTCATATCTGACATAGTTCAACATCATCTGTTGACTATCCTCCATGGTTCACACATGATTGACCATCATCTATGCATCTCATACATAGTTCACCATTATCTATTGACTATCTTCCATGGTTCACACATGATTGACCATCACATCTATTCATCTCTGACATAGCTCACCATTATTTTTTGACAATCTTCCATTTTTCACACATGATTCACCATCATCTATTCATCTCTGACATAGTTCACCATCATCTGTTGACTATCTTCCGTGGTTCACACATGGTTGACCGTCATCAATGCATCTAATACATAGTTCAACATCATCTGTTGATTACCTTCCGTGGTTTAAACAAAGTTGAACATCATTTGTTCATCTCTGACATAGTTCACCATCTTCTATTGACTATCTTCCATGGTTCACACATGATTTGCCATCATATATGCATCTCATACATAGTTTAACATCATCTCCTGACTACCTTCCATGGTTCACACATGATTGACCATCATCTATGCATCTCATACATAGTTCAACTTCATCTGTTGACTATCTTCCAGGGTTCACACATGATTGACCATCATCTATTCATCTCTGACATAGTTCACCATCATCTATTGACTATCTTCCATGGTTCACACATAGTTGACCATCATCTATGCATCTCTTACATAGTTAAACATCATCTGTTGACTACCTTCCATGGTTTACACATAGTTGACCATCATCAATTCATCTCTGACATAGTTCACCATCATCTGTTGACTATCTTCCATGGTTCACACATGATTGACCATCATCTATGCATCTCATACATAGTTCAACATCATCTGTTGACTACCTTCCGTGGTTTACACATAGTTGACCATCATCTAATCATCTCTGACATAGTTCACCATCATCTGTTCACTATCTTCCATGGTTCACACACGATTGACCATCATCTATGCATCTTATACATAGTTCAACATCATCTGTTGATTATCTTCCATGGTTCACACATGATTGACCATCATATATTCATCTCTGACATAGTTCACCATCATCTGTTGACTATCTTCCATGGTTTACACATAGTTGACCCTCATCTATGCATCTCATACATAGTTCAACATCATCTATTGACTACCTTCCATGGTTTACACATAGTTAACCATCATCCATTCATATTTGACATAGTTCAACATCATCTGTTGACTATCTTCCATGGTTCACACATGATTGACCATCGTCTATTCATCTCTGACATAGTTCACCATCATCTATTGACTATCTTCCATGGTTCATACATAGTTTACCATCATCTATGCATCTCATACATAGTTCACATCATTTGTAGACTATATTCCATGGTTCACACATGATTGACCATCATCGATGCATCTCATACATAGTTCAACATCATCTGTTGACTTCCTTCCGTGGTTTACACATAGTTGACCATCATCTATTCATCTCTGACATAGTTCACCATCATCTGTTGACTATCTTCCATGGTTCACACATGATTGACCATCATCTATCCATCTCATATATAGTTCAACATCATCTCCTGACTACCTTCCCTGGTTCACACAGGATTGACCATCATCTATGCATCTCATACATAGTTCAACATCATCTGTTGATTATCTTCCATGGTTCACACATGATTGACCATCATCTATTCATTTCTGACATAGTTCACCATCATCTGTTGACTATCATCCAGGGTTCACACATAGTTGACCATCATCGATGCATCTCTTATATAGTTCTACATCATCTGTTGACTACCTTCCATGGTTTACACATAGTTGACCGTCATCCATTCATATCTGACATAGTTCAACATCATCTGTTGACTATCCTCCATGGTTCACACATGATTGACCATCATCTATGCATCTCATACATAGTTCACCATTATCTATTGACTATCTTCCATGGTTCACACATGATTGACCATCACATCTATTCATCTCTGACATAGCTCACCATTATTTTTTGACAATCTTCCATTTTTCACACATGATTGACCATCATCTATTCATCTCTGACATAGTTCACCATCATCTGTTGACTATCTTCCATGGTTCACACATGGTTGACCGTCATCAATGCATCTAATACATAGTTCAACATCATCTGTTGATTACCTTCCGTGGTTTAAACAAAGTTGAACATCATTTGTTCATCTCTGACATAGTTCACCATCTTCTATTGACTATCTTCCATGGTTCACACATGATTTGCCATCATATATGCATCTCATACATAGTTTAACATCATCTCCTGACTACCTTCCATGGTTCACACATGATTGACCATCATCTATGCATCTCATACATAGTTCAACATCATCTGTTGACTATCTTCCAGGGTTCACACATGATTGACCATCATCTATTCATCTCTGACATAGTTCACCATCATCTATTGACTATCTTCCATGGTTCACACATAGTTGACCATCATCTATGCATCTCTTACATAGTTAAACATCATCTGTTGACTACCTTCCATGGTTTACACATAGTTGACCATCATCAATTCATCTCTGACATAGTTCACCATCATCTGTTGACTATCTTCCATGGTTCACACATGATTGACCATCATCTATGCATCTCATATATAGTTCAACATCATCTGTTGACTACCTTCCGTGGTTTACACATAGTTGACCATCATCTAATCATCTCTGACATAGTTCACCATCATCTGTTCACTATCTTCCATGGTTCACACACGATTGACCATCATCTATGCATCTTATACATAGTTCAACATCATCTGTTGATTATCTTCCATGGTTCACACATGATTGACCATCATATATTCATCTCTGACATAGTTCACCATCATCTGTTGACTATCTTCCATGGTTTACACATAGTTGACCCTCATCTATGCATCTCATACATAGTTCAACATCATCTATTGACTACCTTCCATGGTTTACACATAGTTAACCATCATCCATTCATATTTGACATAGTTCAACATCATCTGTTGACTATCTTCCATGGTTCACACATGATTGACCATCGTCTATTCATCTCTGACATAGTTCACCATCATCTATTGACTATCTTCCATGGTTCATACATAGTTTACCATCATCTATGCATCTCATACATAGTTCACATCATTTGTAGACTATATTCCATGGTTCACACATGATTGACCATCATCGATGCATCTCATACATAGTTCAACATCATCTGTTGACTTCCTTCCGTGGTTTACACATAGTTGACCATCATCTATTCATCTCTGACATAGTTCACCATCATCTGTTGACTATCTTCCATGGTTCACACATGATTGACCATCATCTATCCATCTCATATATAGTTCAACATCATCTCCTGACTACCTTCCCTGGTTCACACAGGATTGACCATCATCTATGCATCTCATACATAGTTCAACATCATCTGTTGATTATCTTCCATGGTTCACACATGATTGACCATCATCTATTCATTTCTGACATAGTTCACCATCATCTGTTGACTATCATCCAGGGTTCACACATAGTTGACCATCATCGATGCATCTCTTATATAGTTCTACATCATCTGTTGACTACCTTCCATGGTTTACACATAGTTGACCGTCATCCATTCATATCTGACATAGTTCAACATCATCTGTTGACTATCCTCCATGGTTCACACATGATTGACCATCATCTATGCATCTCATACATAGTTCACCATTATCTATTGACTATCTTCCATGGTTCACACATGATTGACCATCACATCTATTCATCTCTGACATAGCTCACCATTATTTTTTGACAATCTTCCATTTTTCACACATGATTGACCATCATCTATTCATCTCTGACATAGTTCACCATCATCTGTTGACTATCTTCCATGGTTCACACATGGTTGACCGTCATCAATGCATCTAATACATAGTTCAACATCATCTGTTGATTACCTTCCGTGGTTTAAACAAAGTTGAACATCATTTGTTCATCTCTGACATAGTTCACCATCTTCTATTGACTATCTTCCATGGTTCACTAATGATTTGCCATCATATATGCATCTCATACATAGTTTAACATCATCTCCTGACTACCTTCCATGGTTCACACATGATTGACCATCATCTATGCATCTCATACATAGTTCAACATCATCTGTTGACTATCTTCCAGGGTTCACACATGATTGACCATCATCTATTCATCTCTGACATAGTTCACCATCATCTATTGACTATCTTCCATGGTTCACACATAGTTGACCATCATCTATGCATCTCTTACATAGTTAAACATCATCTGTTGACTACCTTCCATGGTTTACACATAGTTGACCATCATCAATTCATCTCTGACATAGTTCACCATCATCTGTTGACTATCTTCCATGGTTCACACATGATTGACCATCATCTATGCATCTCATATATAGTTCAACATCATCTGTTGACTACCTTCCGTGGTTTACACATAGTTGACCATCGTCTATTCATCTCTGACATAGTTCACCATCATCTGTTGACTATCTTCCATGGTTCACACATGATTGACCATCATCTATGCGTCTTATACATAGTTTAACATCATCTCCTGACTACCTTCTATGGTTTACACTGGATTGACCATCATCTATGCATCTTATACATAGTTCAACATCATCTGTTGATTATCTTCCATGGTTCACACAAGATTGACCATCATTTATTCATCTCTGACATAGTTCACCATCATCTGTTGACTATCTTCCATGGTTTACACATAGTTGACCATCATCTATGCATCTTATACATAGTTCAACATCATCTATTGACTACCTTCCATTGTTTACACTTAGTTGACCATCATCCATTCATATCTGACATAGTTCAACATCATCTGTTGACTATCTTCCATGGTTCACACATGATTGACCATCGTCAATTCATCTCTGACATAGTTCACCATCATCTCTTGACTATCTTCCATGGTTCAAACATAGTTTACCATCATCTATGCATCTCATACATAGTTCAACATCATCTGTTGACTACCTTCTGTGGTTTACACATAGTTGACCATCTTCTATTCATCTCTGACATAGTTCACCATCATCTGTTGACTATCTTCCATGGTTCACACATGATTGACCATCATCTATCCATCTCATACATAGTTCAACATCATCTCCTGAATACCTTCCCTGGTTCATACAGGATTGACCATCATCTATGCATCTCATACATAGTTCAACATCATCTGTTGATTATCTTCCATGGTTTACACATGATTGACCATCATCTATTCATTTCTGACATTGTTCACCATCATCTGTTGACTATCTTCCAGGGTTCACACATAGTTGACCATCATCTATGCATCTCATACATAGTTCTACATCATCTGTTGACTACCTTCCATGGTTTACACATAGTTGACCATCATCCATTCATATCTGACATAGTTCAACATCATCTGTTGACTATCCTCCATGGTTCACACATGATTGACCATCATCTATCCATCTCATATATAGTTCAACATCATATCCTGACTACCTTCCCTGGTTCACACAGGATTGACCATCATCTATGCATCTCTGACATAGCTCACCATTATTTGTTGACAATCTTCCCTTTTTCACACATGATTGACCATCATCTATTCATCTCTGACATAGTTCACCATCATCTGTTGACTATCTTCCGTGGTTCACACATGGTTGACCGTCATCAATGCATCTAATATATAGTTCAACATCATCTGTTGATTACCTTCCGTGGTTTACACAAAGTTGAACATCATTTGTTCATCTCTGACATAGTTCACCATCTTCTATTGACTATCTTCCATGGTTCACACATGATTTTCCATCATCTATGCATCTCATACATAGTTCAACATCATCTCCTGACTACCTTCCTTGGTTCACACATGATGGACCATCATCTATGCATCTCATACATAGTTCAACATCATCTGTTGACTATCTTCCAGGGTTCACACATGATTGACCATCATCTATTCATCTCTGACATAGTTCACCATCATCTGTTGACTATCTTCCACGGTTCACACATAGTTAACCATCATCTATGCATCTCATACATAGTTCAACTTCATCTGTTGACTACCTTCCAAGGTTTACACATAGTTGACCATCATCCATTCATATCTGACATAGTTCAACATCATCTATTGACTATCTTCCATGGTTCACACATGATTAACCATCATCTATTCATCTCTGACATAGTTCACCATCATCTCTTGGCTATTATCCATGGTTCACACATAATTAACCATCATCTATGCATCTAATACATTGTTCAACATCATCTGTTGACTACCTTCCATGGTTTACACATAGTTGACCATCATCCATTCATATCTGACATAGTTCACCATCATCTGTTGACTATCTTCCATGGTTCACACATGATTGGCCATCATCTATGCATCTCATACATAGTTCAACATCATCTGTTTACTACCTTCAGTGGTTTACACATAGTTGACCATCATCTATTCATCTCTGACATAGTTCACCATCATCTGTTCACTATCTTCCATGGTTCACACACAATTGACCATCATCTATGCATCTCATACATAGTTCAACATCATCTCATGACTACCTACCCTGGTTCACACAGAATTGACCATCAGCTATGCATCTTATACATAGTTCAACATCATCTGTTGATTATCTTCCATGGTTCACACATGATTGACCATCATCTATTCATTTCTGACATAGTTCACCATCATCTGTTGACTATCTTCCAGGGTTCACACATAGTTGACCATCATCTATGCATCTCATACATAGTTCTACATCATCTGTTGATTACCTTCCATGGTTTACACATAGTTGACCATCATCTATTCATATCTGACATAGTTCAACATCATCTGTTGACTATCCTCCTTGGTTCACACATGATTGACCATCATCTATCCATCTCATATATAGTTCAACATCATCTCCTGACTACCTTCCCTGGTTCACACAGGATTGACCATCATCTATGCATCTCTGACATAGCTCACCATTATTTGTTGACAATCTTCCGTTTTTCACACATGATTGACCATCATCTATTCATCTCTGACATAGTTCACCATCATCTGTTGACTATCTTCCATGGTTCACACATGGTTGACCGTCATCAATGTATCTAATACATAGTTCAACATCATCTGTTGATTACCTTCCGTGGTTTACACAAAGTTGAACATCATTTGTTCATCTCTGACATAGTTCACCATCTTCTATTGACTATCTTCCATGGTTCACACATGATTTGCCTTCATCTATGCATCTCATACATAGTTCAACATCATCTCCTGACTACCTTCATTGGTTCACACATGATTGACCATCATCTATGCATCTCATACATAGTTCAACATCATCTGTTGACTATCTTCCAGGGTTCACACATGATTGACCATCATCTATTCATCTCTGACATAGTTCACCATCATCTGTTGACTATCTTCCACGGTTCACACATAGTTAACCATCATCTATGCATCTCATACATAGTTCAACTTCATCTGTTGACTACCTTCCAAGGTTTACACATAGTTGACCATCATCCATTCACATCTGACATAGTTCAACATCATCTGTTGACTATCTTCCGTGGTTCACACATGATTAACCATCATTTATTCATCTCTGACATAGTTCACCATCATCTGTTGGCTATCATCCATGGTTCACACATAATTAACCATCATCTATGCATCTAATACATTGTTCAACATCATCTGTTGACTACCTTCCATGGTTTACACATAGTTGACCATCATCCATTCATATCTGACATAGTTCACCATCATCTGTTGACTATCTTCCATGGTTCAGACATGGTTGGCCATCATCTATGCATCTCATACATAGTTCAACATCATCTGTTAACTACCTTCCGTGGTTTACACATAGTTGACCATCATCTATTCATCTCTGACATAGTTCACCATCATCTGTTCACTATCTTCCATGGTTCACACACGATTGACCATCATCTATGCATCTCATACATAGTTCAACATCATCTCATGACTACCTTCCCTGGTTCACACAGGATTGACCATCATCTATGCATCTTATACATAGTTCAACATCATCTGTTGATTATCTTCCATGGTTCACACATGATTGACCATCATTTATTCATCTCTGACATAGTTCACCATCATCTGTTGACTATCTTCCATGGTTTACACATAGTTGACCCTCATCTATGCATCTCATACATAGTTTAACATCATCTATTGACTACCTTCCATGGTTTACACATAGTTGACCATCATCCATTCATATCTGACATAGTTCAACATTATCTGTTGACTATCTTCCATGGTTCACACATGATTGACCATCGTCTATTCATCTCTGACATAGTTCACCATGATCTATTGACTATCTTCCATGCTTCATACATAGTTTACCATCATCTATGCATCTCATACATAGCTCACATCATTTGTTGACTATATTCCATGGTTCACACATGATTGACCATCATCGATGCATCTCATACATAGTTCAACATCATCTGTTGACTTTCTTCCGTGGTATACACATAGTTGACCATCATCTATTCATCTCTGACATAGTTCACCATCATCTGTTGACTATCTTCCATGGTTCACACATGATTGACCATCATCTATCCATCTCATATATAGTTCAACATCATCTCCTGACTACCTTCCCTGGTTCACACAGGATTGACCATCATCTATGCATCTCATACATAGTTCAACATCATCTGTTGACTATCCTGCATGGTTCACACATGATTGACCATCATCTATTCATTTCTGACATAGTTCACCATCATCTATTGACTATCTTCCAGGGTTCACACATAGTTGACCATCATCTATGCATCTCATACATAGTTCTACATCATCTGTTGACTACCTTCCATGGTTTACACATAGTTGACCATCATCCATTCATATCTGACATAGTTCAACATCATCTGTTGACTATCCTCCATGGTTCACGCATGATTGACCATCATCTATCCATCTCATATATAGTTCAACATCATCTCCTGACTACCTTCCCTGGTTCACACAGGATTGACCATCATCTATGCATCTCTGACATAGCTCACCATTATTTGTTGACAATCTTCCGTTTTTCACACATGATTGACCATCATCTATTCATCTCTGACATAGTTCACCATCATCTATTGACTATCTTCCATGGTTCACACATGGTTGACCGTCATCAATGTATCTAATACATAGTTCAACATCATCTGTTGATTACCTTCCGTGGTTTACACAAAGTTGAACATCATTTGTTCATCTCTGACATAGTTCACCATCTTCTATTGACTATCTTCCATGGTTCACACATGATTTGCCTTCATCTATGCATCTCATACATAGTTCAACATCATCTCCTGACTACCTTCCTTGGTTCACACATGATTGACCATCATCTATGCATCTCATACATAGTTCAACATCATCTGTTGACTATCTTCCAGGGTTCACACATGATTGACCATCATCTATTCATCTCTGACATAGTTCACCATCATCTGTTGACTATCTTCCACGGTTCACACATAGTTAACCATCATCTATGCATCTCATACATAGTTCAACTTCATCTGTTGACTACCTTCCAAGGTTTACACATAGTTGACCATCATCCATTCATATCTGACATAGTTCAACATCATCTGTTGACTATCTTCCGTGGTTCACACATGATTAACCATCATTTATTCATCTCTGACATAGTTCACCATCATCTGTTGGCTATCATCCATGGTTCACACATAATTAACCATCATCTATGCATCTAATACATTGTTCAACATCATCTGTTGACTACCTTCCATGGTTTACACATAGTTGACCATCATCCATTCATATCTGACATAGTTCACCATCATCTGTTGACTATCTTCCATGGTTCAGACATGGTTGGCCATCATCTATGCATCTCATACATAGTTCAACATCATCTGTTAACTACCTTCCGTGGTTTACACATAGTTGACCATCATCTATTCATCTCTGACATAGTTCACCATCATCTGTTCACTATCTTCCATGGTTCACACACGATTGACCATCATCTATGCATCTCATACATAGTTCAACATCATCTCATGACTACCTTCCCTGGTTCACACAGGATTGACCATCATCTATGCATCTTATACATAGTTCAACATCATCTGTTGATTATCTTCCATGGTTCACACATGATTGACCATCATTTATTCATCTCTGACATAGTTCACCATCATCTGTTGACTATCTTCCATGGTTTACACATAGTTGACCCTCATCTATGCATCTCATACATAGTTTAACATCATCTATTGACTACCTTCCATGGTTTACACATAGTTGACCATCATCCATTCATATCTGACATAGTTCAACATCATCTGTTGACTATCTTCCATGGTTCACACATGATTGACCATCGTCTATTCATCTCTGACATAGTTCACCATCATCTATTGACTATCTTCCATGCTTCATACATAGTTTACCATCATCTATGCATCTCATACATAGCTCACATCATTTGTTGACTATATTCCATGGTTCACACATGATTGACCATCATCGATGCATCTCATACATAGTTCAACATCATCTGTTGACTTTCTTCCGTGGTATACACATAGTTGACCATCATCTATTCATCTCTGACATAGTTCACCATCATCTGTTGACTATCTTCCATGGTTCACACATGATTGACCATCATCTATCCATCTTATATATAGTTCAACATCATCTCCTGACTACCTTCCCTGGTTCACACAGGATTGACCATCATCTATGCATCTCATACATAGTTCAACATCATCTGTTGACTATCCTGCATGGTTCACACATGATTGACCATCATCTATTCATTTCTGACATAGTTCACCATCATCTATTGACTATCTTCCAGGGTTCACACATAGTTGACCATCATCTATGCATCTCATACATATTTCTACATCATCTGTTGACTACCTTCCATGGTTTACACATAGTTGACCATCATCCATTCATATCTGACATAGTTCAACATCATTTGTTGACTATCCTCCATGGTTCACGCATGATTGACCATCATCTATCCATCTCATATATAGTTCAACATCATCTCCTGACTACCTTCCCTGGTTAACACAGGATTGACCATCATCTATGCATCTCTGACATAGCTCACCATTATTTGTTGACAATCTTCCATTTTTCACACATGATTGACCATCATCTATTCATCTCTGACATAGTTCACCATCATCTGTTGACTATCTTCCATGGTTCACACATGGTTGACCGTCATCAATGCATCTAATACATAGTTCAACATCATCTGTTGATTACCTTCCGTGGTTTACACAAAGTTGAACATCATTTATTCATCTCTGACATAGTTCACCATCTTCTATTGACTATCTTCCATGGTGCACACATGATTTGCCATCATATATGCATCTCATACATAGTTTAACATCATCTCCTGACTACCTTCCATGGTTCACACATGATTGACCATCATCTATGCATCTCATACATAGTTCAACATCATCTGTTAACTATCTACAAGGGTTCACACATGATTGACCATCATCTATTCATCTCTGACATAGTTCACCATCATCTATTGACTATCTTCCATGGTTCACACATTGTTGACCATCATCTATGCATCTCTTACATAGTTAAACATCATCTGTTGACTACCTTCCATGGTTTACACATAGTTGACCATCATCAATTCATCTCTGACATAGTTCACCATCATCTGTTGACTATCTTCCATGGTTCACACATGATTGACCATCATCTATGCATCTCATATATAGTTCAACATCATCTGTTGACTACCTTCCGTGGTTTACACATAGTTGACCATCGTCTATTCATCTCTAACATAGTTCACCATCATCTGTTGACTATCTTCCATGGTTCACACATGATTGACCATCATCTATGCATCTCATACATAGTTCAACATCATCTCCTGACTACCTTCTAAGGTTCACACAGGATTGACCATCATCTATGCATGTTATACATAGTTCAACATCATATGTTGATTATCTTCCATGGTTCACAAAGATTGACCATCATTTATTCATCTCTGACATAGTTCACCATCATCTGTTGACTATCTTCCACGGTTTACACATAGTTGACCATCATCTATGCATCTCATACATAGTTCAACATCATCTATTGACTACCTTGCATGGGTTACACATAGTTGACCATCATCCATTCATATCTGACATAGTTCAACATCATCTGTTGACTATCTTCCATGGTTCACACATGATTGACCATCGTCTATTCATCTCTGACATAGTTCACCATCATCTCTTGACTATATTCCATGGTTCATACATAGTTTACCATCATCTATGCATCTCATACATAGTTCACATCATTTGTTGACTATATTCCATGGTTCACACATGATTGACCATCATCTATGCATCTCATACATAGTTCAACATCATCTTTTGACTACCTTCCGTGGTTTACACATAGTTGACCATCTTCTATTCATATCTGACATAGTTCACCATCATCTGTTGACTATCTTCCATGGTTCACACATGATTGACCATCATCTATCCATCTCATACATAGTTCAACATAATCTCCTGAATACCTTCCCTGGTTCACACATGATTGACCATCATCTATGCATCTCATACATAGTTCAACATCATCTGTTGACTATCCTGCATGGTTCACACATGATTGACCATCATCTATTCATTTCTGACATAGTTCACCATCATCTATTGACTATCTTCCAGGGTTCACACATAGTTGACCATCATCTATGCATCTCATACATAGTTCTACATCATCTGTTGACTACCTTCCATGGTTTACACATAGTTGACCATCATCCATTCATATCTGACATAGTTCAACATCATCTGTTGACTATCCTCCATGGTTCACGCATGATTGACCATCATCTATCCATCTCATATATAGTTCAACATCATCTCCTGACTACCTTCCCTGGTTCACACAGGATTGACGATCATCTATGCATCTCTGACATAGCTCACCATTATTTGTTGACAATCTTCCATTTTTCACACATGATTGACCATCATCTATTCATCTCTGACATAGTTCACCATCATCTGTTGACTATCTTCCATGGTTCACACATGGTTGACCGTCATCAATGCATCTAATACATAGTTCAACATCATCTGTTGATTACCTTCCGTGGTTTACACAAAGTTGAACATCATTTATTCATCTCTGACATAGTTCACCATCTTCTATTGACTATCTTCCATGGTGCACACATGATTTGCCATCATATATGCATCTCATACATAGTTTAACATCATCTCCTGACTACCTTCCATGGTTCACACATGATTGACCATCATCTATGCATCTCATACATAGTTCAACATCATCTTTTAACTATCTACTAGGGTTCACACATGATTGACCATCATCTATTCATCTCTAAAATAGTTCACCATCATCTATTGACTATCTTCCATGGTTCACACATTGTTGACCATCATCTATGCATCTCTTACATAGTTAAACATCATCTGTTGACTACCTTCCATGGTTTACACATAGTTGACCATCATCCATTCATCTCTGACATAGTTCACCATCATCTGTTGACTATCTTCCATGGTTCACACATGATTGACCATCATCTATGCATCTCATATATAGTTCAACATCATCTGTTGACTACCTTCCGTGGTTTACACATAGTTGACCATCGTCTATTCATCTCTAACATAGTTCACCATCATCTATTGACTATCTTCCATGGTTCACACATGATTGACCATCATCTATGCATCTCATACATAGTTCAACATCATCTCCTGACTACCTTCTAAGGTTCACACAGGATTGACCATCATCTATGCATGTTATACATAGTTCAACATCATCTGTTGATTATCTTCCATGGTTCACAAAGATTGACCATCATTTATTCATCTCTGACATAGTTCACCATCATCTGTTGACTATCTTCCACGGTTTACACATAGTTGACCATCATCTATGCATCTCATACATAGTTCAACATCATCTATTGACTACCTTCCATGGGTTACACATAGTTGACCATCATCCATTCATATCTGACATAGTTCAACATCATCTGTTGACTATCTTCCATGGTTCACACATGATTGACCATCGTCTATTCATCTCTGACATAGTTCACCATCATCTCTTGACTATATTCCATGGTTCATACATAGTTTACCATCATATATGCATCTCATACATAGTTCACATCATTTGTTGACTATATTCCATGGTTCACACATGATTGACCATCATCTATGCATCTCATACATAGTTCAACATCATCTTTTGACTACCTTCCGTGGTTTACACATAGTTGACCATCTTCTATTCATATCTGACATAGTTCACCATCATCTGTTGACTATCTTCCATGGTTCACACATGATTGACCATCATCTATCCATCTCATACATAGTTCAACATAATCTCCTGAATACCTTCCCTGGTTCACACATGATTGACCATCATCTATGCATCTCATACATAGTTCAACATCATCTGTTGACTATCCTGCATGGTTCAAACATGATTGACCATCATCTATTCATTTCTGACATAGTTCACCATCATCTGTTGACTATCTTCCAGGGTTCACACATAGTTGACCATCATCTATGCATCTCAGACATAGTTCTACATCATCTGTTGACTACCTTCCATGGTTTACACATAGTTGACCATCATCCATTCATATCTGACATAGTTCAACATCATCTGTTGACTATCCTCCATGGTTCACGCATGATTGACCATCATCTATCCATCTCATATATAGTTCAACATCATCTCCTGACTACCTTCCCTGGTTCACACAGGATTGACCATCATCTATGCATCTCTGACATAGCTCACCATTATTTGTTGACAATCTTCCATTTTTCACACATGATTGACCATCATCTATTTATCTCTGACATAGTTCACCATCATCTGTTGACTATCTTCCATGGTTCACACATGGTTTACCATCATCAATGCATCTAATACATAGTTCAACATCATCTGTTGATTACCTTCCGTGGTTTACACAAAGTTGAACATCATTTATTCATCTCTGACATAGTTCACCATCTTCTATTGACTATCTTCCATGGTGCACACATGATTTGCCATCATATATGCATCTCATACATAGTTTAACATCATCTCCTGACTACCTTCCATGGTTCACACATGATTGACCATCATCTATGCATCTTATACATAGTTCAACATCATCTGTTAACTATCTACCAGGGTTCACACATGATTGACCATCATCTATTCATCTCTGACATAGTTCACCATAATCTATTGACTATCTTCCATGGTTCACACATTGTTGACCATCATCTATGCATCTCTTACATAGTTAAACATCATCTGTTGACTACCTTCCATGGTTTACACATAGTTGACCATCATCAATTCATCTCTGACATAGTTCACCATCATCTGTTGACTATCTTCCATGGTTCACACATGATTGACCATCATCTATGCATCTCATATATAGTTCAACATCATCTGTTGACTACCTCCCGTGGTTTACACATAGTTGACCATCGTCTATTCATCTCTAACATAGTTCACCATCAGCTGTTGACTATCTTCCATGGTTCACACATGATTGACCATCATCTATGCATCTCATACATAGTTCAACATCATCTCCTGACTACCTTCTAAGGTTCACACAGGATTGACCATCATCTATGCATGTTATACATAGTTCAACATCATCTGTTGATTATCTTCCATGGTTCACAAAGATTGACCATCATTTATTCATCTCTGACATAGTTCACCATCATCTGTTGACTATCTTCCACGGTTTACACATAGTTGACCATCATCTATGCATCTCATACATAGTTCAACATCATCTATTGACTACCTTCCATGGGTTACACATAGTTGACCATCATCCATTCATATCTGACATAGTTCAACATCATCTGTTGACTATCTTCCATGGTTCACACATGATTGACCATCGTCTATTCATCTCTGACATAGTTCACCATCATGTCTTGACTATATTCCATGGTTCATACATATTTTACCATCATCTATGCATCTCATACATAGTTCACATCATTTGTTGACTATATTCCATGGTTCACACATGATTGACCATCATCTATGCATCTCATACATAGTTCAACATCATCTTTTGACTACCTTCCGTGGTTTACACATAGTTGACCATCTTCTATTCATATCTGACATAGTTCACCATCATCTGTTGACTATCTTCCATGGTTCCCACATGATTGACCATCATCTATCCATCTCATACATAGTTCAACATAATCTCCTTAATACCTTCCCTGGTTCACACAGGATTGACCATCATCTATGCATCTCATACATAGTTCAACATCATCTGTTGACTATCCTGCATGGTTCAAACATGATTGACCATCATCTATTCATTTCTGACATAGTTCACCATCATCTGTTGACTATCTTCCAGGGTTCACACATAGTTGACCATCATCTATGCATCTCATACATAGTTCTACATCATCTGTTGACTACCTTCCATGGTTTACACATAGTTGACCATCATCCATTCATATCTGACATAGTTCAACATCATCTGTTGACTATCCTCCATGGTTCACGCATGATTGACCATCATCTATCCATCTCATATATAGTTCAACATCATCTCCTGACTACCTTCCCTGGTTCACACAGGATTGACCATCATCTATGCATCTCTAACATAGCTCACCATTATTTATTGACAATCTTCCATTTTTCACACATGATTGACCATCATCTATTCATCTCTGACATAGTTCACCATCATCTGTTGACTATCTTCCATGGTTCACACATGGTTGACCGTCATCAATGCATCTAATACATAGTTCAACATCATCTGTTGATTACCTTCCGTGGTTTACACAAAGTTTAACATCATTTGTTCATCTCTGACATAGTTCACCATCTTCTATTGACTATCTTCCATGGTTCACACATGATTTGCCATCATATATGCATCTCATACATAGTTTAACATCATCTCCTGGCTACCTTCCATGGTTCACACATGATTGACCATCATCTATGCATCTCATACATAGTTCAACATCATCTGTTAACTATCTTCCAGGGTTCACACATGATTGACCATCATCTATTCATCTCTGACATAGTTCACCATCATCTATTGACTATCTTCCATGGTTCACACATAGTTGACCATCATCTATGCATCTCTTACATAGTTAAACATCATCTGTTGACTACCTTCCATGGTTTACACATAGTTGACCATCATCAATTCATCTCTGACATAGTTCACCATCATCTGTTGACTATCTTCCATGGTTCACACATGATTGACCATCATCTATGCATCTCATATATAGTTCAACATCATCTGTTGACTACCTTCCGTGGTTTACACATAGTTGACCATCGTCTATTCATCTCTAACATAGTTCACCATCATCTGTTGACTATCTTCCATGGTTCACACATGATTGGCCATCATCTATGCATCTCATACGTAGTTCAACATCATCTCCTGACTACCTTCTAAGGTTCACACAGGATTGACCATCATCTATGCATCTTATACATGTTCAACATCATCTGTTGATTATCTTCCATGGTTCACACAAGATTGACCATCATTTATTCATCTCTGACATAGTTCACCATCATCTGTTGACTATCTTCCGTGGTTTACACATAGTTGACCATCATCCATTCATATCTGACATAGTTCAACATCATCTGTTGACTATCTTCCATGGTTCACACATGATTGACCATCGTCTATTCATCTCTGACATAGTTCACCATCATCTCTTGACTATCTTCCATGGTTCATACATAGTTTACCATCATCTATGCATCTCATACATAGTTCACATCATTTGTTGACTATATTCCATGGTTCACACATGATTGACCATCATCTATGCATCTCATACATAGTTCAACATCATCTGTTGACTACCTTCCGTGGTTTACACATAGTTGACCATCTTCTATTCATATCTGACATAGTTTACCATCATCTGTTGACTATCTTCCAGGGTTCACACATGATTGACCATCATCTATCCATCTCATACATAGTTCAACATAATCTCCTGAATACCTTCCCTGGTTCACACAGGATTGACCACCATCTATGCATCTCATACATAGTTCAACATCATCTGTTGACTATCCTGCATGGTTCAAACATGATTGACCATCATCTATTCATTTCTGACATAGTTCACCATCATCTGTTGACTATCTTCCAGGGTTCACACATAGTTGACCATCATCTATGCATCTCATACATAGTTCTACATCATCTGTTGACTACCTTCCATGGTTTACACATAGTTGACCATCATCCAATCATATCTAACATAGTTCAACATCATCTGTTGACTATCCTCCATGGTTCACGCATGATTGACCATCATCTATCCATCTCATATATAGTTCAACATTATCTCCTGACTACCTTCCCTGGTTCACACAGGATTGACCATCATCTATGCATCTCTAACATAGCTCACCATTATTTGTTGACAATCTTCCATTTTTCACACATGATTGACCATCATCTATTCATCTCTGACATAGTTCACTATCATCTGTTGACTATCTTCCATGGTTCACACATGGTTGACCGTCATCAATGCATCTAATACCTAGTTCAACATCATCTGTTGATTACCTTCTGTGGTTTACACAAAGTTGAACATCATTTGTTCATCTCTGACATAGTTTACCATCTTCTATTGACTATCTTCCATGGTTCACACATGATTTTCCATCATATATGCATCTCATACATAGTTTAACATCATCTCCTGACTACCTTCTAAGGTTCACACAGGATTGACCATCATCTATGCATCTTATACATAGTTCCACATCATCTGTTGATTATCTTCCATGGTTCACACAAGATTGACCATCATTTATTCATCTCTGACATAGTTCACCATCATCTGTTGACTATCTTCCATGGTTTACACATAGTTGACCATCATCTATGCATCTCATACATAGTTCAACATCATCTATTGACTACCTTCCATGGTTTACACATAGTTGACCATCATCCATTCATATCTGACATAGTTGAACATCATCTGTTGACTATCTTCCATTGTTCACACATGATTGACCATCATCTATTCATCTCTGACATAGTTCACCATCATCTCTTGACTATCTTCCATGGTTCATACATAGTTTACCATCATTTATGCATCTCATACATAGTTCACATCATTTGTTGACTATATTCCATGGTTCACACATGATTGACCATCATCTATGCATCTCATACATAGTTCAACATCATCTGTTGACTACCTTCCGTGATTTACACATAGTTGACCATCTTCTATTCATATCTGACATAGTTCACCATCATCTATTGACTATCTTCCATGGTTCACACATGATTGACCATCATCTATCCATCTCATACATAGTTCAACATCATCTCCTAAATACCTTCCCTGGTTCACACATGATTGACCATCATCTATGCATCTCATACATAGTTCAACATCATCTGTTGATTATCTTCCATGGTTCACACATGATTGACCATCATCTATTCATTTCTGACATAGTTCACCATCATCTGTTGACTATCTTCCAGGGATCACACATAGTTGACCATCATCTATGCATCTCATACATAGTTCTACATCATCTGTTGACTACCTTCCATGGTTTACACATAGTTGACCATCATCCATTCATATCTGACATAGTTCAACATCATCTGTTGACTATCCTCCATGGTTCACACATGATTGACCATCATCTATTAATTTCTGACATAGTTCACCATCATCTGTTGACTATCTTCCAGGGTTCACACATAGTTGACCATCATCTATGCATCTCATACATAGTTCTACATCATCTGTTGACTACCTTCCATGGTTTACACATAGTTTACCATCATCCATTCATATCTGACATAGTTCAACATCATCTGTTGACTATCCTCCATGGTTCACGCATGATTTACCATCATCTATCCATCTCATATATAGTTCAACATCATCTCCTGACTACCTTCCCTGGTTCACACAGGATTGACCATCATCTATGCATCTCTGACATAGCTCACCATTATTTGTTGACAATCTTCCATTTTTCACACATGATTGACCATCATCTATTCATCTCTGACATAGTTCACCATCATCTGTTGACTATCTTCCATGGTTCACACATGGTTGACCGTCATCAATGCATTTAATACATAGTTCAACATCATCTGTTGATTACCTTCCGTGGTTTTCACAAAGTTGAACATCATTTGTTCATCTCTGACATAGTTCACCATCTTCGATTGACTATCTTCCATGGTTCACACATGATTTGCCATCATCTATGCATCTCATACATAGTTCAACATCTTCTCCTGACTACCTTCCTTGGTTCACACATGATTGACCATCATCTATGCATCTCATACATAGTTCAACATCATCTGTTGACTATCTTCCAGGGTTCAGACATGATTGACCATCATCTATTCATCTCTGACATAGTTCACCATCATCTGTTGACTATCTTCCACGGTTCACACATAGTTAACCATCATCTATGCATCTCATACATAGTTCAACTTCATCTGTTGACTACCTTCCATGGTTCACACATGATTAACCATCATCTATTAATCTCTGACATAGTTCACCATCATCTGTTGGCTATCATCCATGGTTCACACATAGTTAACCATCATCTATGCATCTAATACATTGTTCAACATCATCTGTTGACTACTTTCCATGGTTTACACAAAGTTGACCATCATCCATTCATATCTGACATAGTTCACCATCATCTGTTGACAATCTTCCATGGTTCACACATGATTGGCCATCATCTATGCATCTCATACATAGTTCAACATCATCTGTTAACTACCTTCCGTGGTTTACACATAGTTGACCATCATCTATTCATCTCTGACATAGTTCACCATCATCTGTTCACTATCTTCCATGGTTCACACATGATTGACCATCATCTATCCATCTCATATATAGTTCAACATCATCTCCGGACTACCTTCCCTGGTTCACACAGGATTGACCATCATCTATGCATCTCATACATAGTTCAACATCATCTATTGATTATCTTCCATGGTTCACACATGATTGACCATCATCTATTCATTTCTGGCATAGTTCACCATCATCTGTTGACTATCTTCCAGGGTTCACACATAGTTGACCATCATCTATGCGTCTCATATATAGTTCTACATCATCTGTTGACTACCTTCCATGGTTTACACATAGTTGACCATCATCCATTCATATCTGACATAGTTCAACATCATCTGTTGATTATCTTCCATGGTTCACACATGATTGACCATCGTCTATTCATCTCTGACATAGTTCACCATCATCTCTTGACTATCTTCCATGGTTCATACATAGTTTACCATCATCTATGCATCTCATACATAGTTCACATCATTTGTTGACTATATTCCATGGTTCACACATGATTGACCATCATCTATGCATCTCATACATAGTTCAACATCATCTGTTGACTATCTTCCATGGTTCACATATGATTGACCATCATCTATCCATCTCATACATAGTTCAAGATCATCTCCTGAATACCTTCCCTGGTTCACACAGGATTGACCATCATCTATGTATCTCATACATATTTCAACATCATCTGTTGATTATCTTCCATGGTTCACACATGATTGACCATCATCAATTCATTTCTGACATAGTTCACCATCATCTGTTGACTATCTTCCAGGGTTCACACATAGTTGACCATCATCTATGCATCTCATACATAGTTCTACATCATCTGTTGACTACCTTCCATGGTTTACACATAGATGACCATCATCCATTCATATCTGACATAGTTCAACATCATCTGTTGACTATCCTCCATGGTTCACACATGATTGACCATCATCTATGCATCTCTGACATAGCTCACCATTATTTGTTGACAATCTTCCATTTTTCACACATGGTTGACCGTCATCAATGCATCTAATACATAGTTCAACATCATCTGTTGATTACCTTTCGTGGTTTACACAAAGTTGAACATAATTTGTTCATCTCTGAGATAGTTCACCATCTTCTATTGATTATCTTCCATGGTTCACACATGATTTGCCATAATCTATGCATCTCATACATAGTTCAATATGATCTCCTGACTACCTTCCATGGTTCACACATGATTGACCATCATCTATGCATCTCATACATAGTTCAACATTATCTGTTGACTATCTTCCATGGTTCACACAAAGTTGACCATCATCTATGCATCTCTTACATAGTTAAACATCATCTGTTGACTACCTTCCATGGTTTACACATACTTGACCATCATCCATTCATCTCTGACATAGTTCACCATCATCTGTTGACTATCTTCCATGGTTCACAGATGATTGTCCATCACTATGCATCTCATATATAGTTCAACATCATCTGTTGACTACCTTCCGTGGTTTACACATAGTTGACCATCGTCTATTCATCTCTGACATAGTTCACCATCATCTGTTGACTATCTTCCATGGTTCACACATGATTGACCATCATCTATGCATCTCATACATAGTTCAACATCATCTCCTGACTACCTTCCCTGGTTCCCACATGATTGACCATCATCTATGCATCTCATACATAGTTCAGCATCATGTGTTGATTATCTTCCATGGTTCACACATGATTGACCATCATCTATTCATCTCTGACATAGTTCACCATCATTTGTTGACTATCTTCCACGGTTCACAAATAGTTAACCATCATCTATGCATCTCATACATAGTTCAACATCATCTGTTGACTACCTTCCAAGGTTTACACATAGTTGATCATCATCCATTCATATCTGACATAGTTCAACATCATCTGTTGACTATCTTCCATGGTTCACACATGATTAACCATCATCGATTCATCTCTGACATAGTTCACCATCATATGTTGGCTATCATCCATGGTTCACACATAGTTAACCATCATCTATGCATCTAATACATTGTTCAACATCATCTGTTGACTACCTTCCATGGTTTACACATAGTTGACCATCATCCATTCATATCTGACATAGTTCACCATCATCTGTTGACTATCTCCCATGGTTCACACATGATTGGCCATCATCTATGCATCTCATTCATAGTTCAACATCATCTGTTAACTACCTTCCGTGGTTTACACATAGTTGACCATCATCTATTCATCTCTGACATAGTTCACCATCATCTGTTCACTATCTTCCATGGTTCACACATGATTGACCATCATCTATGCATCTCATACATAGTTCAACATCATCTCAGGACTACCTTCCCTGGTTCACACAGGATTGACCATCATCTATGCATCTTATACATAGTTCAACATCATCTGTTGATTATCTTCCATGGTTCACACATGATTGACCATCATTTATTCATCTCTGACATAGTTCACCATCATCTGTTGACTATCTTCCATGGTTTACACATAGTTGACCATCATCTATGCATCTTATACATAGTTCAACATCATTTATTGACTACCTTCCATGGTTTACACATAGTTGACCATCATCCATTCATATCTGACATAGTTCAACATCATCTCTTGACTATCTTCCATGGTTCATACATAGTTTACCATCATCTATGCATCTCATACATAGTTCACATCATTTGTTGACTATATTCCATGGTTCACACATGATTGACCATCATCGATGCATCTCATACATAGTTCAACATCATCTGTTGACTTCCTTTCGTGGTTTACAGATAGTTGACCACCATCTATTCATCTCTGACATAGTTCACCGTCATCTGTTGACTATCTTCCATGGTTCACACAAGGTTGACCGTCATCAATGCATCTAATACATAGTTCAACATCATCTGTTAACTACCTTCCGTGGTTTACACATAGTTGAACATCATCTATTCATCTCTGACATAGTTCACCGTCTTCTGTTGACTATCTTCCATGGTTCACCAAGGATTTTCCATCATCTATGCATCTCATACATAGTTCAACATCATCTCCTGACTACCTTCCATGGTTCACACAGGATTGACCATCATCTATGCATCTCATACATAGTTCAACATCATCTGTTGACTATCTTCCACGGTTCACACATGATTGACCATCATCTATTCATCTCTGACATAGTTCACCCTCATCTATTGACTATCTTCCATGGTTCACACATAGTTGACCATCATCTATGCATCTCATACATAGTTAAACATAATCTGTTGACAACCTTCCATGGTTTACAAATAGTTGACCATCATCCATTCATCTCTAACATAGTTCACCATCATCTGTTGAATATCTTCCATGGTTCATACATGATTGACCATCATCTATTCATCTCATATATAGTTCAACATCATCTGTTGACTACCTTCCGTGGTTTACACATAGTTGACCATCGTCTATTCATCTCTGACATAGTTCACCATCATCTGTTGACTATCTTCCATGGTTCACCCATGATTGACCATCATCTATACATGTCATACATAGTTCAACATCATCTCCTGACTACCTTCTATGGTTCACACATGATTGACCATCATCTATGCATCTCATACATAGTTCAACATCATCTGTTGACTATCTTCCATGGTTCACACATGATTGACCATCATCTATTCCTCTCTGACATAGTTCACCATCATCTATTGACTATCTTCCATGGTTCACACATAGTTACCCATCCTCTATGCATCTCATACATAGTTCAACATCATCTGTTGACTACCTTCCATGGTTTACACATAGTTGACCATCATCCATTCATATCTGACATAGTTCACCATCATCTGTTGACTATATTCCATGGTTCACACATGATTGACCATCATCTATGCATCTCATACATAGTTCAACATCATCTGTTGACTACCTTCCATAGTTTACACATAGTTGACCATCATCCATTCATATCTGACATAGTTCACCATCATCTCTTGACTATCTTCCATGGTTGACACATGATTGACCATCATCTATGCATCTCATACATAGTTCAACATCATCTCCTGACTACCTTCCCTGGTTCACACATGATTGACCATCATCTATGCATCTCATACATAGTTCAACATCATCTGTTGATTATCTTCCATGGTTCACACATGATTGACCATCATCTATTCATCTCTGACATAGTTCACCATCTTCTGTTGACTATCTTCCATGGTTCACACATAGTTGACCATCATTTATGCATCTCATACGTAGTTCAACATCATCTGTTGACAACCTTCCATGGTTTACACATAGTTGACCATCATCCATTCATATCTGACATAGTTCAACATCATCTGTTGACTATCTTCCATGGTTCACACATGATTATCTATCATCTATTCATCTCTGACATTGTTCACCATCATCTGTTGGCTATCATCCATGGTTCACACATAGTTAACCATCATCTATGCATCTAATACATAGTTCAACATCATCTATTGACTACCTTCCATGGTTTACACATAGTTGACCATCATCCATTCATATCTTACATAGTTCACCATCATCTGTTGACTATCTTCCATGGTTCACACATGATTGGCCATCATCTATGCATCTCATACATAGTTCAACATCATCTATTGACTACCTTCCATGGTTTACATATAGTTGACCATCATCTATTCATCTCTGACATAGTTCACCATCATCTACTGACTATCTTCCATGGTTCACACATGATTGACCATCATCTATGCATCTCATACATAGTTCAACATCATCTGTTGACTAGCTTCCATGGTTTACATATAGTTGACCATCATCCATTCATATCTGACATAGTTCACCATCATCTATTAACTATATTCCATGGTTCACACATGATTGACCATCATCTATGCATCTCATACATAGTTCAACATCATCTGTTGACTACCTTCCGTGGTTTACACATTGTTGACCATCATCTATTCATCTCTGACATAGTTCACCATCATCTATTGACTATCTTCCATGGTTCACACATGATTGACCATCATCTATGCATCTCTTACATAGTTCAACATCATCTCCTCACTACCTTCCATGGTTCAAACATGATTGACCATCACCTATGCATCTCATACATAGTTCAACATCATCTGTTGACTATCTTCCAGGGTTCACACATGATTAACCATCATCTATTCATCTCTTTCATAGTTCACTCTCATCTATTGACTATCTTTCATGGTTCACACATAGTTGACCATCATCTATGCATCTCATACATAGTTAAACATCATTTGTTGACTACCTTCCATGGTTTACACATAGTTGACCATCATCCATTCATCTCTAACATAGTTCACCATCATCTATTGACTATCTTCCATGGTTCACACATGATTGACCATCATCTATGCATCTCATATATAGTTCAACATCATCTGTTGACTACCTTCCGTGGTTTACACATAGTTGACCATCGTCTATTAATCTCTGACATAGTTCACCATCATCTGTTGACTATCTTCCATGGTTCACACATGATTGACCATCATCTATGCATCTCATACATAGTTCAACATCATCTCCTGACTACCTTCTATGGTTCATACATGATTGACCCCCATCTATGCATCTCGTACATAGTTCAACATCATCTGTTGACTATCTTGCATGGTTCACACATGATTGACCATCATCTATTCATCTTTGACATAGTTCACCATCATCTATTGACTATCTTCCATGGTTCACACATAGTTGACCATCATTTATGTATCTCATACATAGTTCAACATCATCTGTTGACAACCTTCCATGGTTTACACATAGTTGACCATCATCCATTCATATCTGACATAGTTCACCATCATATGTTGATATATTCCATGGTTCACACATGATTGACCATCATCTATGCATCTCATACATAGTTCAACATCATCTATTGATTACCTTCCGTGGTTTACACATAGTTGACCATCATCTATTCATCTCTGACATAGTTCACCATCATCTGTTGACTATCTTCCATGGTTCACACATGATTGACCATCATCTATGCATCTCATACATAGTTCAACATCATCTCCTGACTACCTTCCCTGGTTCACACATGATTGACCATCATCTATGCATCTCATACATAGTTCAGCATCATGTGTTGATTATCTTCCATGGTTCACACATGATTGACCATCATCTATTCATCTCTGACATAGTTCACCATCATCTGTTGACTATCTTCCACGGTTCACACATAGTTAACCATCATCTATGCATCTCATACATAGTTCAACATCATCTGTTGACTACCTTCCAAGGTTTACACATAGTTGACCATCATCCATTCATATCTGATATAGTTCAACATCATCTGTTGACTATCTTCCATGGTTCACACATGATTAACCATCATCTATTCATCTCTGACATAGTTCACCATCATATGTTGGCTATCATCCATGGTTCACACATAGTTAACCATCATCTATGCATCTAATACATTGTTCAACATCATCTGTTGACTACCTTCCATGGTTTACACATAGTTGACCATCATCCATTCATATCTGACATAGTTCACCATCATCTGTTGACTATCTTCCATGGTTCACACATGATTGGCCATCATCTATGCATCTCATACATAGTTCAACATCATCTGTTAACTACCTTCCGTGGTTTACACATAGTTGACCATCATCTATTCATCTCTGACATTGTTCACCATCATCTGTTCACTATCTTCCATGGTTCACACATGATTGACCATCATCTATGCATCTCATACATAGTTCAACATCATCTCATGACTACCTTCCCTGGTTCACATAGGATTGACCATCATCTGTTGACTATCTTCCACGGTTCACACATGATTGACCATCATCTATTCATCTTTGACATAGTTCACCCTCATCTATTGACTATCTTCCATGGTTCACACATAGTTGACCATCATCTATGCATCTCATACATAGTTAAACATCATCTGTTGACAACCTTCCATGGTTTACACATAGTTGACCATCATCCATTCATCTCTAACATAGTTCACCATCATCTGTTGACTATCTTCCATGGTTCATACATGATTGACCATCATCTATTCATCTCATATATAGTTCAACATCATCTGTTGACTACCTTCCGTGGTTTACACATAGTTGACCATCGTCTATTCATCTCTGACATAGTTCACCATCATCTGTTAACTATCTTCCATGGTTCACCCATGATTGACCATCATCTATACATGTCATACATAGTTCAGCATCATCTCCTGACTACCTTCTATGGTTCACACATGATTGACCATCATCTATGCATCTCATACATAGTTCAACATCATCTGTTGACTATCTTCCATGGTTCACACATGATTGACCATCATCTATTCCTCGCTGACATAGTTTACCATCATCTATTGACTATCTTCCATGGTTCACACATAGTTAACCATCATCTATGCATCTCATACATAGTTCAACATCATCTGTTGACTACCTTCCATGGTTTACACATAGTTGACCATCATCCATTCATATCTGACATAGTTCACCATCATCTGTTGACCATATTCCATGGTTCACACATGATTGACCATCATCTATGCATCTCATACATAGTTTAACATCATCTGTTGACTACCTTCCATGGTTTACACATAGTTGACCATCATCCATTCATATCTGACATAGTTCACCATCATCTCTTGACTATCTTCCATGGTTCACACATGATTGACCATCATCTATGCATCTCATACATAGTTCAACATCATCTCCTGACTACCTTCCCTGGTTCACACATGATTGACCATCATCTATGCATCTCATACATAGTTCAACATCATCTGTTGATTATCTTCCATGGTTCACACATGATTGACCATCATCTATTCATCTCTGACATAGTTCACCATCTTCTGTTGACTATCTTCCATGGTTCACACATAGTTGACCATCATTTATGCATCTCATACGTAGTTCAACATCATCTGTTGAAAACCTTCCATGGTTTACACATAGTTGACCATCATCCATTCATATCTGACATAGTTCAACATCATCTGTTGACTATCTTCCATGGTTCACACATGATTATCTATCATCTATTCATCTCTGACATTGTTCACCATCATCTGTTGGCTATCATCCATGGTTCACACATAGTTTACCATCATCTATGCATCTAATACATAGTTCAACATCATCTGTTGACTACCTTCCATGGTTTACACATAGTTGACCATCATCCATTCATATCTTACATAGTTCACCATCATCTGTTGACTATCTTCCATGGTTCACACATGTTTGGCCATCATCTATGCATCTCATACATAGTTCAACATCATCTGTTGACTACCTTCCATGGTTTACATATAGTTGACCATCATCTATTCATCTCTGACATAGTTCACCATCATCTGCTGACTATCTTCCATGGTTCACACATGATTGACCATCATCTATGCATCTCATACATAGTACAACATCATCTGTTTACTACCTTCCATGGTTTACATATAGTTGACCATCATCCATTCATATCTGACATAGTTCACCATCATCTATTAACTATATTCCATGGTTCACACATGATTGACCATCATCTATGCATCTCATACATAGTTCAACATCATCTGTTGACTACTTTCTGTGGTTTACACATTGTTGGCCATCATCTATTCATCTCTGACATAGTTCACCATCATCTGTTGACTATCTTCCATGGTTCACACATGATTGACCATCATCTATGCATCTCTTACATAGTTCAACATCATCTCCTCACTACCTTCCATGGTTCAAACATGATTGACCATCACCTATGCATCTCATACATAGTTCAACATCATCTGTTGACTATCTTCCAGGGTTCACACATGATTAACCATCATCTATTCGTCTCTTACATAGTTCACTCTCCTCTATTGACTATCTTCCATGGTTCACACATAGTTGACCATCATCTATGCATCTCATACATAGTTAAACATCATCTGTTGACTACCTTCCTTGGTTTACACATAGTTGACCATCATCCATTCATCTCTGACATAGTTCACCATCATCTATTGACTATCTTCCATGGTTCACACATGATTGACCATCATCTATGCATCTCATATATAGTTCAACATCATCTGTTGACTACCTTCCGTGCTTTACACAAAGTTGACCATCGTCTATTAATCTCAGACATAGTTCACCATCATCTGTTGACTATCTTCCATGGTTCACACATGATTGACCATCATCTATGCATCTCATACATAGTTCAACATCATCTCCTGACTACCTTCTATGGTTCATACATGATTGACCATCATCTATGCATCTCGTACATAGTTCAACATCATCTATTGACTATCTTGCATGGTTCACACATGATTGACCATCATCTATTCATCTTTGACATAGTTCACCATCATCTATGTTTATCTTCCATGGTTCACACATAGTTGACCATCATTTATGTATCTCATACATAGTTCAACATCATCTGTAGACAACCTTCCATGGTTTACACATAGTTGACAATCATCCATTCATATCTGACATAGTTCAACATCATCTGTTGACTATCTTCCATGGTTCACACATGATTATCTATCATCTATTCATCTCTGACATAGTTCACCATCATCTGTTGGCTATCATCCATGGTTCACACATAGTTAACCATCATCTATGCATCTAATACATAGTTCAACATCATCTGTTGACTACCATCCATGGTTTACACATAGTTGACCATCATCCATTCATATCTTACATAGTTCACCATCATCTGTTGACTATCTTCCATGGTTCACACATGATTGGCCATCATCTATGCATCTCATACATAGTTCAACATCATCTGTTGACTACCTTCCATGGTTTACATATAGTTGACCATCATCTATTCATCTCTGACATAGTTCACCATCATCTGCTGACTATCTTCCATGGTTCACACATGATTGACCATCATCTATGCATCTCATACATAGTTCAACATCATTTGTTGACTACCTTCCATGGTTTACATATAGTTGACCATCATCCATTCATATCTGACATAGTTCACCATCATCTATTAACTATATTCCATGGTTCACACATGATTGACCATCATCAATGCATCTCATACATAGTTCAACATCATCTGTTGACTACCTTCCGTGGTTTACACATTGTTGACCATCATCTATTCATCTCTGACATAGTTCACCATCATCTATTGACTATCTTCCATGGTTCACACATGATTGACCATCATCTATGCATCTCTTACATAGTTCAACATCATTTCCTCACTACCTTCCATGGTTCAAACATGATTGACCATCACCTATGCATCTCATACATAGTTCAACATCATCTGTTGACTATCTTCCAGGGTTCACCCATGATTAACCATCATCTATTCATCTCTTTCATAGTTCACTCTCATCTATTGACTATCTTTCATGGTTCACACATAGTTGACCATCATCTATGCATCTCATACATAGTTAAACATCATCTGTTGACTACCTTCCATGGTTTACACATAGTTGACCATCATCCATTCATCTCTGACATAGTTCACCATCATCTATTGACTATCTTCCATGGTTCACACATGATTGACCATCATCTATGCATCTCATATATAGTTCAACATCATCTGTTGACTACCTTCCGTGGTTTACACATAGTTGACCATCGTCTATTAATCTCTGACATAGTTCACCATCATCTGTTGACTATCTTCCATGGTTCACACATGATTGACCATCATCTATGCATCTCATACATAGTTCAACATCATCTCCTGACTACCTTCTATGGGTCATACATGATTGACCCCCATCAATGCATCTCGTACATAGTTCAACATCATCTGTTGAATATCTTGCATGGTTCACACATGATTGACCATCATCTATTCATCTTTGACATAGTTCACCATCATCTATTGACTATCTTCCATGGTTCACACATAGTTGACCATCATTTATGTATCTCATACATAGTTCAACATCATCTGTTGACAACCTTCCATGGTTTACACATAGTTGACCATCATCCATTCATATCTGACATAGTTCACCATCATCTGTTGATATATTCCATGGTTCACACATGATTTACCATCATCTATGCAGCTCATACATAGTTCAACATCATCTATTGATTACCTTCCGTGGTTTACACATAGTTGACCATCATCTATTCATCTCTGACATAGTTCACCATCATCTGTTGACTATCTTCCATGGTTCACACATGATTGACCATCATCTATGCATCTCATACATAGTTCAACATCATCTCCTGACTACCTTCCCTGGTTCACACATGATTGACCATCATCTATGCATCTCATACATAGTTCAGCATCATGTGTTGATTATCTTCCATGGTTCACACATGATTGACCATCATCTATTCATCTCTGACATAGTTCACCATCATCTGTTGACTATCTTCCACGGTTCACACATAGTTAACCATCATCTATGCATCTCATACATAGTTCAACATCATCTGTTGACTACCTTCCAAGGTTTACACATAGTTGACCATCATCCATTCATATCTGACATAGTTCAACATCATCTGTTGACTATCTTCCATGGTTCACACATGATTAACCATCATCTATTCATCTCTGACATAGTTCACCATCATATGTTGGTTATCATCCATGGTTCACACATAGTTAACCATCATCTATGCATCTAATACATTGTTCAACATCATCTATTGACTACCTTCCATGGTTTACACATAGTTGACCATCATCCATTCATATCTGACATAGGTCACCATCATCTGTTGACTATCTTCCATGGTTTACACATGATTGGCCATCATCTATGCATCTCATACATAGTTCAACATCATCTGTTAACTACCTTCCGTGGTTTACACATAGTTGACCATCATCTATTCATCTCTGACATAGTTCACCATCATCTGTTCACTATCTTCCATGGTTCACACATGATTGACCATCATCTATGCATCTCATACATAGGTCAACATCATCTCATGACTAGCTTCCCTGGTTCACACAGGATTGACCATCATCTATGCATCTTATACATAGTTCAACATCATCTGTTGACTATCTTCCACGGTTCACACATGATTGACCATCATCTATTCATCTTTGACATAGTTCACCCTCATCTATTGACTATCTTCCATGGTTCACACATAGTTGACCATCATCTATGCATCTCATACATAGTTAAACATCATCTGTTGACAACCTTCCATGGTTTACACATAGTTGACCATCATCCATTCATCTCTAACATAGTTCACCATCATCTGTTGACTATCTTCCATGGTTCATACATGATTGACCATCATCTATTCATCTCATATATAGTTCAACATCATCTGTTGACTACCTTCCGTGGTTTACACATAGTTGACCATCGTCTATTCATCTCTGACATAGTTCACCATCATCTGTTGACTATCTTCCATGGTTCACCCATGATTGACCATCATCTATACATGTCATACATAGTTCAGCATCATCTCCTGACTACCTTCTATGGTTCACACATGATTGACCATCATCTATGCATCTCATACATAGTTCAACATCATCTGTTGACTATCTTCCATGGTTCACACATGATTGACCATCATCTATTCGTCACTGGCATAGTTCACCATCATCTATTGACTATCTTCCATGGTTCACACATAGTTAACCATCATCTATGCATCTCATACATAGTTCAACATCATCTGTTGACTACCTTCCATGGTTTACACATAGTTGACCATCATCCATTCATATCTGACATAGTTCACCATCATCTGTTGACCATATTCCATGGTTCACACATGATTGACCATCATCTATGCATCTCATACATTGTTCAACATCATCTGTTGACTACCTTCCATGGTTTACACATAGTTGACCATCATCCATTCATATCTGACATAGTTCACCATCATCTCTTGACTATCTTCCATGGTTCACACATGATTGACCATCATCTATGCATCTCTTACATAGTTCAACATCATCTCCTGACTACCTTCCCCGGTTCACACATGATTGACCATCATCTATGCATCTCATACATAGTTCAACATCATCTGTTGATTATCTTCCATGGTTCACACATGATTGACCATCATCTATTCATCTCTGACATAGTTCACCACCTTCTGTTGACTATCTTCCATGGTTCACACATAGTTGACCATCATTTATGCATCTCATACGTAGTTCAACATCATCTGTTGACAACCTTCCATGGTTTACACATAGTTGACCATCATCCATTCATATCTGACATAGTTCAACATCATCTGTTGACTATCTTCCATGGTTCACACATGATTATCTATCATCTATTCATCTCTGACATTGTTCACCATCATCTGTTGGCTATCATCCATGGTTCACACATAGTTAACCATCATCTATGCATCTAATACATAGTTCAACATCATCTGTTGACTACCTTCCATGGTTTACACATAGTTGACCATCATCCATTCATATCTTACATAGTTCACCATCATCTGTTGACTATCTTCCATGGTTCACACATGATTGGCCATCATCTATGGATCTCATACATAGTTCAACATCATCTGTTGACTACCTTCCATGGTTTACATATAGTTGACCATCATCTATTCATCTCTGACATAGTTCACCATCATCTGCTGACTATCTTCCATGGTTCACACATGATTGACCATCATCTATGCATCTCATACATAGTTCAACATCATCTGTTGACTTCCTTCCATGGTTTACATATAGTTGACCATCATCCATTCATATCTGACATAGTTCACCATCATCTATTAAATATATTCCATGGTTCACACATGATTGACCATCATCTATGCATCTCATACATAGTTCAATATCATCTGTTGACTACCTTCTGTGGTTTACATATTGTTGGCCATCATCTATTCATCTCTGACATGGTTCACCATCATCTGTTGACTATCTTCCATGGTTCACATATGATTGACCATCATCTATGCATCTCTTACATAGTTCAACATCATCTCCTCACTACCTTCCATGGTTCAAACATGATTGACCATCACCTATGCATCTCATACATAGTTCAACATCATCTGTTGACTATCTTCCAGGGTTCACACATGATTAACCATCATCTATTCATCTCTTACGTAGTTCACTCTCATCTATTGACTATCTTCCATGGTTCACACATAGTTGACCATCATCTATGCATCTCATACATAGTTAAACATCATCTGTTGACTACCTTCCATGGTTTACACATAGTTGACCATCATCCATTCATCTCTGACATAGTTCACCATCATCTATTGACTATCTTCCATGGTTCACACATGATTGACCATCATCTATGCATCTCATATATAGTTCAACATCATCTGTTGACTACCTTCCGTGCTTTACACAAAGTTGACCATCGTCTATTAATCTCAGACATAGTTCACCATCATCTGTTGACTATCTTCCATGGTTCACACATGATTGACCATCATCTATGCATCTCATACATAGTTCAACATCATCTCCTGACTACCTTTTATGGTTCATACATGATTGACCATCATCTATGCATCTCGTACATAGTTCAACATCATCTGTTGACTATCTTGCATGGTTCACACATGATTGACCATCATCTATTCATCTTTGACATAGTTCACCATCATCTATGTTTATCTTCCATGGTTCACACATAGTTGACCATCATTTATGTATCTCATACATAGTTCAACATCATCTGTAGGCAACCTTCCATGGTTTACACATAGTTGACCATCATCCATTCATATCTGACATAGTTCAACATCATCTGTTGACAATCTTCCATGGTTCACACATGATTATCTATCATCTATTCATCTCTGACATAGTTCACCATCATCTGTTGTTTATCATCCATGGTTCACACATAGTTAACCATCATCTATGCATCTAATACATAGTTCAACATCATCTGTTGACTACCATCCATGGTTTACACATAGTTGACCATCATCCATTCATATCTTACATAGTTCACCATCATCTGTTGACTATCTTCCATGGTTCACACATGATTGGCCATCATCTATGCCTCTCAAACATAGTTCAACATCATCTGTTGACTACCTTCCGTGGTTTACATATAGTTGACCATCATCTATTCATCTCTGACATAGTTCACCATCATCTGTTGACTATCTTCCATGGTTCACACATGATTGACCATCATCTATGCATTTCATACATAGTTCAACATCATCTGTTGACTACCTTCCATGGTTTACATAAAGTTGACCATAATCCAATCGTATCTGACATAGTTCACCATCATCTGTTAACAATATTCCATGGTTCACACATGATTGACCATCATCTATGCATCTCATACATAGTTCAACATCATCTGTTGACTACCTTCCGTGGTTTACACATAGTTGACCATCATCTATTCATCTCTGACATATTTCACCATCATCTGTTGACCATCTTTCATGGCTCACACATGATTGACCATCATCTATGCATCTCTTACATAGTTAAACATCATCTCCTCACTACCTTCCATGGTTCAAACATGATTGACCATCACCTATGCATCTCATACATAGTTCAACATCATCTGTTGACTATCTTCCAGGGTTCACACATGATTAACCATCATCTATTCATCTCTGACATAGTTCACTCTCATCTATTGACTGACTTCCATGGTTCACACATAGTTGACCATCATCTATGCATCTCATACATAGTTAAACATCATTTGTTGACTACCTTCCATGGTTTACACATAGTTAACCATCATCCATTCATCTCTGACATAGTTCACCATCATCTATTGACTATCTTCCATGGTTCACACATGATTGACCATCATCTATGCATCTCATATATAGTTCAAAATCATCTATTGACTACCTTCCGTGGTTTACACATAGTTGACCATCGTCTATTCATCTCTGACATAGTTCACCATTATCTGTTGACTATCTTCCATCGTTCACATATGATTGACCATCATCTATGCATCTCATACATAGTTCAACATCATCTCCTGACTACCTTCTATGGTTCACACATGATTGACCATCATCTATGCATCTCATACATAGTTCAACATCATCTGTTGACTATCTTGCATGGTTCACACATGATTGACCATCATCTATTTATCTTTGACATAGTTCACCATCATCTATTGACTATCTTCCATGGTTCACACATAGTTAACCATCATCTATGCATCTCACACATAGGTCAATATCATTTGTTGACTACCTTCCATGGTTTACACATAGTTGACCATCATTCATTCATATCTGACATATTTCACCATCATCTGTAGACTATATTCCATGGTTCACACATCATCTGTTGACTACCTTCTGTGGTTTACACATAGTTGACCATCACCTATTCATCTCATACATAGTTCAACATTATCTCCTGACTACCTTCCCTGGTTCACACATGATTGACCATCATCTATGCATCTCATACATAGTTCAACATCATCTCCTGACTACCTTCCCTGGTTCACACATGATTGACCATCATCTATGCATCTCATATATAGTTCAACATCATCTGTTGACTACCTTCCGTGCTTTACACAAAGTTGACCATCGTCTATTAATCTCAGACATAGTTCACCATCATCTGTTGACTATCTTCCATGGTTCTCACATGATTGACCATCATCTATGCATCTCATACATAGTTCAACATCATCTCCTGACTACCTTCTATGGTTCATACATGATTGACCATCATCTATGCATCTCGTACATAGTTCAACATCATCTGTTGACTATCTTGCATGGTTCACACATGATTGACCATCATCTATTCATCTTTGACATAGTTCACCATCATCTATGTTTATCTTCCATGGTTCACACATAGTTGACCATCATTTATGTATCTCATACATAGTTCAACATCATCTGTAGGCAACCTTCCATGGTTTACACATAGTTGACCATCATCCATTCATATCTGACATAGTTCAACATCATCTGTTGACAATCTTCCATGGTTCACACATGATTATCTATCATCTATTCATCTCTGACATAGTTCACCATCATCTGTTGTTTATCATCCATGGTTCACACATAGTTAACCATCATCTATGCATCTAATACATAGTTCAACATCATCTGTTGACTACCATCCATGGTTTACACATAGTTGACCATCATCCATTCATATCTTACATAGTTCACCATCATCTGTTGACTATCTTCCATGGTTCACACATGATTGGCCATCATCTATGCCTCTCATACATAGTTCAACATCATCTGTTGACTACCTTCCGTGGTTTACATATAGTTGACCATCATCTATTCATCTCTGACATAGTTCACCATCATCTGTTGACTATCTTCCATGGTTCACACATGATTGACCATCATCTATGCATTTCATACATAGTTCAACATCATCTGTTGACTACCTTCCATGGTTTACATAAAGTTGACCATAATCCAATCGTATCTGACATAGTTCACCATCATCTGTTAACAATATTCCATGGTTCACACATGATTGACCATCATCTATGCATCTCATACATAGTTCAACATCATCTGTTGACTACCTTCCGTGGTTTACACATAGTTGACCATCATCTATTCATCTCTGACATATTTCACCATCATCTGTTGACCATCTTTCATGGCTCACACATGATTGACCATCATCTATGCATCTCTTACATAGTTAAACATCATCTCCTCACTACCTTCCATGGTTCAAACATGATTGACCATCACCTATGCATCTCATACATAGTTCAACATCATCTGTTGACTATCTTCCAGGGTTCACACATGATTAACCATCATCTATTCATCTCTGACATAGTTCACTCTCATCTATTGACTGACTTCCATGGTTCACACATAGTTGACCATCATCTATGCATCTCATACATAGTTAAACATCATTTGTTGACTACCTTCCATGGTTTACACATAGTTAACCATCATCCATTCATCTCTGACATAGTTCACCATCATCTATTGACTATCTTCCATGGTTCACACATGATTGACCATCATCTATGCATCTCATATATAGTTCAAAATCATCTATTGACTACCTTCCGTGGTTTACACATAGTTGACCATCGTCTATTCATCTCTGACATAGTTCACCATTATCTGTTGACTATCTTCCATCGTTCACATATGATTGACCATCATCTATGCATCTCATACATAGTTCAACATCATCTCCTGACTACCTTCTATGGTTCACACATGATTGACCATCATCTATGCATCTCATACATAGTTCAACATCATCTGTTGACTATCTTGCATGGTTCACACATGATTGACCATCATCTATTTATCTTTGACATAGTTCACCATCATCTATTGACTATCTTCCATGGTTCACACATAGTTAACCATCATCTATGCATCTCACACATAGGTCAATATCATTTGTTGACTACCTTCCATGGTTTACACATAGTTGACCATCATTCATTCATATCTGACATATTTCACCATCATCTGTAGACTATATTCCATGGTTCACACATCATCTGTTGACTACCTTCTGTGGTTTACACATAGTTGACCATCACCTATTCATCTCATACATAGTTCAACATTATCTCCTGACTACCTTCCCTGGTTCACACATGATTGACCATCATCTATGCATCTCATACATAGTTCAACATCATCTCCTGACTACCTTCCCTGGTTCACACATGATTGACCATCATCTATGCATCTCATATATAGTTCAACATCATCTGTTGACTACCTTCCGTGCTTTACACAAAGTTGACCATCGTCTATTAATCTCAGACATAGTTCACCATCATCTGTTGACTATCTTCCATGGTTCTCACATGATTGACCATCATCTATGCATCTCATACATAGTTCAACATCATCTCCTGACTACCTTCTATGGTTCATACATGATTGACCATCATCTATGCATCTCGTACATAGTTCAACATCATCTGTTGACTATCTTGCATGGTTCACACATGATTGACCATCATCTATTCATCTTTGACATAGTTCACCATCATCTATGTTTATCTTCCATGGTTCACACATAGTTGACCATCATTTATGTATCTCATACATAGTTCAACATCATCTGTAGGCAACCTTCCATGGTTTACACATAGTTGACCATCATCCATTCATATCTGACATAGTTCAACATCATCTGTTGACAATCTTCCATGGTTCACACATGATTATCTATCATCTATTCATCTCTGACATAGTTCACCATCATCTGTTGTTTATCATCCATGGTTCACACATAGTTAACCATCATCTATGCATCTAATACATAGTTCAACATCATCTGTTGACTACCATCCATGGTTTACACATAGTTGACCATCATCCATTCATATCTTACATAGTTCACCATCATCTGTTGACTATCTTCCATGGTTCACACATGATTGGCCATCATCTATGCCTCTCATACATAGTTCAACATCATCTGTTGACTACCTTCCGTGGTTTACATATAGTTGACCATCATCTATTCATCTCTGACATAGTTCACCATCATCTGTTGACTATCTTCCATGGTTCACACATGATTGACCATCATCTATGCATCTCATACATAGTTCAACATCATCTGTTGACTACCTTCCGTGGTTTACACATAGTTGACCATCATCTATTCATCTCTGACATATTTCACCATCATCTGTTGACCATCTTTCATGGCTCACACATGATTGACCATCATCTATGCATCTCTTACATAGTTAAACATCATCTCCTCACTACCTTCCATGGTTCAAACATGATTGACCATCACCTATGCATCTCATACATAGTTCAACATCATCTGTTGACTATCTTCCAGGGTTCACACATGATTAACCATCATCTATTCATCTCTGACATAGTTCACTCTCATCTATTGACTGACTTCCATGGTTCACACATAGTTGACCATCATCTATGCATCTCATACATAGTTAAACATCATTTGTTGACTACCTTCCATGGTTTACACATAGTTAACCATCATCCATTCATCTCTGACATAGTTCACCATCATCTATTGACTATCTTCCATGGTTCACACATGATTGACCATCATCTATGCATCTCATATATAGTTCAAAATCATCTATTGACTACCTTCCGTGGTTTACACATAGTTGACCATCGTCTATTCATCTCTGACATAGTTCACCATTATCTGTTGACTATCTTCCATCGTTCACATATGATTGACCATCATCTATGCATCTCATACATAGTTCAACATCATCTCCTGACTACCTTCTATGGTTCACACATGATTGACCATCATCTATGCATCTCATACATAGTTCAACATCATCTGTTGACTATCTTGCATGGTTCACACATGATTGACCATCATCTATTTATCTTTGACATAGTTCACCATCATCTATTGACTATCTTCCATGGTTCACACATAGTTAACCATCATCTATGCATCTCACACATAGGTCAATATCATTTGTTGACTACCTTCCATGGTTTACACATAGTTGACCATCATTCATTCATATCTGACATATTTCACCATCATCTGTAGACTATATTCCATGGTTCACACATCATCTGTTGACTACCTTCTGTGGTTTACACATAGTTGACCATCACCTATTCATCTCATACATAGTTCAACATTATCTCCTGACTACCTTCCCTGGTTCACACATGATTGACCATCATCTATGCATCTCATACATAGTTCAACATCATCTCCTGACTACCTTCCCTGGTTCACACATGATTGACCATCATCTATGCATCTCATACATAGTTTAACATCATCTGTTGATTATCTTCCATGGTTCACACATGATTGACCATCATCTATTCATCTCTGACATAGTTCACCATCTTCTGTTGACTATCTTCCATGGTTCACACATAGTTGACCATCATTTATGCATCTCATACGTAGTTCAACATCATCTGTTGACAACCTTCCATGGTTTACACATAGTTGACCATCATCCATTCATATCTGACATAGTTCAACATCATCTGTTGACTATCTTCCATGGTTCACACATGATTATCTATCATCTATTCATCTCTGACATTGTTCACCATCATCTATTGGCTATCATCCATGGTTCACACATAGTTAACCATCATCTATGCATCTAATACATAGTTCAACATCATCTGTTGACTACCTTCCATGGTTTACACATAGTTGACCATCATCCATTCATATCTTACATAGTTCACCATCATCTGTTGACTATCTTCCATGGTTCACACATGATTGGCCATCATCTATGGATCTCATACATAGTTCAACATCATCTGTTGACTACCTTCCATGGTTTACATATAGTTGACCATCATCTATTCATCTCTGACATAGTTCACCATCATCTGCTGACTATCTTCCATGGTTCACACATGATTGACCATCATCTATGCATCTCATACATAGTTCAACATCATCTGTTGACTTTCTTCCATGGTTTACATATAGTTGACCATCATCCATTCATATCTGACATAGTTCACCATCATCTATTAACTATATTCCATGGTTCACACATGATTGACCATCATCTATGCATCTCATACATAGTTCAATATCATCTGTTGACTACCTTCTGTGGTTTACACATTGTTGGCCATCATCTATTCATCTCTGACATGGTTCACCATCATCTATTGACTATCTTCCATGGTTCACACATGATTGACCATCATCTATGCATCTCTTACATAGTTCAACATCATCTCCTCACTACCTTCCATGGTTCAAACATGATTGACCATCACCTATGCATCTCATACATAGTTCAACATCATCTGTTGACTATCTTCCAGGGTTCACACATGATTAACCATCATCTATTCATCTCTTACGTAGTTCACTCTCATCTATTGACTATCTTCCATGGTTCACACATAGTTGACCATCATCTATGCATATCATACATAGTTAAACATCATCTGTTGACTACCTTCCATGGTTTACACATAGTTGACCATCATCCATTCATCTCTGACATAGTTCACCATCATCTATTGACTATCTTCCATGGTTCACACATGATTGACCATCATCTATGCATCTCATATATAGTTCAACATCATCTGTTGACTACCTTCCGTGCTTTACACAAAGTTGACCATCGTCTATTAATCTCAGACATAGTTCACCATCATCTGTTGACTATCTTCCATGGTTCACACATGATTGACCATCATCTATGCATCTCATACATAGTTCAACATCATCTCCTGACTACCTTCTATGGTTCATACATGATTGACCATCATCTATGCATCTCGTACATAGTTCAACATCATCTGATGACTATCTTGCATGGTTCACACATGATTGACCATCATCTATTCATCTTTGACATAGTTCACCATCATCTATGTTTATCTTCCATGGTTCACACATAGTTGACCATCATTTATGTATCTCATACATAGTTCAACATCATCTGTAGGCAACCTTCCATGGTTTACACATAGTTGACCATCATCCATTCATATCTGACATAGTTCAACATCATTTGTTGACAATCTTCCATGGTTCACACATGATTATCTATCATCTATTCATCTCTGACATAGTTCACCATCATCTGTTGGTTATCATCCATGGTTCACACATAGTTAACCATCATCTATGCATCTAATACATAGTTCAACATCATCTGTTGACTACCATCCATGGTTTACACATAGTTGACCATCATCCATTCATATCTTACATAGTTCACCATCATCTGTTGACTATCTTCCATGGTTCACACATGATTGGCCATCATCTATGCCTCTCATACATAGTTCAACATCATCTGTTGACTACCTTCCGTGGTTTACATATAGTTGACCATCATCTATTCATCTCTGACATAGTTCACCATCATCTGTTGACTATCTTCCATGGTTCACACATGATTGACCATCATCTATGCATTTCATACATAGTTCAACATCATCTGTTGACTACCTTCCATGGTTTACATAAAGTTGACCATAATCCATTCGTATCTGACATAGTTCACCATCATCTGTTAACAATATTCCATGGTTCACACATGATTGACCATCATCTATGCATCTCATACATAGTTCAACATCATCTGTTGACTACCTTCCGTGGTTTACACATAGTTGACCATCATCTATTCATCTCTGACATAGTTCACCATCATCTGTTGACCATCTTTCATGGCTCACACATGATTGACCATCATCTATGCATCTCTTACATAGTTAAACATCATCTCCTCACTACCTTCCATGGTTCAAACATGATTGACCATCACCTATGCATCTCATACATAGTTCAACATCATCTGTTGACTATCTTCCAGGGTTCACACATGATTAACCATCATCTATTCATCTCTGACATTGTTCACTCTCATCTATTGACTGACTTCCATGGTTCACACATAGTTGACCATCATCTATGCATCTCATACATAGTTAAACATCATTTGTTGACTACCTTCCATGGTTTACACATAGTTAACCATCATCCATTCATCTCTGACATAGTTCACCATCATCTATTGACTATCTTCCATGGTTCACACATGATTGACCATCATCTATGCATCTCATATATAGTTCAAAATCATCTATTGACTACCTTCCGTGGTTTACACATAGTTGACCATCGTCTATTCATCTCTGACATAGTTCACCATTATCTGTTGACTATCTTCCATCGTTCACATATGATTGACCATCATTTATGCATCTCATACATAGTTCAACATCATCTCCTGACTACCTTCTATGGTTCACACATGATTGACCATCATCTATGCATCTCATACATAGTTCAACATCATCTGTTGACTATCTTGCATGGTTCACACATGATTGACCATCATCTATTTATCTTTGACATAGTTCACCATCATCTATTGACTATCTTCCATGGTTCACACATAGTTAACCATCATCTATGCATCTCACACATAGGTCAATATCATTTGTTGACTACCTTCCATGGTTTACACATAGTTGACCATCATCCATTCATATCTGACATATTTCACCATCATCTGTAGACTATATTCCATGGTTCACACATCATCTGTTGACTACCTTCTGTGGTTTACACATAGTTGACCATCACCTATTCATCTCATACATAGTTCAACATTGTCTCCTGACTACCTTCCCTGGTTCACACATGATTGACCATCATCTATGCATCTCATACATAGTTCAACATCATCTGTTGACTACCTTCCATGTTTTAGACATAGTTGACCAACATCCATTCATATCTGACATAGTTCAACATCATCAGTTGACTATCTTCCATGGTTCACACATGATTAACCATCATCTATTCATCTCTGACATAGTTCACCATCATCTGTTGGCTATCATCCATGGTTCACACATAGTTAACCATCATCTATGCATCTAATACATAGTTCAACATCATCTGTTGACTATCATCCATGGTTCACACATGATTGACCATCATCTATTCATCTCTGACATAGTTCACCATCATCTATTGACTATCTTCCATGGTTCACACATGGTTGACCATCATCTATACATCTCTGACATAGTTCACCATCATCTATTGACTATCTTCCATGGTTCACACATAGTTGACCATCATCTATGCATCTCATACATAGTTCAACATCATCTGTTGACTACCTTCCATGGTTTACACATAGTTGACCATCATCCATTCATATCTGACATAGTTCAACATCATTTGTTAACTATATTCCATGGTTCACACATGATTGACCATCATCGATGCATCTCATACATAGTTCAACATCATCAGTTGACTACCTTCCGTGGTTTACACATAGTTGACCATCATCTATTCATCTCTAACATAGTTCACCATCATCTGTTGACTATCTTCCATGGTTCACACATGATTGACCATCATCTATGAATCTCATACAAAGTTCAACATCATCTCATGTCTACCTTCCCTGGTTCACACATGATTGACCATCATCTATGCATCTCATACATAGTTCAACATCATCTGTTGATTATCTTCCATGGTTCACACAAGATTGACCATCATCTATTCATCTCTGACATAGTTCACCATCATCTCATGACTATTTTCCATGGTGCACACATAGTTGACCATCAACTATGCATCTCATACATAGTTCAACATCATCTGTTGACTACCTTCCATGGTTTACACATAGTTGACCATCAGCCATTCATATCTGACATAATTCAACATCATCTGTTGACTATCTTCCATGGTTCACACATGATTAACCATCATCTATTCATCTCTGACATAGTTCACCATCATCTCCTGACTATCTTCCATGGTTCACACATAGTTGACCATCATCTATGCATTTCATACATAGTTCACCATCATTTGTTGACTATCTTCCATGGTTCACACATGATTGACCATCATCTATTTATCTCTGACATTGTTCACCATTATTTGTTGAATATCTTCCGTGGTTCACACATGATTTACCATCATCTATTCATCTCTGACATAGTTCACCATCATCTGTTGACTATCTTCCATGGTTCACACATGGTTGACCATCATCAATGCATCTCATACATAGTTCAACATCATCTGTTAAGTACCTTCTGTGGTTTACACATTGTTAACCATCATCTATTCATCTCTAACATAGTTCACCATCATCTGTTGACTATCTTCAATGGTTCACACATGATTGACCATCATCTATGCATCTCATACGTAGTTCAACATTATCTCCTGACTACCTTCCATGGTTCACACATGATTGACCATCATCTATGCATCTCATACATAGTTCAACATCATCTGTTGACTATCTTCCATGGTTCACACATAGTTAACCATCATCTATGCATCTAATACATAGTTCAACATCATCTGTTGACTACCTTCCTTGGTTTACACATAGTTGACCATCATCCATTCATATCTGACATAGTTCACCATTATCTGTTGACTATCTTCCATGGTTCACACCTGATTGACCATCATCTATTCGTCTCATACATAGTTCAACATCATCTGTTGACTACCTTCCGTGGTTTACACAAATTTGACCATCATTTATTCACCTCTGACATAGTTCACCATCATCTGTTGACTATATTCCATGGTTCACACATGATTTACCATCACCTATGCATCTCATACATAGTTCAACATCATCTCCTGACTACCTTCCCTGGTTCACACATGATTGACCATCATTTATGCATCTCATGCATAGTTCAACATCATCTATTGATTATCTTCCATGGTTCATATATGATTGACCATCATCTATTCATCTCTGACATAGTTCACCATCATCTTTTGATTATCTTCCATGGTTCACACATAGTTGACCATCATCTATGTATCTCATACATAGTTCAACATCATCTGTTGAATACCTTCCATGGTTTACACAAAGTTGACCATCATCTATTCATATCTGACATAGTTCAACATCATCTGTTGTCTATCTTCCATGGTTCACACATGATTGACCATCATCTATGCATCTCATACATAGTTCAACATCATCTCCTGACTACCTTCCATGGTTCACACGCGATTGACTATCATCTATGCATCTCATACATTGTTCAACATCGTCTGTTGACTATCTTCCATGGTTCACACATAGTTAACCATCATCTATGCATCTAATACATAGTTCAACATCATCTGTTGACTACCTTCCTTGGTTTACACATAGTTGACCATCATCCATTCATATCTGACATAGTTCACCATTATCTGTTGACTATCTTCCATGGTTCACACATGATTTACCATCATCTATGCATCTCATACATAGTTCAACATCATCTCCTGACTACCTTCCCTGGTTCATACATGATTGACCATCATTTATGCATCTCATACATAGTTCAACATCATCTATTGATTATCTTCCATGGTTCATACATGATTGACCATTATTTATTCATCTCTGACATAGTTCACCATCATCTTTTGATTATCTTCCATGGTTCACACAAAGTTGACCATCATCTAATTATCTCAAACATAGTTCAACATCATCTGTTGACTACCTTCCATGGTTTTCACAAAATTGACCTTCATCTATGCATCTCATACATAGTTTAACATCATCTGTTGACTATCTTCCATGGTTCACACATGATTGACCATCATCTATTCATCATCTGACATAGTTCACCATAATCTCCTGACTATCTTCCATGGTTCACACATAGTTGACCATCATCTACGCATCTCATACATAGTTCACCATCATCTGTTGACTATCTTCCATGGTTCCCACATGATTGACCATCATCTAATCATCTCTGACATAGTTCACCATCATCTCCTTACTATCTTCCATGGTTCACATATAGATGACCATCATCTAGGCATCTCATACATAGTTCACGATCATCTGTTGACTATCTTCCATGGTTCACACATGATTGACCATCATCTATTCATCTCTGACATAGGTCACCATTATTTGTTGACTATCTTCCGTGGCTCACACATGATTGACCATCATCTATTCATCTCTGACATAGTTCACCATCATCTGTTGACTATCTTCCATTGTTCACACATGGTTGACCATCATCAATGCATCTAATACATAGTTCAACATCATCTGTTGACTACCTCCCGTGGTTTACACATATTTGACCATGATCTATTCATCTCTGACATAGTTCACCATCATCTGTTGACTATCTTCCATGGTTCACACATGATTGACCATCATCTATGCATCTCATACATAGTTCAACATCATCTTCTGACTACCTTCCATGGTTCACACATGATTGACTATCATCTATGCATCTCATACATAGTTCAACATCATCTGTTGACTATCTTCCATGGTTCACACATGATTGACTATCATTTATGCATCTAATACATAGTTTAATACCATCACCTGACTACCTTCCATGGTTCACACATGATTGACCATCATCTTTGCATCTCAAACATAGTTCAACATCATCTATTGGCTATCTTCCATAGTTCACACATGATTGACCATCATCTATTCATCTCTGACATAGTTCACCATCATCTCCTGACTATCTTCCATGGTTGACACATAGTTGACCATCATCTATGCATCTCATAAATAGTTCACCATCATCTGTTGACTATCTTCCATGGTTCGCACATGATTGACCATAATCTATTTGTCTCTGACATAGTTCACCATTATTTGTTGACTATCTTCCGTGGTTCCACCATGATTGACCATCATCTATTCATCTCTGACATAGTTCACCATCATCTGTTGACTATCTTCCGTGGTTCACACATGATTGACCATCATCTATGCATCTCATGCATAGTTCAGCATCATCTCCTGACTATCTTCCATGGTTCACACATGATTGACCATCATCTATGCATCTCATACATAGTTCAACATCATCTATAGACTATCTTCCATGGTTCACACATGATTGACCATCATCTATTCATCTCTGACATAGTTCACCATCATCTGTTGACTATCTTCCTTTCACACATAGTTAACCATCATCTATGCATCTAATACATAGTTCAACATCATCTGTTGACTACCTTCCATGGTTTACACATAGTTGACCATCATCTATTCATCTCTGACATAGTTCACCATCATCTGTTGACTATCTTCCATGTTTCACACATTATTGACTATCATTTATGCATCTAATACATAGTTTAATACCATCTCCTGACTACCTTCCATGGTTCACAGATGATTGACCATCATCTATGCATCTCATACATAGTTCAACATCATCTGTTGACTATATTCCATGGTTCACACATGATTGATCATCATCTATTCATCTCTGACATAGTTCATCATCATCTCCTGACTATCTTCCGTGGTTCACACATATTTGACCATCATCTATGCATCTCATACATAGTTCACCATCGTCTGTTGACTATCTTCCATGGTTCACACATGATTGACCATAATCTATTTGGCTCTGACATAGTTCACCATTATTTGTTGACTATCTTCCGTGGTTCACACATGATTAACCATCATCTATTCATCACTGACATAGTTCACCATCATTTGTTGACTATCTTCCATGGTTCACACAAGGTTGACCATCATCAATGCATCTCATACATAGTTCAACATCATCTGTTGACTACCTTCTGTGGTTTACACATAGTTGACCATCATCTATTCATCTCTAACATAGTTCACCATCATCTGTTGACTATCTTCCATGGTTCACACATGATTGGCCATCATCTATGCATCTAATACATAGATCAACATCATCTCCTGACTACCTTCCATGGTTCACACATTATTGACCATCATCTATGCATCTCATACATGGTTCAACATCATCTATTGACTATCTTCCATGGTTCACACATAATTAACCATCATCTATTCATCTCTGACATAGTTCTCCTTCATCTGTTGGCTATCTTCCATGGTTCACACATAGTTAACCATCATCTATGCATCTAATACATAGTTCAACATCATCTGTTGAGTACCTTCCATGGTTTACACATAGTTGACCATCATCCATTCATATCTGACATAGTTCACCATCATCTGTTGACTATCTTGCATGTTCACACATGATTAACCATCATCTATTCATCTCATACATAGTTCAACAGCATCTGTTGACTACCTTCTGTGGTTTACACATAGTTAACCATCATTTATTCATCTCTGACATAGTTCACCATCATCTGTTGACTATATTCCATGGTTCACACATGATTTACCATCATCTACGCATCTCATACATAGTTCAACATCATCTCCTGACTACCTTCCCTGGTTCACACATGATTGACCATCATTTATGCATCTCATACATAGTTCAACATCATCTATTGATTATCTTCCATGGTTCATACATGATTGACCATCATCTATTCATCTCTGACATAGTTCACCATCATCTGTTGACTATCTTCCATGGTTCACACATAGTTTACCATCATCTATGTAAATCATACATAGTTCAACATCATCTGTTGACTACCTTCCATGGTTTTCACAAAATTGACCATCATCTATGCATCTCATACATAGTTTAACATCATCTGTTGACTATCTTCCATGGTTCACACATGATTGACCATCATCTATTCATCATCTGACATAGTTCACCATCATCTCCTGACTATCTTCCATGGTTCACACATAGTTGACCATCATCTACGCATCTCATACATAGTTCACCATCATCTGTTGACTATCTTCCATGGTTCCCACATGATTGACCATCATCTATTCATCTCTGACATAGTTCACCATAATCTCCTTACTATCTTCCATGGTTCACATATAGATGACCATCATATATGCATCTCATACATAGTTCACGATCATCTATTGACTATCTTCCATGGTTCACACAGGATTCACCATCATCTATTCATCTCTGACATAGTTCACCATTATTTGTTGACTATCTTCCGTGGCTCACACATGATTGACCATCATCTATTCATCTCTGACATAGTTCACCATCATCTGTTGACTATCTTCCATTGTTCACACATGGTTGACCATCATCAATGCATCTAATACATAGTTCAACATCATCTGTTGACTACCTCCCGTGGTTTACACATAGTTGACCATCATCTATTCATCTCTAACATAGTTCACCATCATCTGTTGACTATCTTCCATGGTTCACACATGATTGACCATCATCTATGCATCTAATACATAGATAATCATCATCTCCTGACTACCTTCCATGGTTCACACATGATTGACCATCATCTATGCATCTCATACATAGTTCAACATCATCTGTTGACTATCTTCCATGGTTCACACATGATTGACCATCATCTATTCATCTCTGACATAGTTCTCCATCATCTGCTGGCTATCTTCCATGGTTCACACATAGTTAACCATCATCTATGCATCTAATACATAGTTCAACATCATTTGTTGACTACCTTCCATGGTTTACACATAGTTGACCATCATCCATTCATATCTGACATAGTTCACCATCATCTGTTAACTATCTTTCATGGTTCACACATGATTGACCATCATCTATTCATCTCATACATAGTTCAACAGGATCTGTTGACTACCTTCCGTGGTTTACACATAGTTGACCATCATTTATTCATCTCTGACATAGTTCACCATCATTTGTTGACAATATTCCATGGTTCTCACACGATTTACCATCATCTACGCATCTCATACATAGTTCAACATCATCTCCTGACTACCTTCCCTGGTTCACACATGATTGACCATCATTTATGCATCTCATACATAGTTCAACATCATTTATTGATTATCTTCCATGGTTCATACATGATTGAACATCATCTATTCATCTCTGACATAGTTCACCATCATCTGTTGACTATCTTCCATGGTCCACACATAGTTTACCATCATCTATGTATCTCATACATAGTTCAACATCATCTGTTGACTACCTTCCATGGTTTACACAAAGTTGACCATCATCTATGCATCTCATACATAGTGTAACATCATCTGTTGACTATCTTCCATGGTTCACACATGATTGACCATCATCTATTCATCTCTGACATAGTTCACCATCATCTCCTGACTATCTTCCATGGTTCACACATAGTTGACCATCATCTATGCATCTCATACATAGTTCACCATCATCTGTTGACTATCTTCCATGGTTCACACATGATTGACCATCATCTATTCATCTCTGACATAGTTCACCATTATTTGTTGACTATCTTCCGTGGCTCACACATGATTGACCATCATCTATTCATCTCTGACATAGTTCACCATCATCTGTTGACTATCTTCCATGGTTCACACATGGTTGACCATCATAAATGCATCTAATACATAGTTCAACATCATCTGTTGACTACCTTCCGTGGTTTACACATAGTTGACCATCATCTATTCATCTCTGACATAGTTCACCATCATCTGTTGACTATCTTCCATGGTTCGCACATGATTGACCATCATCTATGCATCTGATACATAGTTCAACATCATCTCCTGACTACCTTCCATGGTTCACACATGATTGACCATCATCTATGCATCTCATACATAGTTCAACATCATCTGTTGACTATCTTCCATGGTTCACACATGATTGACCATCATCTATTCATCTCTGACATAGTTCACCATCATCTGTTGATAATCTTACTTGGTTCACACATAGGTAACCATCATCTATGCATCTAATACATAGTTCAACATCATCTATTGACTACCTTCCATGGTTTACCCATAGTTGACCATCATCTATTCATCTCTGACATAGTTCACCATCATCTGTTGACTATCTTCCATGGTTCACACATGATTGACCATCATTTATGCATCTCATACATAGTTCAATATCATCTCCTGACTACCTTCCTTGGTTCACACATGATTGACCATCATCTATGCATCTCATACATAGTTCAACATCATCTGTTGACTATCTTCCATGGTTCACACATGAATGACCATCATATATTCATCTCTGACATAGTTCACCATCATCTGTTGACTATCTTCCATGGTTCACACATAGTTGACCATCATATATGCATCTCATACATAGTTAAACATCATCTGTTAACTACCTTCCATGGTTTACACATAGTTGACCATCATCCATTCATATCTGACATAGTTCACCATCATCTGTTGACTATCTTCCATGGTTCACACATGATTGACCATCATCTATGCATCTCATACATAGTTCAACATCATATGTTGACTACCTTCCATGGTTTACACATAGTTGACCATCGTCTACTCATCTCATACATAGTTCAACATCATCTGTTGACTATCTTCCATGGTTCACACATGATTTACCATCATTTATGCATCTCATACATAGTTCAATATCATCTCCTGACTACCTTCCTTGGTTGACACATGATTGACCATCATCTATGCATCTCATACATAGTTCAACATCATCTGTTGACTATCTTCCATGGTTCACACATGATTGACCATCATATATTCATCTCTGACATAGTTCACCATCATTTGTTGATTATCTTCCATGGTTCACACATAGTTGACCATCATATATGCATCTCATACATAGTTAAACATCATCTGTTAACTACCTTCCATGGTTTACACATAGTTGACCATCATCCATTCATATCTGACATAGTTCACCATCATCTGTTGACTATCTTCCATGGTTCACACATGATTGACCATCATCTATGCATCTCATACATAGTTCAACATCATCTGTTGACTACCTTCCGTGGTTTACACATAGTTGACCATCGTCTATTCATCTCTGATGTAGTTCACCATCATCTGTTGATTATCTTCCATGGTTCACACATGATTGACCATCATCTATGCATCTCGTACATAGTTCAACATCATCTCTTGACTACCTTCCATGGTTCACACATGATTGACCATCATCTATGCATCTCATACATAGTTCAACATCATCTGTTGACTATCTTCCATGGTTCACACATGATTTACCATCATCCATTCATATCTGACATAGTTCACCATCATCTGTTGACTATCTTCCATGGTTCACAAACCATTGACCATCATCTATTCATCTCTGACATAGTTCACCATTATCTGTTGACTATCTTCCGTGGTTCACACATGATTGACCGTCATCTATTCATCTCTGACATAGTTCACCATCATCTGTTGACTATCTTCCATGGTTCACACACGATTGACCATCATCTATGCATCTCATACATAGTTCAACATCATCTGTTGACTACCTTCCGTGGTTTACACATAGTTGACCATCGTCTATTCATCTCTGACGTAGTTCACCATCATCTGTTGATTATCTTCCATGGTTCACACATGATTGACCATCATCTATGCATCTCGTACATAGTTCAAAATCATCTCCTGACTACCTTCCATGGTTCACACATGATTGACCATCATCTATGCATCTCATACATAGTTCAACATCATCTGTTGACTATCTTCCATGGTTCACACATGATTTACCATCATCCATTCATATCTGACATAGTTCACCATCATCTGTTGACTATCTTCCATGGTTCACAAACGATTGACTATCATCTATTCATCTCTGACATAGTTCACCATTATCTGTTGACTATCTTCCGTGGTTCACACATGATTGACCGTCATCTATTCATCTCTGACATAGTTCACCATTATCTGTTGACTATCTTCCATGGTTCACACATAGTTGACCATCATCAATGCATCTCATACATAGTTCAACATCATCTGTTGACTACCTTCCGTGGTTTACACATTGTTGACCATCATCTATTCATCTCTGACATAGTTCACCACCATCTGTTGACTATCTTCCATGGTTCATGTAAGACCCATAGCTTTTGATTAATTTTAAGTAGTAGTTTGTATAACTATTAAGAGAGTTAGGGGTTGCCGACCGTGAGTCCGAGGTTTTTGTCGATATATAATACTGTGTTACTAGGGCCAGGTCGGGAGTGTTATCAGAAACTTTTCTGTGAGTGGCGTTGTTCATGAAAGAGCGATTGACGACTTCGCCGGTGTTAGTTTTACCGCAACCAGAGGAACCTTATGAAGTTTTTTGTGATGCTTCTCATCAAGGACTCGGATGTGTGCTGATGCAGCATAAGAAAGCAGTGGCGTATGCATCACGGCAGTTAAGAACTCATGAAAAGAACTATCCCACCCATGATTTAGAGCTTGCAGCGGTGGTATTTGCCCTAAAAATCTGGAGACATTACCTGTATGGGTGCACTTTTGTTGTTTTCAGCGACCATAAAAGTTTGAGATACCTTTTTGACCAGAAGGAACTGAATATGAGACAGAGGAGGTGGATGGAGACGCTCAAAGATTTTGATTTCACACTACAATACCACCCTGGAAAAGCGAATGTTGTGGCAGATGCGTTAAGCAGGAAGAGTGTTTCCGCATTGTCGACCATCATGGCTAATCAACAAAGGTTGTTAGAAGTATTTCGAGACCTACATCTTAACGTGGAATTGGTACCAGGAGCTTTGAAATTGGGTATGATTAAAGTATCAAATGGATTGTTGGAAGAAATTGCGAGTTGTCAGGATGACGACTTGATTGTAGAAAAAAGTAATCTGATTATTCAAGGAACCGCCACGGAATTCAAGGTAGGAGGAGACAATATCTTGAGATGTAATGGTAGAGTGTGTGTGCCCGATGCAAAAGACCTGAGAAAGACGATCCTTGAGGAGGCCCATAAGAGCAAATTGAGTATTCACCCAGGGTCAACTAAGATGTACCAGGATCTAAGGCAGGATTTTTGGTGGCCAGGTATGAAGAGGCATATAGCTGAGTATGTTGCGTCATGTTTGACATGTCAAAAGGCAAAGGTAGAGCACCAGAGGCCTGCCGGGATGTTACAACCGTTGGATATACCAGAATGGAAGTGGAATAGCATTTAGATGGACTTTATCACAGGTTTACCAAAGACTAAGAGGAAGAATGACTCCATATGGGTTATAGTTGACCGGTTAATGAAGTCTGCTCACTTTCTGCCTGTCAAGACTACTTATACAACAGAGAAGCTGACTGAGATTTACATAGCTGAGATTGTGAGGCTTCACGGAGTACCCGCAAGAATTGTGTCAGACCGGGATCCAAAATTTACCTCTCATTTTTTGGGAGCACTACATGTCGCATTGGGTACTAAGTTAAGGTTAAGTTCGGCATATCATCCGCAAACGGATGGCCAGACGGAAAGAACTAACCAGTCCTTAGAGGATCTATTAAGAACTTGTGTGTTAGATGACAGAGGAAGTTGGGATGATGTTTTGCCATTGATAGAATTCACCTACAACAACAGTTTCCATACAAGTATTGGAATGGCCCCATATGAGGCTCTCTATGGAAGGCGGTGTCAGACACCGTTATGTTGGTATCAAGAGGGGGAGCATATGATAGTGGGACCAGAGATGGTGCAACAGACTACGGATAAGGTCAGGACGATTAGGCAAAGGATGAAGGCTTCACAAGATCGTCAAAAGAGCTATGCGGATAAGCGCCGTAGGCCGTTAGAGTTTAAAGAAGGGGAGCATGTATTCCTTCGAGTTACACCAACCACTGGTGTGGGAAGGGCCCTAAAGGCAAGGAAGTTGACCCCTAATTCATTGGACCGTATCAAATCACCGAGAGAGTTGGGAAGGTTGCTTATCGGATAGCACTACCACCAGAATTGTCCCGAATTCATGACGTGTTCCATGTGTCTCAACTAAGGAAGTATGTTCAGGATCCTTCACATGTGATCACGCCCGATGATATACAGTTAAAGGAAGACTTGTCATTTGAAGTACCACCAATAAGGATTGGAGATAAGAAAATGAAGAGCCTTAGGAACAAAGAAATACCACTGGTTAAGGTAATATGGAACGAAGCTACAAGAGATGCAACTTGGGAACTAGAAAGCAAGATGAAGGAGCAATATCCAGAGCTTTTCAACGTCGTCTAAGTTTCGAGGACGAAACTTCTTTTAGGGGGGGAGTAATGTAAGACCCATAGCTTTTGATTAATTTTAAGTATTAGGTTGTATAATTATTAAGAGAGTTAGGGGTTGCCGACCGTGAGTCCGAGGTTTTTGTCGATAAATAATACTGTGTTACTAGGGCCAGGTCGGGAGTGTTATCAGAAACTTTACTGTGAGTGGCGTTGTTCTCTTATTTTAATTATCTATACTAATTATCTTTTTATTTCAGAATTAATTAAATATAAATTTACCGGCTGACCGGTCGAAATAATTATATTTATGAGTTTTATCTTTTCCAGTATGTTTTCTATAACTTCGTCACATATAATTTATTTTAATATGTTCAAATTTTATTTTTGATGAAAGCACGATTTCAGCTGTTTTTCGTTCGGGTCTTTTTTTGACACTTGTAGGGTAGTTAGAAAATATTTTATTTCAGAAAAATAAAATAAAGTAGTACATTAGTTATTTTTGGGGTCATTATCGAAAAAGTAGAATTTTTATAATTTTATGTATTAACTAAGGTTGGAAAAAAAATAAAAGACTAAATATCATGATATTTTGAGAAGGGTAATGATTGTTTTTCCACGTGACAAGTAGAAGGCGGTTACTATTGCCTTGCTGAGACAAAAATATAATTGTGTTAAAGTTGTGGTTGATTCTTTTCCTTAGAAGTTTGTTCTCTCTCAAAGAAAATTGGTCTGTTCTAGTTAGACTCCATTCTTTTCATTTCAAGGAAAAAACTTGCTATTTTGGTAGGTTTTTTTCTTCATGTTATATTTACACATTAACATGTTTTACTTCCTTTAAGTCATTGCATGATAGATATACTGGTTTGGGTTCAAAACTGTTAGAACTAATAATTAATATGTTTTATTTCCATTAATATAGTATGATTCATATATAGCTTTGTTGGTTGTTTTAGGACTGAGAGAAAATTATCATGTTATATTTTGTAAGCTTGCAAGAATTACTGGTAGTGTTGGCTGGATATAATATTAATTGGTTTAATATATATATAATTAATATATATATATTTATAGAAAGGAAAAAAAAAAGAAACCGGCCATTACGACCGTCACCCTACCAGCTTGTTTTTCTTTTCGTTAATTTTTGGGTTTTTTGTTTGTTTTATTATTTTATTATAGCTTAGTAGTGGGATTTTATTAGTATGTTTAGGATTTATTTAATTATTGATTAATGAAATAGAAATTAATAAAGAAATAGTGGGTGGCGGAACCCACCCTTTATATCTTTGTTTTTGGGTTACGATTGTCACTTCTTTTGTGTGACGGGCGCCATGCCTATTTCTATGGTGGGCGTCCCGCTGTTTTTACTTCCGGTCTCGTAATTTTCATTCCGTTTGATATTTTTTATCCCGGTTTTTTTAACTGAAAGAATAATTATTATCTTTATTTATATATTTTTAGATAATTATTTTATTTTTCGGAATTTTTCGGATACGTTCGGAATAGTATGTTAAAGTACGATTTGTGCCGATTTTTGGTACCGTTGAAAAATTGTTAAGAAGTTTTGATGTCGAAATATTTTTAGATCCAAATAATTTATTTTGAAGAGAAAATATTATTTTATTCTAAATTATAATTTAGAATATTATTTATTTTGGTATATTACTTAGTTATCTATATTGGTTTTCATTAATTTTATTCCTAGTATGAGAACCGAGATGTCGAGTTTTGAGTTTTTAGAAAACGGTAAATAGATTAGTAGTTATCGAGAATGGTTATATTTATGAGTTAGAACTGAGAGGGAATAAAATACCTTATTTAACGGTAAATATTACGTGGTTTAGGACGTGATAGTACCGGTACGTGGGAAGAAGGAAATTATCAGGAAGCGTGAGAAGGTAAGGGCACCTTCTAACGATATTATATAGTACTGAATGCGTATGTATTTGTATGAATGCTTGTGTGCCCACTTGGGGTCCTTGTGAAAATGATGTGCTGATTGAGTTTGTTAAGGATAAATGTGTGAAATGCTTTCATATGATTTGTGCGAAATATATGAATTGGCATGTGGTTATGATTACCTGAGACGAGATTATATAAATTGTTGCATTTGCATTTGTGTGTGCATGCATATCATAGTTGCGTGTAGGTAGTTGGTGCCGAATGGGCCAGGGTGATGTGACTGAGCCGTCACCTAATCTCGAAGGGATTCTACTGCACCAGGTGATGTGACTGAGCCGTCATCGATCCTTTGAGATCAAATTGAGTCAGGTGTCTGCAAGGAGGCAACACCGGGTGTTTGCAAGGGAAACACTTTTTGTGTCTGCAAGGCAACACGGTTAGTGAGGACCCAAGGGGGGTATCACGACTCTCTGCGGAGAGGTAAAATTCCGGGATTCATGCATGGTGAGGGTACCCGACGAATTGGGACCACCAATCCATATAGAGTCTGCATTTAGGATATATGTGCATTTACTTTGTGGTGTTAAATTGTGTTTTCAATTATATCATGTTATACCTGTATATGTGTATTCTTTTCTATATGCTATTTTTGGAAAAGTGACCCTCTACTATTATTATGATGTGGTTAACGACCACCCAGACTATGGGAGAGCCACAGGTTCCGCCGATCGTGTTGGGGACTGTGACCACCTGGGATTTCATTGACCAGGATCGGCCCAGTGCTTGGAGGATTGACCCGGCTTCAAGTACGGCTTACTACTACGGGCAGATAGTGATCACGACTAGACATGACACCCTGCAGATACACCAGAGCGTGATTTGGCGGACGACCCCGTTTCCAGTCCCCATGCCGGGAGCAGGGGGAGTTCCAGGAGTAGCACCTACGGATCCTCAGCCGAGGGCGCAGAGGAGTTCAGAGAGAGAGACTGTACCTCGTGGTGGATTGGGAGCCACTACTTGTGGAGGATTTGAGGTGGGAGGACCTTCTGTACCTGCGATGGTGCAGGAGGAGGAGGTGTTTGGAGCAGCGACTGCTGCTAGACCTGGACCTTCAGGGGATCCCGCGGTATCTCGCCCGGGTTATTCCCCTAGAGTTTCTTTGGAGGGGGATAGTTGCTTTGAGATTCCAGCCCCTTCAGTAACCCCGACCATGTGGGTTGACTTGATCACCAGGGAGTCCGGGGATGTGTATAGCGCTGAATTGTATGATGTGACGTCACGAGCCAGAGCCCCTGCCGAGAGTTCTTGCTTGGTCTGTGGCGAGCACCCTTGCATTTGCCCGCCTTAGTTCTTTAGCTGGTGGTTGTATAGTCCTATCCTGTGCTGATCGCGTTTTCGTAGATGTGGGCCTGTCATAGTTTAGTTTTGGATATCTTTTTGGATGACTGTACTGTATACTATGATACTTCTAGGAGCAGTTATTGTTATATTTTGGCTACGGTATGCCCTATGTTCATGGTACCCTTATGGTTATAGGTCATGAACTAGGTGCTGTATTTTGGGTTATTGTATTATACAGGAACTTACACTTTGCTCCTTCGAGGAGTTACTATTGATGCATATATATTATTATTTCAGTTTCAAAACAGTTGTTTCCATTTCGAAAAATATGCGTTGTAGTTTCTTCAGATATGTAGAGCCGGCTGTGCATTTGAAAGTAACATACTCCGTCATTTTGGAATTCGTTAAACAATTGACTCTGATGTTTAAAAAAAAAAAATGGGGTGTTACAGTTCACACATGATTGACCATCATCTATGCATCTCATACATAGTTCAACATCATCTGTTGACTATCTTCCATGGTTCACACATGATTGACCATCATCAATTCATCTCTGACATGGTTCACCATCATATGTTGACTATCTTCTATGGTTCACACATGATTGACCATCTTGCATCATATAATTTGTGAAATAAAACCAGTATATTTTAAATTGAAAATATTTAATATTTATAAATAATTAATGTCAAATTAAATAAATTAAAGTCAAATTAAAAAACGTCATAATTTAAAAAATTATTTTTTTCTACAGTAAAAATAAATTTAAGGAAATTAATTTAAATCAAATATATAATTTAATGAAATTAATTTAAATCAAAATATACAAATTAATGTCAAATATATAATATAATGTCAAATATATTCAATTAAAGTCGAATTAAAAAATTAAAGTCAAATAAAAAACGTCATAATTTAAAAAATCATTTTTTTCCTACAGTAAAAAAAAATTTACATAAATTAATTTTAATCAAATATATAATTTAATGAAATTTATTTTAACCTAAATATAAAATATATTCAACTAAAGTCAAATTAAAAAAATTAATGTCAAATTTAAAAAATTATTTTTTTTTCCTACAGTAAAAAAAAATTTACGGAAATTAATTTTAATCAAATATATAATTTAATGAAATTAATTTAAACTAAAATACAAAATATATTCAATTAAAGTCAAATTAAAAAAATTAATGTCAAATTTAAAAAAAAAAAATTCGTACAGAAAAAAAAAATTTACGGAAAATTAATTTTAATCAAATATATAATTTAATGAAATTAATTTAAACCAAAATATAAAATATATTCAATTAAAGTCAAATTGAAAAAATTAATATCAAATTTAAAAAATTAATGTCAAAATAAAAAAATTAATATGAAATATAATTTATCAAATATAAAAATTTAATATGACATATATTAATTAATGTTTAATTAATTTCAAAATTTTCTAATTTTCTAATTTTTATTGTGTTTTGATCATGTGTGTGACACCCTATCTTCATATGGTGTGCTTGATCAAAATACAATGGCCCGTATTGAAATGAAAAAAAAAAAAAAAAGGTGGTCATACACGTGAGAGAGCTATCATGGTCTCTCAACCTAAGTTTAATTTAAGTTTAATTTAAAAATATATTTTAAAATAATAAATTAATTCAACAAATAGATATATATATATTTTTAATTTATTTCCTACAAAAATAGTAAAATAAACTAGAGAAAGTGAAATTTTAAAACTTAAAAAAAAATGTGTGAATTAAAAAATATTAAAACTTAAAAAAAACTAAAAACTTAAAATTTTAAAAAAATTAAATGTGTGAATTAAAAATAATTAAAACTTAAAACTTAAAAAAAATTAAATTAAAAAAAATTAATTCTCCTGACTACATTCCATGGTTCACACATCCTTGACCATCCTGTATGCATCCCTGACATGCTTCACACATCATCTCCTGACTATCTTCCATGGTTCACACATCCCTGACCACCCTCTATGCATCCCTGACAAGGTTCAACCATCATCTCCTGACTATCTTCCATGGCTCACACATGCTTGACCATCCTCTATGCATCTCTGACATGGTTCACCATCATCTGTTGACTATCTTCCATGGTTCACACATGATTGACCATCATCTATGCATCTCATACATAGTTCAACATCATCTGTTGACTACCTTCCATGGTTTACACATAGTTGACCATCATCCATTCATATCTGACATAGTTCACCATCATCTATTGACTATCTTTCATGGTTCACACATGATTAACCATCATATATTCATCTCTGACATAGTTCACCATTATCTGTTGACTATCTTCCGTGGTTCACACATGATTGACCATCATCTATTCATCTCTGGCATAGTTCACCATCATCTGTTGACTATCTTCCATGGTTCACACATGGTTGACCATCATCTATGCATCTCATACATAGTTCAACATCATCTATTGACTACCTTCCGTGGTTTACACATAGTTGACCATCATCTATTCATCTCTGACATAGTTCACCATCATCTGTTGACTATCTTCCATGGGTCACACATGATTGACCATCATCTATGCATCTCATACATAGTTCAACATCATCTCCTGACTACCTTCCATGGTTCACACATGATTGACCATCATCTATGCATCTCATACATAGTTCAACATCATCTGTTGACTATCTTCCATGGTTCACACATGATTGACCATCATCTATGCATCTCATACATAGTTCAACATCATATGTTGACTATCTTCCATGGTTTACACATAGTTGACCATCATTTATTCATCTCTGACATAGTTTACCATTGTCTATTGACTATCTTCCGTGGTTCACACATGATTGACCATCATCTATTTATCTCTGACATAGTTCACCATCATATGTTGACTATCTTCCATGGTTCACATATGGTTGACCATCATCTATGCATCTCATACATAGTTCAACATCATCTGTTGACTACCTTCCGTGGTTTACACATAGTTGACCATCATCTATTCATCTCTGACATAGTTCACCATCATCTGTTGACTATCTTCCATGGTTCACACATGATTGACCATCATCTACGAATCTCATACATAGTTCAACATCATCTCTGTTAGATGTCAAACATGTTATATATTAGTATGCAATACTTGGCATTTTTCATTACTTTCCATGTGTAATTTGTTGATTGAAGTGGTGAATTGTGTTGTTGTGCATACAATGGAATACACTTGTGGTGCTTGTAATTTGTGTGCTAGTGTGCAGGAATAGTCATGAAGTGATCAAGTTTGTGAGACACAATGAGTAGATGCAAGTTGCCATGGAATTTGAAGCTGCAACAGGGTGTTCGCAGTGCGAAGGATCTGGCGAAGAGCTAGTGAAGGTTCGCACTACGAACTTCAGCGAAGGTTCCAGCGAATGGTGGCAGAGAGCTCCATTTGGAAAATATCCTAAAGTTCGCACTGCGAACTCCTAGCGAAGGCTCGCTGGTTGTCTCGCAGTGCGAAGGTTCTAGCGAAGGGTGGCAGAGAGCAATGGATTTTGAAAGTTTTGGCTCGCTGGTTGATTCGCTGTGCGAATGAGCTAGCGAATGATTCGCTGTGCGAATGGATGACTCGCAGTGCGAACCCACGATTTCAGCCTGGGGCGGTTTAAGTCTTAGAGGCACTTAAGGTGTCATTTTCTCTCATTTGCAGTGCGAATGATTCACTCGCAGTGCGAATGCTGCAGAATTCTGGTGTGTATAAATAGATTTTCACTTTGCTTGTAAATGATCTTTTGTTCATTTTCACCCAAAAACATAGTTTCTGCATTTTTTATCATCTAAGAGTGGATTTTCGCTTTGAGAAGCTGAAGTCACATCCATTCTCGATTATTCAACGTGGATGTTCATTCATCTCCTCTTCAAACTTGTCATCCAAGCTACCATGAGAATGTGTAGCTAAACACTCTATGTTGAGGTTAGATGTAGTGGATCCTGATTATATGTATTGCTTTTGATCTTTTGTGTATGAACAAAGTCTTTGATCAATATAGATGAAGTTATTTTCTCTTAATGCTTTATGTGTGATTTGTATTGCTCTAAACATAGATTCTACAAATCATGACCTAGTAAATTCATCTCTTAAAAACCAAACTCTAGACATAGATTTGGGATTTGCTATTCGCTTTGTGTTGATCTTAACGATTGTTGTTTAGATTGTTAGCGTGAGACATCATCTGACGGTTTAAACAACGATACTCACGACTTTGCTTTAGACATAAACTTAGTCGGGAGGATACGCGGTTGTATTGGTCAGAAACTGAGTTCATATGCTTGATTAATCGGATATATGTGAAAAGGATTAGCGAAACCTAACCTTGACATGCTTTCCTAAAAACTTTACAAACTCTTTGTCATAATTTAATCTTTGCTACTAATGTATGTTAAACGAACTTGAGAACCAATTGAAACTTTTGAACTTAAAACAGTGTAACTATTGAACGGCAAGCATCTAATATCGGCAATCCCTGTGGAGACGATAAAAACACCCCCTATTACTCTTTCAACAAAATGGCGCCGTTGCCGGGGATTTTTCAGTGATATTGCAAGCATCGCGATAGTTGTACTGTTTTAAGCGTGTTAACTTTTTCTTGAACTTGTTAATTTGTTTTGTTTAGTGTGCAGACTTTGGTTTATGCGAGGGAAACTACCGGCGGACCAACTTCTGTTCGATCCTGAGATTGAAAGAACTGCTCGTAGAATCAATAGCAGAACTAGACGAAGGAGGCAACTAGCGAGACAAAAGCAAGAACAAGAGGGAAGTTCGACTTCTATACCACCACCAGTTCCACAGTTACTTCTAGTTATGGAGGGAGATCCACCACCACCACCACCACCTGCTTCTAGACCTTGCACTAACAGTCCGAGACATAATGCACAGTTTGCTCGCCATGCACAGAACGGGCATCATTCCGAAATGAAGACCGACATTCTCCAACTGCTATATCAAAGTCCATTTACTGGTATAGATCATGAGGATCCTTTTACATATCTGACGAAGTTCTATGAGATTGCGGGAGCAACTGGTGCACCCGAAGCTGAAGAGGAATCTCTGTTTAAGAGACTATTCCCGCATTCCCTCATTGGGAAGGCCAAGGAATGGTACCTTGATCAGTCAACGACCATAATGACGGACTGGAATGTACTGGAAGAGAAATTTTTAGAGAGATTTTTCCCACATACTCGTTTTATGGAGGCAAAGACCGCAATTGCAGTGTTCACACAAGGTGCCAACGAATCTCTCAATGAAGCGTGGGAGAGATTCAAATCTATGTTGAGGAAATGCAAGGGGCATGGCTTTGATGAATTGTCTCAAATTCATATTTTTCGAAATGGACTTCAACTTGTGCATAAAACCTTGTTGGATGCCACCGCTGGTGGATCCTTGCTAAGCAAAACCGCTGATGAAGCCACAACTATCATTGATAAGATGGCCTTGAATGACCATCAAGGTAGTCATAACCGTGGACCTTCTCAATGGACTCCTGGAGTTTTGGAATTGGGAACCAACGATGCTATACTTGCGCAGAACAAGTTATTATCCTAGCAGGTTGAGTTGTTGACGAAACAAATGTCTAAGCTTCCTCAACAATTCAAAGAAATTCATGACTCCTCGAGTAAAAATATACAAGTCTTGGTTTGTGAACTTTGTAGAGGCGACCATCCGACCGGATATTGTCCTCCATTTGTGGAGGAGGTAAACTATGCTGGAAATCAAGGATACCAACCCCAACCTCCGTATCAACAAGGCAACCCTGGTTACCAACAACGGGCTAACCAAGGTTATCAACAACCGTGGAGACCGCAAGAAGCCGGACCGTCAAACCGTCAACAATACCAAAATTACACTCAACCTCCGCAAGCTCCCGTTGGAAATACGAAGATGGAAGACACTCTCACGCAATTTATGCAAATGGAAATATCCAATCAGAAGAATACCGATGCGGCCATAAGGAATCTTGAAACACAAGTCGGGCAATTATCAAAACAATTGGCCGACCAACAAAAAGGGAACTTTACGGCAAATACGCTTCCAAATCCTAAAGATTGTAAAGCAATTCTAACAAGAAGTGGAAGAGAGATAGACATGGGTGTAGGTAAAAGTGTAGTGGAGGAGGAGGTGGTAGTTGAAAAAGAAAAAGATAGTGAGGAGATTGAAGTAGAAAAAAATGTTGAGGGTGTTTTAGTTGAAAATGAGAAGGAAAAAAGTGAGGATGAGAAAAAAAGAGAGAGAGAAGAAAAAGTGAAGAGAACTAGGAAGGGAAAAGAACCGGTGAACAATATTCCGATCCAACATTTACCATATCCTCATGCTCCTACAAAGAAAGATAGTGTAAGGCACTACTCTCGGTTTATGGATATTTTCAAACAATTACAAATAAATATCCCATTTTCCGAGGCTTTGGAGCAAATGCCTAAATATGCGAAATTTATGAAGGATATTCTCACGAAAAAGAAGAGGTATACGGATCAAGAGACCATCATGGTAGATGCTATCTGTAGCGCTATCATTCAACGTACTCTCCCGAGGAAAGAATGTGATCCGGGACGAGTCACCTTGCCGGTTACTATAGGAAATATCTATGTGGGCAACAGATTGATTGGTTTGGGCTCTAGTATCAATTTGATACCTTTGTCGATTGTGAAACGGTTAGGACACATGGAATTGAGGCCCACTCAAATGACGTTGCAACTCGCAGACAAATCCACTACCCGTCCTCACGGTGTAGCGGAAGATGTGTTGGTCAAAGTGGACAAATTTTTATTTCTGATAGACTTCGTGGTCATTGAAATGGAGGAAGATGAGGATGCTCCATTGATTCTTGGAAGGCCTTTCATGAAAACTGCTAGAATGGCAATTGACATGGACGATGGTCTCATGAAAGTGAGAGTCCAAGATGAGGAGGTGTGTTTCAATCTCTATGATGCCATGAAGCAAAAGAAAGATAAAGGTGATTATTTCAGAATTGATGCAACGGAGGAAGCGATTATTGATGTCACAAAGAAAATTCATGTCATTACCCCTTTACAAAGAGCTTTGGATGATTCCTTGGAAGTATTCTCAGTTGAAGAAGAGCAAGCTCTTGAGGAGTGTTTGTTGGAGCTTGAAGCTTTAGAAGAACTGCAACCTTGGGAGTATGAAGAGGAAATTCTAAAAAAAGTGGTGAATGATGAAAAATCCCAGCTTGAACTGAAGGTGTTGCCTTCAACCTTGAAGTATGCTTTTCTCGATGATGGTGGTAATAAACTGGTGATCATAAGCAGTATTTTATCTGAAAACGAGGAGAGCCGCTTAATTCAAAGGCATAAGCCCTTCATATTGCATGCATCGAATATTTATGGAGGAAGATTTCAAACCGGTTGCTCAACCGTAACGCCGCTTAAATCCTATCATGAAAGAGGTGGTTAGGAAGGAAGTGGTAAAAATGTTAGATGCTGAAATGATTTATCCCATTTCTGACAGCCCGTGGGTTAGTCCGGTGCATGTGGTACCGAAAAACGGCGGATTAACGGTGGTCCGAAATGAGAAAAATGAGCTCATTCCAAAAAAAACCGTGAGTGGGTGGAGAATGTGCATAGATTACCGTAGGCTAAACAAAGCTACGCGGAAAGATCATTTCCCTCTCCCATTTATGGATCAAATGCTCGAAAGGCTTTCCGATCAACAATTCTACTGTTTTTTAGATGGTTATTCGGGTTACAACCAAATTATTGTGAACCCGGACGATCATGAAAAAACCGCTTTTACATGTCCTTTTGGAATCTTCGCTTATAGGAGGATGCCGTTTGGGTTATGTAATGCACCGACGACTTTTCAACGGTGTATGCAAGCGATATTCTCGAATTTGATCGAAAAGACAATTGAGGTCTTTATGGATGATTTCTTGGTTTTTGGACAATTGTTTGATATTTGTTTGAAAATTTGGATACAGTGTTGGAACAGTGTGTGGAAACCAATTTGGTACTAAATTGGGAAAAATGCAACTTTATGGTGAACGAAGGAATTGTGCTCGGTCACAAAGTTTCTTCAAAGGGCCTTGAAGTGGATAAAGCCAAGGTGGACGTTATTGAGAAATTGCCACCACCGTGGAATGTAAAAGGCATAAGGAGCTTTCTCGGACATGCAGGATTCTACCGGCGGTTCATCAAGGACTTCGCAAAGGCAGCAATGCCATTGAGCAACTTGCTCATCCAAGGTAAGGTTTTTTACTTTGACGAATCTTGCATGTTTGCGTTTAATTTTTTGAAAAAAAGTTTAACTACCTCACCGATAATCGTTGCACCTAACTGGAAATTGGATTTTGAACTAATGTGTGATGCAAGTGATTATGCGGTGGGGGCTATTTTGGGTCAGAGGAAAACGACGCTTTTTCACGCGATACACTATGCGAGCAAGGTTTTAAACGAAGCTCAAATTAACTATGCAACAACTGAGAAAGAGTTGCTTGCAATAGTGTATGCGTTGGAAAAATTTCGTTCCTATTTGATTGGGTCGCGAGTCATCGTTTACACGGACCACACGGCTATAAGGTATCTGCTCACAAAGCCTGATTCTAAGCAGAGGCTTATTCGTTGGATCCTTTTGTTACAAGAATTTGATCTAGAAATTCGTGACAAAAAAGGATTCGATAATTTGGTGGCGGATCACTTATCCCGCCTGGTAAACATTGACGTGACCAAGAAGGAATGTGAAGTCAAAGAGGAGTTTCCTGATGAAAAATTGTTTAAGGCGCAAGTTAGACCGTGGTTCGCCGACATGGCTAACCATAAAGCCGCCAGATTGATACCGAATGGTCTAACGCACCATCAAAAAAGGAAATTTTTGTCGGATGCCAAGTCCTTTGTATGGGATGAACCTCATTTGTTTAAACTTGGTGTCGATAACCTCTTAAGAAGGTGTGTGTCGGTAGAGGAAGCCACGAACATACTGTGGCATTGTCATAACTCTCCGTATGGAGGACATTTCAATGGGTTAAGAACGGCAACAAAAGTCCTTCAATCGGGCTTTTATTGGCCGTCGTTATTCAAAGATGCGCATGCGCATGCCCAAAGTTGTGACAAATGTCAGAGAAGTGGAGGAATTTCACAGCGGCATGAAATGCCTTTGCACAATATGTTAGAAATTGAAGTTTTTGACTGTTGGGGGATCGACTATGTCAGACCATTCCCATCTTTATTTTCTAACGAATACATTTTGGTCGCTGTGGATTATGTTTCTAAATGGGTTAAGGCGATAGCATGTGCTAAAGCCGATGGAAAAACCATAGTGAAATTTTTGAAAAGAAACATTTTTGCGCGTTTTGGTACTCCGCGAGTGTTGATAAGTGACGGAGGATCCCACTTCTGTAACACTCAGCTTGACAAAGCTCTGGAGCAATATGGTGTTAAGCACAAGGTTGCAACACCATATCATCCTCAGGCTAACGGGCAAGCAGAGGTATCAAATCGAGAAATAAAACGCATTTTGGAAAAAACTGTTTCAGTCTCAAGGAAAGATTGGGCAAACAAACTTGATGATGCTTTGTGGGCTTATCGGACGACTTTTAAGGCTCCGATTGGTCTCACGCCTTTTAAAATTGTCTATGGTAAAAATTGCCATTTGCCGGTTGAGTTGGAACATAAGGCGTTTTGGGCCTTGAAATTTTTAAACTTTGATCCAACTCTTAGCGGTGACAAAAGAAAAATTCAATTGCACGAATTGGATGAATTACGCCTCCAGGCGTATGATTCCAATAAGCTGTATAAGGAGCGTGTAAAGACATACCATGACAGGAAAATGGTGATCAAACAGTTTGAAGTGGGACAGCTGGTCATACTCTTTAATTCTCGGTTGAAATTGTTTCCAGGAAAATTGAGGTCTAAATGGTCGGGTCCATTTCGGATTCGAGAAATCAAGCCTTATGGAGCAATTGTAATTTAAGACACGGGATCAAAGGAGAATTGGACTGTTAATAGTTAAATATTAAAAGTGTATCTTGGAGGTGATTTCGAGCGAAATCCCGCCGTTGTTCCTTTTCGCGATCCTTGAGGTTGCGGTGGACCGTCAAGCTTAGCCGACGTTAAACAAGCGTTGTGGTTTACACATAGTTGACCATCATCTATTCATCTCTGACATAGTTCACCATCATCTGTTGAGTATATTCCATGGTTCACACATGAATGACCATCATCTATGCATCTCATACATAGTTCAACATCATCTGTTGACTATCTTCCATGGTTCACACATGATAGACCATCATCTATTCATCTCTGACATAGTTCACCATCATCTATTGACTATCTTCCATGGTTCACACATAGTAAACCATCATCTATGCATCTCATACATAGTTCAACATCATCTGTCGACTACCTTCCATGGTTTACACATAGTTGACCATCATCCATTCATATCTGACATAGTTCACCATCATCTGTTGACTATCTTCCATGGTTCACACATGATTGACCATCATCTATGCATCTCATTCATAGTTCAACATCATTTGTTGACTATATTCCGTGGTTTACACATAGTTGACCATCATCTATTCATCTCTGACATAGTTCACCATCATCTGTTGACTATCTTCAATGGTTAACACATGATTGACCATCATCTATGCATCTCATACATAGTTTAACATCATCTCCTGACTACTTTCCCTGGTTCACGCATGATTGACCATCATCTATGCATCTCATACATAGTTCAACATCATTTGTTGATTATCTTCCATGGTTCACACATGATTCACCACCATCTAGTCATCTCTGACATAGTTCACCATCATCTGTTGACTATCTTCCATGGTTCACACATAGTTGACCATCATCTATGCATCTCATACATAGTTCAACATCATCTGTTGACTACCTTCCATGGTTTACTCATAGTTGACCATCATCTATTCATCTCTGACATAGTTCACCAACATCTGCTGACTATCTTCAATGGTTTACACATAGTTGACCATCATCTATGCATCTCATACATAGTTCCACATCTTCTGTAGACTACCTTCCATGGTTTACACATAGTTGGCCATCATCTATTCATATCTGACATAGTTCACCATCATCTGTTGACTATCTTCCCTGGTTCACACATGATTGACCATCTTCTATGCATCTTATACATAGTTCAACATCATCTGTTGACTATCTTCCATTGTTCACACATGATTGACCATCATCTATTCATATCTGAAATAGTTCACCATCATCTGTTGACTATCTTCCATGGTTCACACATAGTTAACCATCATCTATGCATCTCATACATAGTTCAACATCATCTGTTGACTACCTTCCATGGTTTACACAGAGTTCACCATCATCCATTCATATCTGACATAGTTCACCATCATCTGTCGACTATCTTCCATGGTTCACACATGATTGACCATCATCTATGCATCTCATACATAGTTTAACATCATCTGTTGACTACCTTCCATGGTTTACATATAGTTGACCATCATCTATTCATCTCAGACATAGTTCACCATCATCTGTTGACTATCTTCCATGGTTCACACATGATTGACCATCATCTATGCATCTCATACATAGTTCACCATCATCTGTTGACTATCTTCGATGGTTCACACATGATTGCCATCATCTATTCATCTCTGACATAGTTCACCATTATCTGTTGACCAACTTCCGTGGTTCACACATGATTGAACATCATCTATTCATCTCTGACATAGTTCACCATCATCTGTTGACTATCTTCCATGGTTCACACTTGGTTGACCATCATCAATGTATCTCATACATAGTTCAAAATCATTTGTTGACTACATTCCGTGGTTAACACATAGTTGACCATCATCTATTCATCTCTGACATAGTTTACCATAATCTGTTGACTATCTTCCATAGTTCACATAGGATTGACCTTCATCTATGCATCTCATACATAGTTCAACATCATCTCCTGACTACCTTCCATGGTTCACACATGATTGACCATCATATATGCATCTTATACATAGTCCAACATCATCTATTGACTATCTTCCATGGTTCACACATGATTGACCATCATCTATTCATCTCTGACATAGGTCACCATCATCTGTTGACTATCTTCCATGGTTCACACATAGTTGACCATCATCTATGCATCTCATACATAGTTCCATATCATCTGTTGACTACCTTCCACGGTTTACACATAGTTGACCATCATCCTTTCATATCTGACATAGTTCACCATCATCTGTTGACTATCTTCCATGGTTCACACATGATTGAGCATCATCTTTGCATCTCATACATAGTTCAACATCATCTGTTAACTATCTTCCATGGTTCACACATGATAGACCATCATCTATTCATATCTGACATAGTTCACCATCATCTGTTGACTATCTTCCATGGTTCACACATGATTGACCATCATCTATGCATCTCATACATATTTCACCATCATCTGTTGACTATCTTCCATTGTTCACACATGATTGACCATCATCTATTCATCTCTGACATAGTTCACCATCATCTGTTGACTATCTTCCATGGTTCACACGTGGTTGACCATCATCAATGCATCTCATACATAGTTCAACATCATCTGTTGACTACCTTCTGTGGTTTACACATAGTTAACCATCATCTATTCATCTCTGACATAGATCACCATTATCTATTGACAATCTTCCATGGTTCACACATGATTGACCATCATCTATGCATCTCATACATAGTTCAACATCATCTGTTGACTATCTTCCATGGTTCACACATGATTAACCATCATCTATTCATCTCTGACATAGTTCACCATCATCTGTTGACTATCTTCCAGGGTTCACACATAGTTGACCATCATCTATGCATCTCATACACAGTTCAACATCATCTGTTGACTACCTTCCATGGTTTACACATAGTTGGCCATCATCTATTCAACTCTGACATAGTTCACCATTATCTGTTGACTATCTTCCATGGTTCACACATAGTTGTCCATCATCTATGCATATTATACATAGTTCAATATCATCTGTTGAGTACCTTCCATGGTTTACATATAGTTGACCATCATCCATTCATATATGACATAGTTCACCATCATCTGTTGACTATCTTCCATGGTTCACACATGATTGACCATCATCGATGCATCTCATACATAGTTCAACATCATCTGTATACTACCTTCTGTGGTTTACACATAGTTGACCATCATCTATTCATCTCTGACATAGGTCACCATTATCTGTTGACTATCTTCCACGGTTCACACATTATTGACCATCATCTATGCATCTCATATATAGTTCGACATCATCTGTTGACTATCTTCCATCGTTCACACATGATTGACCATCATCTATTCATCTCTGACATAGTTCACCATCATCTGTTGACTATCTTCCATGGTTCACACATTGTTAACCATCATTTATGTATCTCATACATAATTCAACATCATCTGTTGACTACCTTCCATGGTTTACACATAGTTAACCATCATCCATTCATATCTGACATAGTTCACCATCATCTGTTGACTATCTTCCATGGTTCACAGATGATTGACCATCATCTATGCATCTCATACATAGTTCAACATCATTTGTTGACTATCTTCCGTGGTTTACACATAGTTGACCATCATCTATTCATCTCTGACTTAGTTCACCATAATCTGTTGACTATCTTCCATGGTTCACACATGATTGCCCATCATCTATGCATCTCATACATATTTAAACATCATCTCCTGACTACTTTCCCTAGTTCACACATGATTGACCATCATCTATGCATCTTATACATAGTTCAACATCATCTGTTGATTATCTTCCATGGTTCACACATGATTAACCATCATCTAGTCATCTCTGACATAGTTCACCATCATCTGTTGACTATCTTCCATGGTTCACACATAGTTGACCATCATCTATGCATCTCATACATAGTTCAGCATCATCTGTTGACTACCTTCCATGGTTTACACATAGTTGACCATCATCTATTCATCTCTGACATAGTTCACCATCATCTGTTGACTATCTTCCACGGTTCACACATGATTGACCATCATCTATGCATCTTATACATAGTTCAACATCATCTGTTGACTATCTTCCATGGTTCACACATGATTGACCATCATCTATTCATCTCTGACATAGTTCACTATCATCTGTTGACTATCTTTCATGGTTCACACATTAGTAACCATCATCTATGCATCTCATACATAGTTCAACATCATCTGTTGACTACTTTCCATGGTTTACACATAGTTGACCATCATCCATTCATATCTAACATAGTTCACCATCATCTGTTGACTATCTTCCATGGTTCACACATGATTGACCATCATCTATGCATCTCATACATAGTTCAACATCATTTGTTGACTATCTTCCGTGGTTTACACATGATTAACCATCATCTATGCATCTCATACATAGTTTAACATCATCTCCTGACTATTTTCCCTAGTTCACACATGATAGACCTTCATCTATGCATCTCATACATAGTTCAACATCATCTGTTGATTATCTTCCTTGGTTCACACATGATTGACCATCATCTAGTCATCTTTGACATAGTTTACCATCATCTGTGACTATCTTCCATGGTTCACACATAGTTGACCATCATCTATGCATCTCATACATAGTTCAACATCATTTGTTGACTATCTTCCATGGTTCACACATGATTGACCATCATCTATGCATCTCATACATAGTTCAACATCATCTGTTGACTACCTTCCATGGTTTACATATAGTTGACCATCATCTATTCATCTCAGACATAGTTCACCATCATCTGTTGACTATCTTCCATGGTTCACACATGATTGACCATCATCTATGCATCTCATACATAGTTCACCATCATCTGTTGACTATCTTCCATGGTTCACACATGATTGACCATCATCTATTCATCTCTGACATAGTTCACCATTATCTGTTGACCAACTTCCGTGGTTCACACATGATTGAACATCATCTATTCATATCTGACATTGTTCACCATCATCTGTTGACTATCTTCCATGGTTCACACATGATTGACCATCATCTATGCATCTCATACATAGTTCAACATCATCTGTTGACTACCTTCCATGGTTTACATATAGTTGACCATCATCTATTCATCTCAGACATAGTTCACCATCATCTGTTGACTATCTTCCATGGTTCACACATGATTGACCATCATCTATGCATCTCATATATAGTTCGACATCATCTGTTGACTATCTTCCATCGTTCACACATGATTGACCATCATCTATTCATCTCTGACATAGTTCACCATCATCTGTTGACTATCTTCCATGGTTCACACATTGTTAACCATCATTTATGTATCTCAGACATAATTCAACATCATCTGTTGACTACCTTCCATGGTTTACACATAGTTAACCATCATCCATTCATATCTGACATAGTTCACCATCATCTGTTGACTATCTTCCATGGTTCACAGATGATTGACCATCATCTATGCATCTTATACATAGTTCAACATCATTTGTTGACTATCTTCCGTGGTTTACACATAGTTGACCATCATCTATTCATCTCTGACTTAGTTCACCATAATCTGTTGACTGTCTTCCATGGTTCACACATGATTGCCCATCATCTATGCATCTCATACATATTTAAACATCATCTCCTGACTACTTTCCCTAGTTCACACATGATTGACCATCATCTATGCATCTTATACATAGTTCAACATCATCTGTTGATTATCTTCCATGGTTCACACATGATTAACCATCATCTAGTCATCTCTGACATAGTTCACCATCATCTGTTGACTATCTTCCATGGTTCACACATAGTTGACCATCATCTATGCATCTCATACATAGTTCAGCATCATCTGTTGACTACCTTCCATGGTTTACACATAGTTGACCATCATCTATTCATCTCTGACATAGTTCACCATCATCTGTTGACTATCTTCCACGGTTCACACATGATTGACCATCATCTATGCATCTTATACATAGTTCAACATCATCTGTTGACTATCTTCCATGGTTCACACATGATTGACCATCATCTATTCATCTCTGACATAGTTCACTATCATCTGTTGACTATCTTTCATGGTTCACACATTAGTAACCATCATCTATGCATCTCATACATAGTTCAACATCATCTGTTGACTACTTTCCATGGTTTACACATAGTTGACCATCATCCATTCATATCTAACATAGTTCACCATCATCTGTTGACTATCTTCCATGGTTCACACATGATTGACCATCATCTATGCATCTCATACATAGTTCAACATCATTTGTTGACTATCTTCCGTGGTTTACACATGATTAACCATCATCTATGCATCTCATACATAGTTTAACATCATCTCCTGACTACTTTCCCTAGTTCACACATGATAGACCTTCATCTATGCATCTCATACATAGTTCAACATCATCTGTTGATTATCTTCCTTGGTTCACACATGATTGACCATCATCTAGTCATCTTTGACATAGTTTACCATCATCTGTGACTATCTTCCATGGTTCACACATAGTTGACCATCATCTATGCATCTCATACATAGTTCAACATCATTTGTTGACTATCTTCCATGGTTCACACATGATTGACCATCATCTATGCATCTCATACATAGTTCAACATCATCTGTTGACTACCTTCCATGGTTTACATATAGTTGACCATCATCTATTCATCTCAGACATAGTTCACCATCATCTGTTGACTATCTTCCATGGTTCACACATGATTGACCATCATCTATGCATCTCATACATAGTTCACCATCATCTGTTGACTATCTTCCATGGTTCACACATGATTGACCATCATCTATTCATCTCTGACATAGTTCACCATTATCTGTTGACCAACTTCCGTGGTTCACACATGATTGAACATCATCTATTCATATCTGACATTGTTCACCATCATCTGTTGACTATCTTCCATGGTTCACACATGATTGACCATCATCTATGCATCTCATACATAGTTCAACATCATCTGTTGACTACCTTCCATGGTTTACATATAGTTGACCATCATCTATTCATCTCAGACATAGTTCACCATCATCTGTTGACTATCTTCCATGGTTCACACATGATTGACCATCATCTATGCATCTCATACATAGTTCACCATCATCTTTTGACTATCTTCCATGGTTCACACATGATTGACCATCATCTATTCATCTCTGACATAGTTCACCATTATCTGTTGACCAACTTCCGTGGTTCACACATGATTGAACATCATCTATTCATCTCTGACATAGTTCACCATCATCTGTTGACTATCTTCCATGGTTCTCACTTGGTTGACCATCATCAATGTATCTCATACATAGTTCAAAATCATTTGTTGACTACATTCCGTGGTTAACACATAGTTGACCATCATCCATTCATCTCTGACATAGTTTACCATAATCTGTTGACTATCTTCCATAGTTCACACATGATTGACCTTCATCTATGCATCTCATACATAGTTCAACATCATCTCCTGACTACCTTCCATGGTTCACACATGATTGACCATCAAATATGCATCTTATACATAGTCCAACATCATCTATTGACTATCTTCCATGGTTCACACATGATTGACCATCATCTATTCATCTTTGACATAGGTCACCATCATCTGTTGACTATCTTCCATGGTTCACACATAGTTGACCATAATTTATGCATCTCATACATAGTTCCATATCATCTGTTGACTACCTTCCACAGTTTACACATAGTTGACCATCATCCTTTCATATCTGACATAGTTCACCATCATCTGTTGATTATCTTCCATGGTTCACACATGATTGACCATCAACTTTGCATCTCATACATAGTTCAACATCATCTGTTAACTATCTTCCATGGTTCACACATGATTGACCATCATCTATTCATATCTGACATAGTTCACCATCATCTGTTGACTATCTTCCATGGGTCACACATGATTGACCATCATCTATGCATCTCATACATATTTCACCATCATCTGTTGACTATCTTCCATTGTTCACACATGATTGACCATCATCTATTCATCTCTGACATAGTTCACCATCATCTGTTGACTATCTTCCATGGTTCACACGTGGTTGACCATCATCAATGCATCTCATACATAGTTCAACATCATCTGTTGACTACCTTCCATGGTTTACACATAGTTAACCATCATCTATTCATCTCTGACATAGTTCACCATTATCTATTGACAATCTTCCATGGTTCACACATGATTGACCATCATCTATGCATCTCATACATAGTTCAACATCATCTGTTGACTATCTTCCATGGTTCACACATGATTAACCATCATCTATTCATCTCTGACATAGTTCACCATCATCTGTTGACTATCTTCCAGGGTTCACACATAGTTGACCATCATCTATGCATCTCATACACAGTTCAACATCATCTGTTGACTACCTTCCATGGTTTACACATAGTTGGCCATCATCTATTCAACTCTGACATAGTTCACCATTATCTGTTGACTATCTTCCATGGTTCACACATAGTTGTCCATCATCTATGCATCTTATACATAGTTCAATATCATCTGTTGAGTACCTTCCATGGTTTACATATAGTTGACCATCATCCATTCATATATGACATAGTTCACCATCATCTGTTGACTATCTTTCATGGTTCACACATGATTGACCATCATCTATGCATCTCATACATAGTTCAACATCATCTGTATACTACCTTATGTGGTTTACACATAGTTGACCATCATCTATTCATCTCTGACATAGTTCACCATCATCTGTTGACTATCTTCCACGGTTCACACATTATTGACCATCATCTATGCATCTCATACATAGTTCAACATCATCTGTTGACTATCTTCCATCGTTCACACATGATTGACCATCATCTATTCATCTCTGACATAGTTCACCATCATCTGTTGACTATCTTCCATGGTTCACACATTGTTAACCATCATTTATGCATCTCATACATAATTCAACATCATCTGTTGACTACCTTCCATGGTTTACACATAGTTAACCATCATCCATTCATATCTGACATAGTTCACCATCATCTGTTGACTATCTTCCATGGTTCACAGATGATTGACCATCATCTATGCATCTCATACATAGTTCAACATCATTTGTTAACTATCTTCCGTGGTTTACACATAGTTGACCATCATCTATTCATCTCTGACTTAGTTCACCATAATCTGTTGACTATCTTCCATGGTTCACACATGATTGCCCATCATCTATGCATCTCATACATATTTAAACATCATCTCCTGACTACTTTCCCTAGTTCACACATGATTGACCATCATCTATGCATCTCATACATAGTTCAACATCATCTGTTGATTATCTTCCATGGTTCACACATGATTAACCATCATCTAGTCATCTCTGACATAGTTCACCATCATCTGTTGACTATCTTCCATGGTTCACACATAGTTGACCATCATCTATGCATCTCATACATAGTTCAGCATCATCTGTTGACTACCTTCCATGGTTTACACATAGTTGACCATCATCTATTCATCTCTGACATAGTTCACCATCATCTGTTGACTATCTTCCACGGTTCACACATGATTGACCATCATCTATGCATCTTATACATAGTTCAACATCATCTGTTGACTATCTTCCATGGTTCACACATGATTGACCATCATCTATTCATCTCTGACATAGTTCACTATCATCTGTTGACTATCTTTCATGGTTCACACATTAGTAACCATCATCTATGCATCTCATACATAGTTCAACATCATCTGTTGACTACTTTCCATGGTTTACACATAGTTGACCATCATCCATTCATATCTAACATAGTTCACCATCATCTGTTGACTATCTTCCATGGTTCACACATGATTGACCATCATCTATGCATCTCATACATAGTTCAACATCATTTGTTGACTATCTTCCGTGGTTTACACATGATTGACCATCATCTATGCATCTCATACATAGTTTAACATCATCTCCTGACTACTTTCCCTAGTTCACACATGATAGACCTTCATCTATGCATCTCATACATAGTTCAACATCATCTGTTGATTATCTTCCTTGGTTCACACATGATTGACCATCATCTAGTCATCTTTGACATAGTTTACCATCATCTGTGACTATCTTCCATGGTTCACACATAGTTAACCATCATCTATGCATCTCATACATAGTTCAACATCATTTGTTGACTATCTTCCATGGTTCACACATGATTGACCATCATCTATGCATCTCATACATAGTTCAACATCATCTGTTGACTACCTTCCATGGTTTACATATAGTTGACCATCATCTATTCATCTCAAACATAGTTCACCATCATCTGTTGACTATCTTCCATGGTTCACACATGATTGACCATCATCTATGCATCTCATACATAGTTCACCATCATCTGTTGACTATCTTCCATGGTTCACACATGATTGACCATCATCTATTCATCTCTGACATAGTTCACCATTATCTGTTGACCAACTTCCGTGGTTCACACATGATTGAACATCATCTATTCATATCTGACATTGTTCACCATCATCTGTTGACTATCTTCCATGGTTCACACATGATTGACCATCATCTATGCATCTCATACATAGTTCAACATCATCTGTTGACTACCTTCCATGGTTTACATATAGTTGACCATCATCTATTCATCTCAGACATAGTTCACCATCATCTGTTGACTATCTTCCATGGTTCACACATGATTGACCATCATCTATGCATCTCATAAATAGTTCACCATCATCTTTTGACTATCTTCCATGGTTCACACATGATTGACCATCATCTATTCATCTCTGACATAGTTCACCATTATCTGTTGACCAACTTCCGTGGTTCACACATGATTGAACATCATCTATTCATCTCTGACATAGTTCACCATCATCTGTTGACTATCTTCCATGGTTCACACTTGGTTGACCATCATCAATGTATCTCATACATAGTTCAAAATCATTTGTTGACTACATTCCGTGGTTAACACATAGTTGACCATCATCTATTCATCTCTGACATAGTTTACCATAATCTGTTGACTATCTTCCATAGTTCACACATGATTGACCTTCATCTATGCATCTCATACATAGTTCAACATCATCTCCTGACTACCTTCCATGGTTCACACATGATTGACCATCAAATATGCATCTTATACATAGTCCAACATCATCTATTGACTATCTTCCATGGTTCACACATGATTGACCATCATCTATTCATCTCTGACATAGGTCACCATCATCTGTTGACTATCTTCCATGGTTCACACATAGTTGACCATAATTTATGCATCTCATACATAGTTCCATATCATCTGTTGACTACCTTCCACAGTTTACACATAGTTGACCATCATCCTTTCATATCTGACATAGTTCACCATCATCTGTTGACTATCTTCCATGGTTCACACATGATTGACCATCAAATTTGCATCTCATACATAGTTCAACATCATCTGTTAACTATCTTCCATGGTTCACACATGATTGACCATCATCTATTCATATCTGACATAGTTCACCATCATCTGTTGACTATCTTCCATGGTTCACACATGATTGACCATCATCTATGCATCTCATACATATTTCACCATCATCTGTTGACTATCTTCCATTGTTCACACATGATTGACCATCATCTATTCATCTCTGACATAGTTCACCATCATCTGTAAACTATCTTCCATGGTTCACACGTGGTTGACCATCATCAATGCATCTCATACATAGTTCAACATCATCTGTTGACTACCTTCCATGGTTTACACATAGTTAACCATCATCTATTCATCTCTGACATAGTTCACCATTATCTATTGACAATCTTCCATGGTTCACACATGATTGACCATCATCTATGCATCTCATACATAGTTCAACATCATCTGTTGACTATCTTCCATGGTTCACACATGATTAACCATCATCTATTCATCTCTGACATAGTTCACCATCATCTGTTGACTATCTTCCAGGGTTCACACATAGTTGACCATCATATATGCATCTCATACACAGTTCAACATCATCTGTTGACTACCTTCCATGGTTTACACATAGTTGGCCATCATCTATTCAACTCTGACATAGTTCACCATTATCTGTTGACTATCTTCCATGGTTCACACATAGTTGTCCATCATCTATGCATCTTATACATAGTTCAATATCATCTGTTGAGTACCTTCCATGGTTTACATATAGTTGACCATCATCCATTCATATATGACATAGTTCACCATCATCTGTTGACTATCTTTCAGGGTTCACACATGATTGACCATCATCTATGCATCTCATACATAGTTCAACATCATCTGTATACTACCTTATGTGGTTTACACATAGTTGACCATCATCTATTCATCTCTGACATAGTTCACCATCATCTGTTGACTATCTTCCACGGTTCACACATTATTGACCATCATCTATGCATCTCATACATAGTTCAACATCATCTGTTGACTATCTTCCATCGTTCACACATGATTGACCATCATCTATTCATCTCTGACATAGTTCACCGTCATCTGTTGACTATCTTCCATTGTTCACACATTGTTAACCATCATCTATGCATCTCATACATAATTCAACATCATCTGTTGACTACCTTCCATGGTTTACACATAGTTAACCATCATCCATTCATATCTGACATAGTTCACCATCATCTGTTGACTATCTTCCATGGTTCACAGATGATTGACCATCATCTATGCATCTCATACATAGTTCAACATCATTTGTTGACTATCTTCCGTGGTTTACACATGATTGACCATCATCTATGCATCTCATACATAGTTTAACATCATCTCCAGACTACTTTCCCTAGTTCACACATGATAGACCTTCATCTATGCATCTCATACATAGTTCAACATCATCTGTTGATTATCTTCCTTGGTTCACACATGATTGACCATCATCTAGTCATCTTTGACATAGTTTACCATCATCTGTGACTATCTTCCATGGTTCACACATAGTTGACCATCATCTATGCATCTCATACATAGTTCAACATCATTTGTTGACTATCTTCCATGGTTCACACATGATTGACCATCATCTATGCATCTCATACATAGTTCAACATCATCTGTTGACTACCTTCCATGGTTTACATATAGTTGACCATCATCTATTCATCTCAGACATAGTTCACCATCATCTGTTGACTATCTTCCATGGTTCACACATGATTTACCATCATCTATGCATCTCATATATAGTTCACCATCATCTGTTGACTATCTTCCATGGTTCACACATGATTGACCATCATCTATTCATCTCTGACATAGTTCACCATTATCTGTTGACCAACTTCTGTGGTTCACACATGATTGAACATCATCTATTCATATCTGACATTGTCCACCATCATCTGTTGACTATCTTCCATGGTTCACAGATGATTGACCATCATCTATGCATCTCATACATAGTTCAACATCATCTGTTGACTACCTTCCATGGTTTACATATAGTTGACCATCATCTATTCATCTCAGACATAGTTCACCATCATCTGTTGACTATCTTCCATGGTTCACACATGATTGACCATCATATATGCATCTCATACATAGTTCACCATCATCTGTTGACTATCTTCCATGGTTCACACATGATTGACCATCATCTATTCATCTCTGACATAGTTCACCATTATCTGTTGACCAACTTCCGTGGTTCACACATGATTGAACATCATCTATTCATCTCTGACATAGTTCACCATCATCTGTTGACTATCTTCCATGGTTCACACTTGGTTGACCATCATCAATGTATCTCATACATAGTTCAAAATCATTTGTTGACTACATTTCGTGGTTAACACATAGTTGACCATCATCTATTCATCTCTGACATAGTTTACCATAATCTGTTGACTATCTTCCATAGTTCACACATGATTGACCTTCATCTATGCATCTCATACATAGTTCAACATCATCTGTTGACTATCTTCCATGGTTCACACATGATTAACCATCATCTATTCATCTCTGACATAGTTCACCATCATCTGTTGACTATCTTCCAGGGTTCACACATAGTTGACCATCATCTATGCATCTCATACACAGTTCAACATCATCTGTTGACTACCTTCCATGGTTTACACATAGTTGGCCATCATCTATTCAACTCTGACATAGTTCACCATTATCTGTTGACTATCTTCCATGGTTCACACATAGTTGTCCATCATCTATGCATCTTATACATAGTTCAATATCATCTGTTGAGTACCTTCCATGGTTTACATATTGTTGACCATCATCCATTCATATATGACATAGTTCACCATCATCTGTTGACTATCTTTCATGGTTCACACATGATTGACCATCATCTATGCATCTCATACATAGTTCAACATCATCTGTATACTACCTTATGTGGTTTACACATAGTTGACCATCATCTATTCATCTCTGACATAGTTCACCATCATCTGTTGACTATCTTCCACGGTTCACACATTATTGACCATCATCTATGCATCTCATACATAGTTCAACATCATCTGTTGACTACCTTCCATGGTTTACATATAGTTAACCATCATCCATTCATATCTGACATAGTTCACCATCATCTGTTGACTATCTTCCATTGTTCACACATTGTTAACCATCATCTATGCATCTCATACATAATTCAACATCATCTGTTGACTACCTTCCATGGTTTACACATAGTTAACCATCATCCATTCATATCTGACATAGTTCACCATCATCTGTTGACTATCTTCCATGGTTCACAGATGATTGACCATCATCTATGCATCTCATACATAGTTCAACATCATTTGTTGACTATCTTCCGTGGTTTACACATGATTGACCGTCATCTATGCATCTCATACATAGTTTAACATCATCTCCTGACTACTTTCCCTAGTTCACACATGATAGACCTTCATCTATGCATCTCATACATAGTTCAACATCATCTGTTGATTATCTTCCTTGGTTCACACATGATTGACCATCATCTAGTCATCTTTGACATAGTTTACCATCATCTGTGACTATCTTCCATGGTTCACACATAGTTGACCATCATCTATGCATCTCATACATAGTTCAACATCATTTGTTGACTATCTTCCATGGTTCACACATGATTGACCATCATCTATGCATCTCATACATAGTTCAACATCATCTGTTGATTATCTTCCTTGGTTCACACATGATTGACCATCATCTAGTCATCTTTGACATAGTTTACCATCATCTGTGACTATCTTCCATGGTTCACACATAGTTGACCATCATCTATGCATCTCATACATAGTTCAACATCATTTGTTGACTATCTTCCATGGTTCACACATGATTGACCATCATCTATGCATCTCATACATAGTTCAACATCATCTGTTGACTACCTTCCATGGTTTACATATAGTTGACCATCATCTATTCATCTCAGACATAGTTCACCATCATCTGTTGACTATCTTCCATGGTTCACACATGATTTACCATCATCTATGCATCTCATATATAGTTCACCATCATCTGTTGACTATCTTCCATGGTTCACACATGATTGACCATCATCTATTCATCTCTGACATAGTTCACCATTATCTGTTGACCAACTTCTGTGGTTCACACATGATTGAACATCATCTATTCATATCTGACATTGTCCACCATCATCTGTTGACTATCTTCCATGGTTCACAGATGATTGACCATCATCTATGCATCTCATACATAGTTCAACATCATCTGTTGACTACCTTCCATGGTTTACATATAGTTGACCATCATCTATTCATCTCAGACATAGTTCACCATCATCTGTTGACTATCTTCCATGGTTCACACATGATTGACCATCATATATGCATCTCATACATAGTTCACCATCATCTGTTGACTATCTTCCATGGTTCACACATGATTGACCATCATCTATTCATCTCTGACATAGTTCACCATTATCTGTTGACCAACTTCCGTGGTTCACACATGATTGAACATCATCTATTCATCTCTGACATAGTTCACCATCATCTGTTGACTATCTTCCATGGTTCACACTTGGTTGACCATCATCAATGTATCTCATACATAGTTCAAAATCATTTGTTGACTACATTTCGTGGTTAACACATAGTTGACCATCATCTATTCATCTCTGACATAGTTTACCATAATCTGTTGACTATCTTCCATAGTTCACACATGATTGACCTTCATCTATGCATCTCATACATAGTTCAACATCATCTGTTGACTATCTTCCATGGTTCACACATGATTAACCATCATCTATTCATCTCTGACATAGTTCACCATCATCTGTTGACTATCTTCCAGGGTTCACACATAGTTGACCATCATCTATGCATCTCATACACAGTTCAACATCATCTGTTGACTACCTTCCATGGTTTACACATAGTTGGCCATCATCTATTCAACTCTGACATAGTTCACCATTATCTGTTGACTATCTTCCATGGTTCACACATAGTTGTCCATCATCTATGCATCTTATACATAGTTCAATATCATCTGTTGAGTACCTTCCATGGTTTACATATTGTTGACCATCATCCATTCATATATGACATAGTTCACCATCATCTGTTGACTATCTTTCATGGTTCACACATGATTGACCATCATCTATGCATCTCATACATAGTTCAACATCATCTGTATACTACCTTATGTGGTTTACACATAGTTGACCATCATCTATTCATCTCTGACATAGTTCACCATCATCTGTTGACTATCTTCCACGGTTCACACATTATTGACCATCATCTATGCATCTCATACATAGTTCAACATCATCTGTTGACTACCTTCCATGGTTTACATATAGTTAACCATCATCCATTCATATCTGACATAGTTCACCATCATCTGTTGACTATCTTCCATTGTTCACACATTGTTAACCATCATCTATGCATCTCATACATAATTCAACATCATCTGTTGACTACCTTCCATGGTTTACACATAGTTAACCATCATCCATTCATATCTGACATAGTTCACCATCATCTGTTGACTATCTTCCATGGTTCACAGATGATTGACCATCATCTATGCATCTCATACATAGTTCAACATCATTTGTTGACTATCTTCCGTGGTTTACACATGATTGACCGTCATCTATGCATCTCATACATAGTTTAACATCATCTCCTGACTACTTTCCCTAGTTCACACATGATAGACCTTCATCTATGCATCTCATACATAGTTCAACATCATCTGTTGATTATCTTCCTTGGTTCACACATGATTGACCATCATCTAGTCATCTTTGACATAGTTTACCATCATCTGTGACTATCTTCCATGGTTCACACATAGTTGACCATCATCTATGCATCTCATACATAGTTCAACATCATTTGTTGACTATCTTCCATGGTTCACACATGATTGACCATCATCTATGCATCTCATACATAGTTCAACATCATCTGTTGACTACCTTCCATGGTTTACATATAGTTGACCATCATCTATTCATCTCAGACATAGTTCACCATCATCTGTTGACTATCTTCCATGGTTCACACATGATTGACCATCATCTATGCATCTCATACATAGTTCACCATCATCTGTTGACTATCTTCCATGGTTCACACATGATTTACCATCATCTATTCATCCCTGACATAGTTCACCATTATCTGTTGACCAACTTCCGTGGTTCACACATGATTGAACATCATCTATTCATATCTGACATTGTTCACCATCATCTGTTGACTATCTTCCATGGTTCACACATGATTGACCATCATCTATGCATCTCATACATAGTTCAACATCATCTGTTGACTACCTTCCATGGTTTACATATAGTTGACCATCATCTATTCATCTCAGACATAGTTCACCATCATCTGTTGACTATCTTCCATGGTTCACACATGATTGCCATCATCTATGCATCTCATACATAGTTCACCATCATCTGTTGACTCTCTTCCATGGTTCACACATGATTGACCATCATCTATTCATCTCTGACATAGTTCACCATTATCTGTTGACCAACTTCCGTGGTTCACACATGATTGAACATCATCTATTCATCTCTGACATAGTTCACCATCATCTGTTGACTATCTTCCATGGTTCACACTTGGTTGACCATCATCAATGTATCTCATACATAGTTCAAAATCATTTGTTGACTACATTCCGTGGTTAACACATAGTTGACCATCATCTATTCATCTCTGACATAGTTTACCATAATCTGTTGACTATCTTCCATAGTTCACACATGATTGACCTTCATCTATGCATCTCATACATAGTTCACCATCATCTGTTGACTATCTTCCATGGTTCACACATGATTGACCATCATCTATTCATCTCTGACATAGTTCACCATTATCTGTTGACCAACTTCCGTGGTTCACACATGATTGAACATCATCTATTCATATCTGACATTGTTCACCATCATCTGTTGACTATCTTCCATGGTTCACACATGATTGACCATCATCTATGCATCTCATACATAGTTCAACATCTTCTGTTGACTACCTTCCATGGTTTACATATAGTTGACCATCATCTATTCATCTCAGACATAGTTCACCATCATCTGTTGACTATCTTCCATGGTTCACACATGATTGACCATCATCTATGCATCTCATACATAGTTCACCATCATCTGTTGACTATCTTCCATGGTTCACACATGATTGACCATCATCTATTCATCCCTGACATAGTTCACCATTATCTGTTGACCAACTTCCGTGGTTCACACATGATTGAACATCATCTATTCATATCTGACATTGTTCACCATCATCTGTTGACTATCTTCCATGGTTCACACATGATTGACCATCATCTATGCATCTCATACATAGTTCAACATCATCTGTTGACTACCTTCCATGGTTTACATATAGTCTACCATCATCTATTCATCTCAGACATAGTTCACCATCATCTGTTGACTATCTTCCATGGTTCACACATGATTGACCATCATCTATGCATCTCATACATAGTTCACCATCATCTGTTGACTATCTTCCATGGTTCACACATGATTGACCATCATCTATTCATATCTGACATAGTTCACCATCATCTGTTGACTATCTTCCATGGTTCACACATGATTGACCATCATCTATGCATCTCATACATATTTCACCATCATCTGTTGACTATCTTCCATTGTTCACACATGATTGACCATCATCTATTCATCTCTGACATAGTTCACCATCATCTGTTGACTATCTTCCAGGGTTCACACATAGTTGACCATCATCTATGCATCTCATACACAGTTCAACATCATCTGTTGACTACCTTCCATGGTTTACACATAGTTGGCCATCATCTATTCAACTCTGACATAGTTCACCATTATCTGTTGACTATCTTCCATGGTTCACACATAGTTGTCCATCATCTATGCATCTTATACATAGTTCAATATCATCTGTTGAGTACCTTCCATGGTTTATATATTGTTGACCATCATCCATTCATATATGACATAGTTCACCATCATCTGTTGACTATCTTTCATGGTTCACACATGATTGACCATCATCTATGCATCTCATACATAGTTCAACATCATCTGTATACTACCTTATGTGGTTTACACATAGTTGACCATCATCTATTCATCTCTGACATAGTTCACCATCATCTGTTGACTATCTTCCACGGTTCACACATTATTGACCATCATCTATGCATCTCATACATAGTTCAACATCATCTGTTGACTACCTTCCATGGTTTACATATAGTTAACCATCATCCATTCATATCTGACATAGTTCACCATCATCTGTTGACTATCTTCCATTGTTCACACATTGTTAACCATCATCTATGCATCTCATACATAATTCAACATCATCTGTTGACTACCTTCCATGGTTTACACATAGTTAACCATCATCCATTCATATCTGACATAGTTCACCATCATCTGTTGACTATCTTCCATGGTTCACAGATGATTGACCATCATCTATGCATCTCATACATAGTTCAACATCATTTGTTGACTATCTTCCGTGGTTTACACATGATTGACCATCATCTATGCATCTCATACATAGTTTAACATCATCTCCTGACTACTTTCCCTAGTTCACACATGATAGACCTTCATCTATGCATCTCATACATAGTTCAACATCATCTGTTGATTATCTTCCTTGGTTCACACATGATTGACCATCATCTAGTCATCTTTGACATAGTTTACCATCATCTGTGACTATCTTCCATGGTTCACACATAGTTGACCATCATCTATGCATCTCATACATAGTTCAACATCATTTGTTGACTATCTTCCATGGTTCACACATGATTGACCATCATCTATGCATCTCATACATAGTTCAACATCATCTGTTGACTACCTTCCATGGTTTACATATAGTTGACCATCATCTATTCATCTCAGACATAGTTCACCATCATCTGTTGACTATCTTCCATGGTTCACACATGATTGACCATCATCTATGCATCTCATACATAGTTCACCATCATCTGTTGACTATCTTCCATGGTTCACACATGATTTACCATCATCTATTCATCCCTGACATAGTTCACCATTATCTGTTGACCAACTTCCGTGGTTCACACATGATTGAACATCATCTATTCATATCTGACATTGTTCACCATCATCTGTTGACTATCTTCCATGGTTCACACATGATTGACCATCATCTATGCATCTCATACATAGTTCAACATCATCTGTTGACTACCTTCCATGGTTTACATATAGTTGACCATCATCTATTCATCTCAGACATAGTTCACCATCATCTGTTGACTATCTTCCATGGTTCACACATGATTGACCATCATCTATGCATCTCATACATAGTTCACCATCATCTGTTGACTCTCTTCCATGGTTCACACATGATTGACCATCATCTATTCATCTCTGACATAGTTCACCATTATCTGTTGACCAACTTCCGTGGTTCACACATGATTGAACATCATCTATTCATCTCTGACATAGTTCACCATCATCTGTTGACTATCTTCCATGGTTCACACTTGGTTGACCATCATCAATGTATCTCATACATAGTTCAAAATCATTTGTTGACTACATTCCGTGGTTAACACATAGTTGACCATCATCTATTCATCTCTGACATAGTTTACCATAATCTGTTGACTATCTTCCATAGTTCACACATGATTGACCTTCATCTATGCATCTCATACATAGTTCACCATCATCTGTTGACTATCTTCCATGGTTCACACATGATTGACCATCATCTATTCATCTCTGACATAGTTCACCATTATCTGTTGACCAACTTCCGTGGTTCACACATGATTGAACATCATCTATTCATATCTGACATTGTTCACCATCATCTGTTGACTATCTTCCATGGTTCACACATGATTGACCATCATCTATGCATCTCATACATAGTTCAACATCATCTGTTGACTACCTTCCATGGTTTACATATAGTTGACCATCATCTATTCATCTCCGACATAGTTCACCATCATCTGTTGACTATCTTCCATGGTTCACACATGATTGACCATCATATATCCATCTCATACATAGTTCACCATCATCTGTTGACTATCTTCCATGGTTCACACATGATTGACCATCATCTATTCATCCCTGACATAGTTCACCATTATCTGTTGACCAACTTCCGTGGTTCACACATGATTGAACATCATCTATTCATATCTGACATTGTTCACAATCATCTGTTGACTATCTTCCATGGTTCACACATGATTGACCATCATCTATGCATCTCATACATAGTTCAACATCATCTGTTGACTACCTTCCATGGTTTACATATAGTGTACCATCATCTATTCATCTCAGACATAGTTCACCATCATCTGTTGACTATCTTCCATGGTTCACACATGATTGACCATCATCTATGCATCTCATACATAGTTCACCATCATCTGTTGACTATCTTCCATGGTTCACACATGATTGACCATCATCTATTCATATCTGACATAGTTCACCATCATCTGTTGACTATCTTCCATGGTTCACACATGATTGACCATCATCTATGCATCTCATACATATTTCACCATCATCTGTTGACTATCTTCCATTGTTCACACATGATTGACCATCATCTATTCATCTCTGACATAGTTCACCATCATCTGTTGACTATCTTCCAGGGTTCACACATAGTTGACCATCATCTATGCATCTCATATACAGTTCAACATCATCTGTTGACTACCTTCCATGGTTTACACATAGTTGGCCATCATCTATTCAACTCTGACATAGTTCACCATTATCTGTTGACTATCTTCCATGGTTCACACATAGTTGTTCATCATCTATGCATCTTATACATAGTTCAATATCATCTGTTGAGTACCTTCCATGGTTTACATATAGTTGACCATCATCCATTCATATATGACATAGTTCACCATCATCTGTTGACTATCTTTCATGGTTCACACATGATTGACCATCATCTATGCATCTCATACATAGTTCAACATCATCTTTTTCCTACCTTATGTGGTTTACACATAGTTGACCATCATCTATTCATCTCTGACATAGTTCACCATCATCTGTTGACTATCTTCCATGGTTCACACATGATTGACCATCATCTATGCATCTCATACATAGTTCAACATCATCTGTTGACTACCTTCCATGGTTTACATATAGTTGACCATCATCTATTCATCTCAGACATAGTTCACCATCATCTGTTGACTATCTTCCATGGTTCACACATGATTGACCATCATCTATGCATCTCATACATAGTTCACCATCATCTGTTGACTCTCTTCCATGGTTCACACATGATTGACCATCATCTATTCATCTCTGACATAGTTCACCATTATCTGTTGACCAACTTCCGTGGTTCACACATGATTGAACATCATCTATTCATCTCTGACATAGTTCACCATCATCTGTTGACTATCTTCCATGGTTCACACTTGGTTGACCATCATCAATGTATCTCATACATAGTTCAAAATCATTTGTTGACTACATTCCGTGGTTAACACATAGTTGACCATCATCTATTCATCTCTGACATAGTTTACCATAATCTGTTGACTATCTTCCATAGTTCACACATGATTGACCTTCATCTATGCATCTCATACATAGTTCAACATCATCTCCTGACTACCTTCCATGGTTCACACATGATTGACCATCAAATATGCATCTTATACATAGTCCAACATCATCTATTGACTATCTTCCATGGTTCACACATGATTGACCATCATCTATTCATCTCTGACATAGGTCACCATCATCTGTTGACTATCTTCCATGGTTCACACATAGTTGACCATCATTTATGCATCTCATACATAGTTCCATATCATCTGTTGACTGCCTTCCACAACTTACACATAGTTGACCATCATCCTTTCATATCTGACATAGTTCACCATCATCTGTTGACTATCTTCCATGGTTCACACATGATTGACCATCATCTTTGCATCTCATACATAGTTCAACATCATCTGTTAACTATCTTCCATGGTTCACACATGATTGACCATCATCTATTCATATTTGACATAGTTCACCATCATCTGTTGACTATCTTCCATGGTTCACACATGATTGACCATCATCTATGCATCTCATACATATTTCACCATCATCTGTTGACTATCTTCCATTGTTCACACATGATTGACCATCATCTATTCATCTCTGACATAGTTCACCATCATCTGTTGACTATCTTCCATGGTTCACACGTGGTTGACCATCATCAATGCATCTCATACATAGTTCAACATCATCTGTTGACTACCTTCCGTGGTTTACACATAGTTAACCATCATCTATTCATCTCTGACATAGTTCACCATTATCTATTGACAATCTTCCATGGTTCACACATGATTGACCATCATCTATGCATCTCATACATAGTTCAACATCATCTGTTGACTATCTTCCATGGTTCACACATGATTAACCATCATCTATTCATCTCTGACATAGTTCACCATCATCTGTTGACTATCTTCCAGGGTTCACACATAGTTGACCATCATCTATGTATCTCATACACAGTTCAACATCATCTGTTGACTACCTTCCATGGTTTACACATAGTTGGCCATCATCTATTCAACTCTGACATAGTTCACCATTATCTGTTGACTATCTTCCATGGTTCACACATAGTTGTCCATCATCTATGCATCTTATACATAGTTCAATATCATCTGTTGAGTACCTTCCATGGTTTACATATAGTTGACCATCATCCATTCATATATGACATAGTTCACCATCATCTGTTGACTATCTTCCATGGTTCACACATGATTGACCATCATCTATGCATCTCATACATAGTTCAACATCATCTGTATACTACCTTATGTGGTTTACACATAGTTGACCATCATCTATTCATCTCTGACATAGTTCACCATCATCTGTTGACTATCTTCCACGGTTCACACATTATTGACCATCATCTATGCATCGCATACATAGTTCAACATCATCTGTTGACTATCTTCCATCGTTCACACATGATTGACCATCATCTATTCATCTCTGACATAGTTCACCATCATCTGTTGACTATCTTCCATTGTTCACACATTGTTAACCATCATCTATGCATCTCATCCATAATTCAACATCATCTGTTGACTACCTTCCATGGTTTACACATAGCTAACCATCATCCATTCATATCTGACATAGTTCACCATCATCTGTTGACTATCTTCCATGGTTCACAGATAATTGACCATCATCTATGCATCTCATACATAGTTCAACATCATTTGTTGACTATCTTCCGTGGTTTACACATAGTTGACCATCATCTATTCATCTCTGACTTAGTTCACCATAATCTGTTGACTATCTTCCATGGTTCACACATGATTGCCCATCATCTATGCATCTCATAAATATTTAAACATCATCTCCTGACTACTTTCCCTAGTTCACACATGAATGACCATTATCTATGCATCTCATACATAGTTCAACATCATCTGTTGATTATCTTCCATGGTTCACACATGATTAACCATCATCTAGTCATCTCTGACATAGTTCACCATCATCTGTTGACTATCTTCCATGGTTCACACATAGTTGACCATCATCTATGCATCTCATACATAGTTCAACATCATCTGTTGACTACCTTCCATGGTTTACACATAGTTGACCATCATCTATTCATCTCTGACATAGTTCACCATCATCTGTTGACTATCTTCCACGGTTCACACATGATTGACCATCATCTATGCATCTTATACATAGTTCAACATCATCTCTTGACTATCTTCCATGGTTCACACATGATTGACCATCATATATTCATCTCTGACATAGTTCACTATCATCTGTTGACCATCTTTCATGGTTCACACATTAGTAACCATCATCTATGCATCTCATACATAGTTCAACATCATCTGTTGACTACTTTCCATGGTTTACACATAGTTGACCATCATCCATTCATATCTAACATAGTTCACCATCATCTGTTGACTATCTTCCATGGTTCACACATGATTGACCATCATCTATGCATCTCATACATAGTTCAACATCATTTGTTGACTATCTTCCGTGGTTTACACATGATTGACCATCATCTATGCATCTCATACATAGTTTAACATCATCTCCTGACTACTTTCCCTAGTTCACACATGATAGACCCTCATCTATGCATCTCATACATAGTTCAACATCATCTGTTGATTATCTTCCATGGTTCACACATGATTGACCATCATCTAGTCATCTTTGACATAGTTTACCATCATCTGATGACTATCTTCCATGGTTCACACATAGTTGACCATCATCTATGCATCTCATACATAGTTCAACATCATTTGTTGACTATCTTCCATGGTTCACACATGATTGACCATCATCTATGCATCTTATACATAGTTCACCATCATCTGTTGACTATCTTCCATGGTTCACACATGATTGACCATCATTTACTCATCTCTGACATAGTTCACCATTATTTGTTGACTATCTTCCGTGGTTCACACATGATTGACCATCATCCATTCATATCTGACATAGTTCACCATCATCTGTTGACTAACTTCCATGGTTAACACATGATTGACCATCATCTATACATCTCATACATAGTTCAACATCATCTGTATACTACCTTCTGTAGTTTACACATAGTTGACCATCATCTATTCATCTCCAACATTGTTCACCATCATCTGTTGACTATCTTCCACGGTTCACACATGATTGACCATCATCTATGCATCTCATACATAGTTCAACATCATCTGTTGCCTATCTTCCATGGTTCACACATTGTTAACCATCATCTATGCATCTTATACATAGTTCAACATCATCTATTGACTACCTTCCATTGTTTACACATAGCTGACCATCATCCATTCATATCTGACATAGTTCACCATCATCTGTTGACTATCTTCCATGGTTCACACATGATTGACCATCATCTATGCATCTCATACATAGTTCAACATCATTTGTTGACTATCTTCTGTGGTTTACACATAGTTGACCATCATCCATTCATATCTGACATAGTTCACCATCATCTGTTGACTATCTTCCATGGTTCACACATGATTTACCATCATCTATGCATCTCATACATAGTTCAACATCATTTGTTGACTATCTTCCATGGTTCACACATGATTGACCATCATCTATGCATCTCATACATAGTTCAACATCATCTGTTGACTACTTTCCATGGTTTACACATAGTTGACCATCATCCATTCATATCTGACATAGTTCACTATCATCTGTTGACTATCTTCCATGGTTCACACATGATTGACCATCATTTATTCATCTCTGACATAGTTCACCATCATCTGTTGACTATCTTCCATGGTTCACACATAGTTGACCATCATCTATGCATCTCATACATAGTTCAACATCATTTTTGACTACCTTCCATGGTTTAAACATAGTTGACCATCATCTATTCATCTCTGACATTGTTCACCATCATCTGTTAACTATCTTCCATGGTTCACACATAGTTGACCATCATCTATGCATCTCATACATAGTTCCACATCATCTGTTGACTACCTTCCACGGTTTACACATAGTTGACCATCATCCATTCATATCTGACATAGTTCACCATCATCTGTTGACTATCTTCCATGGTTCACACATGATTGACCATCATCTATGCATCTCATACATAGTTCAACATCATCTGCTGATTATCTTCCATGGTTCACACATGATTGACCATCATCTATTCATCTCTGACATAGTTCACTATCATCTGTTGACTATCTTCCATGGTTCACACATGATTGACCATCATCTATGCATCTCATACATAGTTCACCATCATCTGTTGACTATCTTCCATGGTTCACACATGATTGACCATCATCTACTCATCTCTGACATAGTTCACCATTATTTGTTGACTCTCTTCCATGGTTCACACATGATTGACCATCATCTATTCATCTCTGACATAGTTCACCATCATCTGTTGACTATCTTCCATGGTTCACACATGGTTGACCATCATCAATGCATCTCATACATAGTTTAACATCATCTATTGACTACCTTCCGTAGTTTACAAATAGTTGACCATCATCTATTCATCTCTGACATAGTTCACCATTATCTGTTGACTATCTTCCATGGTTCACACATGATTAACCATCATATATGCATCTCATACATAGTTCAACATCATCTCCTGACTACCTTCCATGGTTCACACATGATTGACCATTATCTATGCATCTCATACATAGTTCAACATCATCTGTTGACTATCTTCCATGGTTCACACATAATTGACCATCATCTATTCATCTCTAACATAGTTCACCATCATCTGTTGACTATCTTCCATGGTTCACACATAGTTGACCATCATCTATGCATCTCATACATAGTTCAACATCATCTGTTGACTACCTTCCATGGTTTACACATAATTGGCCACCATCTATTCATCTCTGACATAGTTCACCATCATCTGTTGACTATCTTCCATGGTTCACACGTAGTTGACCATCATCTATGCATCTTATACAAAGTTCCACATCATCTGTTGACTACCTTCCATGGTTTATACATAGTTGACCATCATCCATTCATATCTGACATAGTTCACCATCATCTGTTGACTATCTTCCAGGGTTCACACATGATTGACCATCATCTATGCATCTCATACATAGTTCAACATCATCTGTATACTATCTTCTGTGGTTTACACATAGTTGACCATCATCTATTCATCTCTGACATATATCACCATCATCTGTTGACTATCTTCCATGGTTCACACATGATTGACCATCATCTATGCATCTCATACATAGTTCAACATCATTTGTTGACTATCTTCTGTGGTTTACACATAGTTGACCATCATCCATTCATATCTGACATAGTTCACCATCATCTGTTGACTATCTTCCATGGTTCACACATGATTTACCATCATCTATGCATCTCATACATAGTTCAACATCATTTGTTGACTATCTTCCATGGTTCACACATGATTGACCATCATCTATGCATCTCATACATAGTTCAACATCATCTGTTGACTACTTTCCATGGTTTACACATAGTTGACCATCATCCATTCATATCTGACATAGTTCACTATCATCTGTTGACTATCTTCCATGGTTCACACATGATTGACCATCATTTATTCATCTCTGACATAGTTCACCATCATCTGTTGACTATCTTCCATGGTTCACACATAGTTGACCATCATCTATGCATCTCATACATAGTTCAACATCATTTTTGACTACCTTCCATGGTTTAAACATAGTTGACCATCATCTATTCATCTCTGACATTGTTCACCATCATCTGTTAACTATCTTCCATGGTTCACACATAGTTGACCATCATCTATGCATCTCATACATAGTTCCACATCATCTGTTGACTACCTTCCACGGTTTACACATAGTTGACCATCATCCATTCATATCTGACATAGTTCACCATCATCTGTTGACTATCTTCCATGGTTCACACATGATTGACCATCATCTATGCATCTCATACATAGTTCAACATCATCTGCTGATTATCTTCCATGGTTCACACATGATTGACCATCATCTATTCATCTCTGACATAGTTCACTATCATCTGTTGACTATCTTCCATGGTTCACACATGATTGACCATCATCTATGCATCTCATACATAGTTCACCATCATCTGTTGACTATCTTCCATGGTTCACACATGATTGACCATCATCTACTCATCTCTGACATAGTTCACCATTATTTGTTGACTCTCTTCCATGGTTCACACATGATTGACCATCATCTATTCATCTCTGACATAGTTCACCATCATCTGTTGACTATCTTCCATGGTTCACACATGGTTGACCATCATCAATGCATCTCATACATAGTTTAACATCATCTATTGACTACCTTCCGTAGTTTACAAATAGTTGACCATCATCTATTCATCTCTGACATAGTTCACCATTATCTGTTGACTATCTTCCATGGTTCACACATGATTAACCATCATATATGCATCTCATACATAGTTCAACATCATCTCCTGACTACCTTCCATGGTTCACACATGATTGACCATTATCTATGCATCTCATACATAGTTCAACATCATCTGTTGACTATCTTCCATGGTTCACACATAATTGACCATCATCTATTCATCTCTAACATAGTTCACCATCATCTGTTGACTATCTTCCATGGTTCACACATAGTTGACCATCATCTATGCATCTCATACATAGTTCAACATCATCTGTTGACTACCTTCCATGGTTTACACATAATTGGCCACCATCTATTCATCTCTGACATAGTTCACCATCATCTGTTGACTATCTTCCATGGTTCACACGTAGTTGACCATCATCTATGCATCTTATACAAAGTTCCACATCATCTGTTGACTACCTTCCATGGTTTATACATAGTTGACCATCATCCATTCATATCTGACATAGTTCACCATCATCTGTTGACTATCTTCCAGGGTTCACACATGATTGACCATCATCTATGCATCTCATACATAGTTCAACATCATCTGTATACTATCTTCTGTGGTTTACACATAGTTGACCATCATCTATTCATCTCTGACATATATCACCATCATCTGTTGACTATCTTCCATGGTTCACACATGATTGACCATCATATATGCATCTCATACATTGTTCAACGTCATCTGTTGACTATCTTCCATGGTTCACACATGATTGACCATCATCTATTCATCTCTGACATAGTTCACCGTCATCTGTTGACTATCTTCCATGGTTCACACATAGTTAACCGTCATCTATGCATCTCATACATAGTTCAACATCATCTGTTGACTACCTTCCATGGTTTACACATAGTTGACCATTATCCATTCATATCTGACATAGTTCAACATCATCTGTTGACTATCATCCATGGTTCACACATGATTGACCATCATCTATGCATCTCATACATAGTTCCACATCATCTGTTGACTACCTTCCACGGTTTCCACATAGTTGACCATCATCCATTCATATCTGACATAGTTCACCATCATCTGTTGACTATCTTCCATGGTACACACATGATTGACCATCATCTTTGCATCTCATACATTGTTCAACATCATCTGTTGACGATCTTCCATGGTTCACACATGATTGACCATCATCTATTCATCTCTGACATAGTTCACCATCATCTGTTGACTATCTTCCATGGTTCACACATGATTGACCATCATCTATGCATCTCATACATAGTTCACCATCATCTGTTGACTATCTTCCATGGTTCACACATGATTGACCATCATCTACTAATCTCTGACATAGTTCACCATTATTTGTTGACTCTCTTCCATGGTTCACACATGATTGACCATCATCTATTCATCTCTGACATAGTTCACCATCATCTGTTGACTATCTTCCATGGTTCACACATGGTTGACCATCATCAATGCATCTCATACATAGTTTAACATCATCTATTGACTACCTTCCGTAGTTTACACATAGTTGACCATCATCTATTCATCTCTGACATAGTTCACCATTATCTATTGACTATCTTCCATGGTTCACACATGATTAACCATCATATATGCATCTCATACATAGTTCAACATCATCACCTGACTACCTTCCATGGTTCACACATGATTGACCATTATCTATGCATCTCATACATAGTTCAACATCATCTGTTGACTATCTTCCATGGTTCACACATAATTGACCATCATCTATTCATCTCTAACATAGTTCACCATCATCTGTTGACTATCTTCCATGGTTCACACATAGTTGACCATCATCTATGCATCTCATACATAGTTCAACATCATCTGTTGACTACCTTCCATGGTTTACACATAGTTGGCCACCATCTATTCATATCTGACATAGTTCACCATCATCTGTTGACTATCTTCCATGGTTCACACATGATTGACCATCATTTATTCATCTCTGACATAGTTCACCATCATCTGTTGACTATCTTCCATGGTTCACACATAGTTGACCATCATCTACGCATCTCATACATAGTTCAACATCATTTTTGACTACCTTCCATGGTTTAAACATAGTTGACCATCATCTATTCATCTCTGACATTGTTCACCATCATCTGTTAACTATCTTCCATGGTTCACACATAGTTGACCATCATCTATGCATCTCATACATAGTTCCACATCATCTGTTGACTACCTTCCACGGTTTACACATAGTTGACCATCATCTATTCATATCTGACATAGTTCACCATCATCTGTTGACTATCTTCCATGGTTCACACATGATTGACCATCATCTATGCATCTCATACATAGTTCAACATCATCTGCTGATTATCTTCCATGGTTCACACATGATTGGCCATCATCTATTCATCTCTGACATAGTTCACTATCATCTGTTGACTATCTTCCATGGTTCACACATGATTGACCATCATCTTTGCATCTCATACATAGTTCACCATCATCTGTTGACGATCTTCCATGGTTCACACATGATTGACCATCATCTATTCATCTCTGACATAATTCACCATCATCTGTTGACTATCTTCCATGGTTCACACATGATTGACCATCATCTATGCATCTCATACATAGTTCACCATCATCTGTTGACTATCTTCCATGGTTCACACATGATTGACCATCATCTACTCATCTCTGACTTAGTTCACCATTATTTGTTGACTCTCTTCCATGGTTCACACATGATTGACCATCATCTATTCATCTCTGACATAGTTCACCATCATCTGTTGACTATCTTCCATGGTTCACACATGGTTGACCATCATCAATGCATCTCATACATAGTTTAACATCATCTGTTGACTACCTTCCGTAGTTTACACATAGTTGACCATCATCTATTCATCTCTGACGTAGTTCACCATTATCTGTTAACTATCTTCCATGGTTCACACATGATTAACCAACATATATGCATCTCGTACATAGTTCAACACCATCTCCTGACTACCTTCCATGGTTCACACATGATTGACCATTATCTATGCATCTCATACATAGTTCAACATCATCTGTTGACTATCTTCCATGGTTCACACATAATTGACCATCATCTATTCATCTCTGACATAGTTCACCATCATCTGTTGACTATCTTCCATGGTTCACACATGATTGACCATTATCTATGCATCTCATACATAGTTCAACATCATCTGTTGACTATCTTCCATGGTTCACACATAATTGACCATCATCTATTCATCTCTGACATAGTTCACCATCATCTATTGACTATCTTCCATGGTTCACACGTAGTTGACCATCATCTATGCATCTCATACATAGTTCCACATCATCTGTTGACTACCTTCCATGGTTTATACATAGTTGGCCACCATCTATTCATCTCTGACATAGTTCACCATCATCTGTTGACTATCTTCCATGGTTCACACGTAGTTGACCATCATCTATGCATCTTATACAAAGTTCAACATCATCTGTTGACTACCTTCCATGGTTTATACATAGTTGACTATCATCCATTCATATCTGACATAGTTCACCATCATTTGTTGACTATCTTCCAGGGTTCACACATGATTGACCATCATCTATGCATCTCATACATAGTTCAACATCATCTGTATACTATCTTCTGTGCTTTACACATAGTTGACCATCATCTATTCATCTCTGACATAGTTCACCATCATCTGTTGACAATCTTCCACGGTTCACACATGATTGACCATCATATATGCATCTCATACATAGTTCAACATCATCTGTTGACTATCTTCCATGGTTCACACATGATTGACCATCATCTATACATCTCTGACATAGTTCACCATCATCTGTTGACTATCTTCCATGGTTCACACATAGTAAACCGTCATCTATGCATCTCATACATAGTTCAACATCTTCTGTTGACTACCTTCCATGGTTTACACATAGTTAACCATTATCCATTCATATCTGACATAGTTCAACATCATCTGTTGACTATCTTCCATGGTTCACACATGATTGACCATCATCTATACATAGTTCAACATCATTTGTTGACTATCTTCCATGGGTTACACATAGTTGACCATCATCTATTCATCTCTGACATAGTTCACCATCATCTATTGACTATCTTCCATGGTTCACACATGATTGACCATCATCTATGCATCTCATACATAGTTTAACATCATCTCCTAACTACTTTCCCAAGTTCACATATGATTTACCATCATCTATGCATCTCATACATAGTTCAACATCATCTGTTGATTATCTTCCATGGTTCACAAATGATTGACCATCATCTAGTCATCTCTGACATAGTTCCCCATCATCTGTTGACTATCTTCCATGGTTCACACATAGTTGACCATCATCTATGCATCTCATTCATAGTTCAACATCATCTGTTGACTACCTTCCATGGTTTACACATAGTTGACCATCATCTATTCATCTCTAACATAGTCCACCATCATCTGTTGACTATCTTCCATGGTTAACACATAGTTGACCATCATCTATGCATCTCATACATAGTTCCACATCATCTGTTGACTACCTTCCATGGTTTACACATAGTTGACCATCATCCATTCATATCTGACATAGTTCACCATCATCTGTTGACTATCTTCAATGGTTCACACATTATTGACCATCATCTATGCATCTCATACATAGTTCAACATCATCTATTGACTATCTTCCATGGTTCACACATGATTGACCATAATCTATTCATATTTGACATAGTTCACCATCATCTGTTGACTATCTTGCATGGTTCACACATAGTTAACCATCATCTATGCATCTCATATATAGTTCAACATCCTCTGTTGACTACCTTCCATGGTTTACACATAGTTGACCATCATCCATTCATATCTGACATAGTTCACCATCATCTGTTGACTATCTTCCATGGTTCACACATGATTGACCATCATCTAGGCATCTCGTACATAATTCAACATCATCTGTTGACTACCTTCTGTGGTTTACACATAGTTAACCATCATCTATTCATCTCTGACATAGTTCACCATCATCTGTTGACTATCTTCCATGGTTCACACATGATTGACCATCATCTATGCATCTCATAAATAGTTCAACATCATCTCCTGACTACCTTCCCTGGTTCACACATGATTGACCATCATCTATGCATCTCATACATAGTTCAACATCATCTGTTGATTATCTTCCATGGTTCACACATTATTGACCATCATCTATTCATCTCTGACATAGTTCACCATCATCTGTTGACTATCTTCGATGGTTCACACATAGTTGACCATCATCTATGCATCTCATACATAGTTCTACATCATCTATTGACTACCTTCCATGGTTTACACATAGTTGACAATCATCCATTCATATCAGACATAGTTCACCATCATCTTTTGACTATCTTCCATGGTACACACATGATTGACCATTATCTATTCATCTCTGACATAGTTCACCATCATCTCCTGACTATCTTCCATGGTTCACACATAGTTGACCATCATCTATGCATCTCATACATAGTTCACCATCATCTGTTGACTATCTTCCATGTTTCACACAAGATTGACCATCATCTATTCTACTCTGACATAGTTCACCATTATTTGTTGACTATCTTCCGTGGTTCACACATGATTGACCATCATTTATTCATCTCTGACATAGTTCACCATCATCTGTTGACTATCTTCCGTGGTTCACACATGGTTGACCATCATCAATGCATCTCATACATAGTTCAACATCATCTGTGGACTACCTTCCGTGGTTTACACATAGTTGACCATCATCTATTCATCTCTGACATAGTTCACCATTATCTGTTTATACTATCTTCCATGGTTCACACATGATTGACCATCATCTAGGCATCTCATACATAATTCAACATCATCTGTTGACTACCTTCTGTGGTTTACACATAGTTAACCATCATCTATTCATCTCTGACATAGTTCACCATCATCTGTTGACTATCTTCCATGGTTCACACATGATTGACCATCATCTATGCATCTCATAAATAGTTCAACATCATCTCCTGACTACCTTCCCTGGTTCACACATGATTAACCATCATCTATGCATCTCATACATAGTTCAACATCATCTGTTGATTATCTTCCATGGTTCACACATTATTGACCATCATCTATTCATCTCTGACATAGTTCACCATCATCTGTTGACTATCTTCGATGGTTCACACATAGTTGACCATTATCTATGCATCTCATACATAGTTCTACATCATCTATTGACTACCTTCCATGGTTTACACATAGTTGACAATCATCCATTCATATCAGACATATTTCACCATCATCTTTTGACTATCTTCCATGGTACACACATGATTGACCATTATCTATTCATCTCTGACATAGTTCACCATCATCTCCTGACTATCTTCCATGGTTCACACATAGTTGACCATCATCTATGCATCTCATACATAGTTCACCATCATCTGTTGACTATCTTCCATGTTTCACACATGATTGACCATCATCTATTCATCTCGGACATAGTTCACCATTATTTGTTGACTATCTTCCATGGTTCACACATAATTGACCATCATCTATTCATCTCTGACATAGTTCACCATCATCTGTTGACTATCTTCCATGGTTCACACATGATTGACCATTATCTATGCATCTCATACATAGTTCAACATCATCTGTTGACTATCTTCCATGGTTCACACATAATTGACCATCATCTATTCATCTCTGACATAGTTCACCATCATCTGTTGACTATCTTCCATGGTTCACACATAGTTGACCATCATCTATGCATCTCATACATAGTTCAACATCATCTGTTGACTACCTTCCATGGTTTACACATAGTTGGCCACCATCTATTCATCTCTGACATAGTTCACCATCATCTGTTGACTATCTTCCATGGTTCACACATAGTTGACCATCATCTATGCATCTCATACATAGTTCAACATCATCTGTTGACTACCTTCCATGGTTTACACATAGTTGACCATCATCTATTCATCTCTGACATAGTTCACCATCATCTGTTGACTATCTTCCATGGTTAACACATAGTTGACCATCATCTATGCATCTCATACACAGTTCCACATCATCTGTTGACTACCTTCCATGGTTTACACATAGTTGACCGTCATCCATTCATATCTGACATAGTTCACCATCATCTGTTGACTATCTTCAATGGTTCACACATTATTGACCATCATCTATGCATCTCATACATAGTTCAACATCATCTGTTGACTATCTTCCATGGTTCACACATGATTGACCATAATCTATTCATCTTTGACATAGTTCACCATCATCTGTTGACTATCTTGCATGGTTCACACATAGTTAACCATCATCTATGCATCTCATATATAGTTCAACATCCTCTGTTGACTACCTTCCATGGTTTACACATAGTTGACCATCATCCATTCATATCTGACATAGTTCACCATCATCTGTTGACTATCTTCCATGGTTCACACATGATTGACCATCATCTAGGCATCTCATACATAATTCAACATCATCTGTTGACTACCTTCTGTGGTTTACACATAGTTAACAATCATTTATTCATCTCTGACATAGTTCACCATCATCTGTTGACTATCTTCCATGGTTCATACATGATTGACCATCATCTATGCATCTCATAAATAGTTCAACATCATCTCCTGACTACCTTCCCTGGTTCACACATGATTGACCATCATCTATGCATCTCATACATAGTTCAACATCATCTGTTGATTATCTTCCATGGTTCACACATTATTGACCATCATCTATTCATCTCTGACATAGTTCACCATCATCTGTTGACTATCTTCGATGGTTCACACATAGTTGACCATTATCTATGTATCTCATACATAGTTCTACATCATCTATTGACTACCTTCCATGGTTTACACATAGTTGACAATCATCCATTCATATCAGACATAGTTCACCATCATCTTTTGACTATCTTCCATGGTACACACATGATTGACCATTATCTATTCATCTCTGACATAGTTCACCATCATCTCCTGACTATCTTCCATGGTTCACACATAGTTGACCATCATCTATGCATCTCATACATAGTTCACCATCATCTGTTGACTATTTTCCATGTTTCACACATGATTTACCATCATCTATTCATCTCTGACATAGTTCACCATCATCTGTTGACTATCTTCCATGGTTCACACATGATTGACCATTATCTATGCATCTCATACATAGTTCAACATCATCTGTTGACTATCTTCCATGGTTCACACATAATTGACCATCGTCTATTCATCTCTGACATAGTTCACCATCATCTGTTGACTATCTTCCATGGTTCACACATAGTTGACCATCATCTATGCATCTCATACATAGTTCAACATCATCTGTTGACTACCTTCCATGGTTTACACATAGTTGGCCACCATCTATTCATCTCTGACATAGTTCACCATCATCTGTTGACTATCTTCCATGGTTCACACATAGTTGACCATCATCTATGCATCTCATACATAGTTCAACATCATCTGTTGACTACCTTCCATGGTTTACACATAGTTGACCATCATCTATTCATCTCTGACATAGTTCACCATCATCTGTTGACTATCTTCCATGGTTAACACATAGTTGACCATCATCTATGCATCTCATACACAGTTCCACATCATCTGTTGACTACCTTCCATGGTTTACACATAGTTGACCGTCATCCATTCATATCTGACATAGTTCACCATCATCTGTTGACTATCTTCAATGGTTCACACATTATTGACCATCATCTATGCATCTCATACATAGTTCAACATCATCTGTTGACTATCTTCCATGGTTCACACATGATTGACCATAATCTATTCATCTTTGACATAGTTCACCATCATCTGTTGACTATCTTGCATGGTTCACACATAGTTAACCATCATCTATGCATCTCATATATAGTTCAACATCCTCTGTTGACTACCTTCCATGGTTTACACATAGTTGACCATCATCCATTCATATCTGACATAGTTCACCATCATCTGTTGACTATCTTCCATGGTTCACACATGATTGACCATCATCTAGGCATCTCATACATAATTCAACATCATCTGTTGACTACCTTCTGTGGTTTACACATAGTTAACAATCATTTATTCATCTCTGACATAGTTCACCATCATCTGTTGACTATCTTCCATGGTTCATACATGATTGACCATCATCTATGCATCTCATAAATAGTTCAACATCATCTCCTGACTACCTTCCCTGGTTCACACATGATTGACCATCATCTATGCATCTCATACATAGTTCAACATCATCTGTTGATTATCTTCCATGGTTCACACATTATTGACCATCATCTATTCATCTCTGACATAGTTCACCATCATCTGTTGACTATCTTCGATGGTTCACACATAGTTGACCATTATCTATGTATCTCATACATAGTTCTACATCATCTATTGACTACCTTCCATGGTTTACACATAGTTGACAATCATCCATTCATATCAGACATAGTTCACCATCATCTTTTGACTATCTTCCATGGTACACACATGATTGACCATTATCTATTCATCTCTGACATAGTTCACCATCATCTCCTGACTATCTTCCATGGTTCACACATAGTTGACCATCATCTATGCATCTCATACATAGTTCACCATCATCTGTTGACTATTTTCCATGTTTCACACATGATTTACCATCATCTATTCATCTCTGACATAGTTCACCATCATCTGTTGACTATCTTCCATGGTTCACACATGATTGACCATTATCTATGCATCTCATACATAGTTCAACATCATCTGTTGACTATCTTCCATGGTTCACACATAATTGACCATCGTCTATTCATCTCTGACATAGTTCACCATCATCTGTTGACTATCTTCCATGGTTCACACATAGTTGACCATCATCTATGCATCTCATACATAGTTCAACATCATCTGTTGACTACCTTCCATGGTTTACACATAGTTGGCCACCATCTATTCATCTCTGACATAGTTCACCATCATCTGTTGACTATCTTCCATGGTTCACACATAGTTGACCATCATCTATGCATCTCATACATAGTTCAACATCATCTGTTGACTACCTTCCATGGTTTACACATAGTTGACCATCATCTATTCATCTCTGACATAGTTCACCATCATCTGTTGACTATCTTCCATGGTTAACACATAGTTGACCATCATCTATGCATCTCATACACAGTTCCACATCATCTGTTGACTACCTTCCATGGTTTACACATAGTTGACCGTCATCCATTCATATCTGACATAGTTCACCATCATCTGTTGACTATCTTCAATGGTTCACACATTATTGACCATCATCTATGCATCTCATACATAGTTCAACATCATCTGTTGACTATCTTCCATGGTTCACACATGATTGACCATAATCTATTCATCTTTGACATAGTTCACCATCATCTGTTGACTATCTTGCATGGTTCACACATAGTTAACCATCATCTATGCATCTCATATATAGTTCAACATCCTCTGTTGACTACCTTCCATGGTTTACACATAGTTGACCATCATCCATTCATATCTGACATAGTTCACCATCATCTGTTGACTATCTTCCATGGTTCACACATGATTGACCATCATCTAGGCATCTCATACATAATTCAACATCATCTGTTGACTACCTTCTGTGGTTTACACATAGTTAACAATCATTTATTCATCTCTGACATAGTTCACCATCATCTGTTGACTATCTTCCATGGTTCATACATGATTGACCATCATCTATGCATCTCATAAATAGTTCAACATCATCTCCTGACTACCTTCCCTGGTTCACACATGATTGACCATCATCTATGCATCTCATACATAGTTCAACATCATCTGTTGATTATCTTCCATGGTTCACACATTATTGACCATCATCTATTCATCTCTGACATAGTTCACCATCATCTGTTGACTATCTTCGATGGTTCACACATAGTTGACCATTATCTATGTATCTCATACATAGTTCTACATCATCTATTGACTACCTTCCATGGTTTACACATAGTTGACAATCATCCATTCATATCAGACATAGTTCACCATCATCTTTTGACTATCTTCCATGGTACACACATGATTGACCATTATCTATTCATCTCTGACATAGTTCACCATCATCTCCTGACTATCTTCCATGGTTCACACATAGTTGACCATCATCTATGCATCTCATACATAGTTCACCATCATCTGTTGACTATTTTCCATGTTTCACACATGATTTACCATCATCTATTCATCTCTGACATAGTTCACCATTATTTGTTGACTATCTTCCGTGGTTCACACATGATTGACCATCATTTATTCATCTCTGACAAAGTTCACCATCATCTGTTGACTATCTTCCGTGGTTCACACATGGTTGACCATCATCAATGCATCTCATACATAGTTCAACATCATCTGTGGACTACCTTCCGTGGTTTACACATAGTTGACCATCATCTATTCATCTCTGACATAGTTCACCATTATCTGTTTATACTATCTTCCATGGTTCACACATGATTGACCATCATCTATGCATCTCATAAATAGTTCAACATTATCTCCTGACTACCTTCCACGGTTCACACATGATTGACCATCATCTATGCATCTCATACATAGTTCAACATCACCTGTTGACTATCTTCCATGGTTCACACATGATTGACCATCATCTATTCATCTCTGACATAGTTCACCATCATCTGTCGACTATCTTCCATGGTTCACACATGATTGACCATCATCTATGCATCTCATACATAGTTCACCATCATCTGTTGACTATCTTCCATGGTTCACACATGATTGACCATCATCTACTCATCTCTGACATAGTTCACCATTATTTGTTGACTCTCTTCCATGGTTCACACATGATTGACCATCATCTATTCATCTCTGACATAGTTCACCATCATCTGTTGACTATCTTCCATGGTTCACACATGGTTGACCATCATCAATGCATCTCATACATAGTTTAACATCATCTGTTGACTACCTTCCGTAGTTTACACATAGTTGACCATCATCTATTCATCTCTGACGTAGTTCACCATTATCTGTTGACTATCTTCCATGGTTCATACATGATTAACCATCATATATGCATCTCATACATAGTTCAACATCATCTCCTGACTACCTTCCATGGTTCACACATGATTGACCATTATCTATGCATCTCATACATAGTTCAACATCATCTGTTGACTATCTTCCATGGTTCACACATAATTGACCATCATCTATTCATCTCTGACATAGTTCACCATCATCTGTTGACTATATTCCATGGTTCACACATGATTGACCATTATCTATGCATCTCATACATAGTTCAACATCATCCGTTGACTATCTTCCATGGTTCACACATAATTGACCATCATCTATTAATCTCTGACATAGTTCACCATCATCTGTTGACTATCTTCCATGGTTCACACATAGTTGACCATCATCTATGCATCTCATACATAGTTCAACATCATCTGTTGAATACCTTCCATGGTTTACACATAGTTGGCCACCATCTATTCATCTCTGACATAGTTCACCATCATCTGTTGACTATCTTCCATGGTTCACACATAGTTGACCATCATCTATGCATCTCATACATAGTTCACCATCATCTGTTGACTATTTTCCATGTTTCACACATGATTTACCATCATCTATTCATCTCTGACATAGTTCACCATTATTTGTTGACTATCTTCCGTGGTTCACACATGATTGACCATCATTTATTCATCTCTGACAAAGTTCAAAATCATCTGTTGACTATCTTCCGTGGTTCACACATGGTTGACCATCATCAATGCATCTCATACATAGTTCAACATCATCTGTGGACTACCTTCCGTGGTTTACACATAGTTGACCATCATCTATTCATCTCTGACATAGTTCACCATTATCTGTTGACTATCTTCCATGGTTCATACATGATTAACCATCATATATGCATCTCATACATAGTTCAACATCATCTCCTGACTACCTTCCATGGTTCACACATGATTGACCATTATCTATGCATCTCATACATAGTTCAACATCATCTGTTGACTATCTTCCATGGTTCACACATAATTGACCATCATCTATTCATCTCTGACATAGTTCACCATCATCTGTTGACTATATTCCATGGTTCACACATGATTGACCATTATCTATGCATCTCATACATAGTTCAACATCATCCGTTGACTATCTTCCATGGTTCACACATAATTGACCATCATCTATTAATCTCTGACATAGTTCACCATCATCTGTTGACTATCTTCCATGGTTCACACATAGTTGACCATCATCTATGCATCTCATACATAGTTCAACATCATCTGTTCACTACCTTCCATGGTTTACACATAGTTGGCCACCATCTATTCATCTCTGACATAGTTCACCATCATCTGTTGACTATCTTCCATGGTTCACACATAGTTGACCATCATCTATGCATCTCATACATAGTTCACCATCATCTGTTGACTATTTTCCATGTTTCACACATGATTTACCATCATCTATTCATCTCTGACATAGTTCACCATTATTTGTTGACTATCTTCCGTGGTTCACACATGATTGACCATCATTTATTCATCTCTGACAAAGTTCACCATCATCTGTTGACTATCTTCCGTGGTTCACACATGGTTGACCATCATCAATGCATCTCACACATAGTTCAACATCATCTGTGGACTACCTTCCGTGGTTTACACATAGTTGACCATCATCTATTCATCTCTGACATAGTTCACCATTATCTGTTTATACTATCTTCCATGGTTCACACATGATTGACCATCATCTATGCATCTCATAAATAGTTCAACATTATCTCCTGACTACCTTCCACGGTTCACACATGATTGACCATCATCTATGCATCTCATACATAGTTCAACATCACCTGTTGACTATCTTCCATGGTTCACACATGATTGACCATCATCTATTCATCTCTGACATAGTTCACCATCATCTGTCGACTACCTTCCGTAGTTTACACATAGTTGACCATCATCTATTCATCTCTGACGTAGTTCACCATTATCTGTTGACTATCTTCCATGGTTCACACATGATTGACCATCATCTACTCATCTCTGACATAGTTCACCATTATTTGTTGACTCTCTTCCATGGTTCACACATGATTGACCATCATCTATTCATCTCTGACATAGTTCACCATCATCTGTTGACTATCTTCCATGGTTCACACATGGTTGACCATCATCAATGCATCTCATACATAGTTTAACATCATCTGTTGACTACCTTCCGTAGTTTACACATAGTTGACCATCATCTATTCATCTCTGACGTAGTTCACCATTATCTGTTGACTATCTTCCATGGTTCACACATGATTAACCATCATATATGCATCTCATACATAGTTCAACATCATCTCCTGACTACCTTCCATGGTTCACACATGATTGACCATTATCTATGCATCTCATACATAGTTCAACATCATCTGTTGACTATCTTCCATGGTTCACACATAATTGACCATCATCTATTCATCTCTGACATAGTTCACCATCATCTGTTGACTATATTCCATGGTTCACACATGATTGACCATTATCTATGCATCTCATACATAGTTCAACATCATCCGTTGACTATCTTCCATGGTTCACACATAATTGACCATCATCTATTAATCTCTGACATAGTTCACCATCATCTGTTGACTATCTTCCATGGTTCACACATAGTTGACCATCATCTATGCATCTCATACATAGTTCAACATCATCTGTTGACTACCTTCCATGGTTTACACATAGTTGGCCACCATCTATTCATCTCTGACATAGTTCACCATCATCTGTTGACTATCTTCCATGGTTCACACATAGTTGACCATCATCTATGCATCTCATACATAGTTCAACATCATCTGTTGACTACCTTCCATGGTTTACACATAGTTGACCATCATCTATTCATCTCTGACATAGTTCACCATCATCTGTTGACTATCTTCCATGGTTAACACATAGTTGACCATCATCTATGCATCTCATACACAGTTCCACATCATCTGTTGACTACCTTCCATGGTTTACACATAGTTGACCGTCATCCATTCATATCTGACATAGTTCACCATCATCTGTTGATTATCTTCAATGGTTCACACATTATTGACCATCATCTATGCATCTCATACATAGTTCAACATCATCTGTTGACTATCTTCCATGGTTCACACATGATTGACCATAATCTATTCATCTTTGACATAGTTCACCATCATCTGTTGACTATCTTGCATGGTTCACACATAGTTAACCATCATCTATGCATCTCATATATAGTTCAACATCCTCTGTTGACTACCTTCCATGGTTTACACATAGTTGACCATCATCCATTCATATCTGACATAGTTCACCATCATCTGTTGACTATCTTCCATGGTTCACACATGATTGACCATCATCTAGGCATCTCATACATAATTCAACATCATCTGTTGACTACGTTCTGTGGTTTACACATAGTTAACAATCATTTATTCATCTCTGACATAGTTCACCATCATCTGTTGACTATCTTCCATGGTTCACACATGATTGACCATCATCTATGCATCTCATAAATAGTTCAACATCATCTCCTGACTACATTCCCTGGTTCACACATGATTGACCATCATCTATGCATCTCATACATAGTTCAACATCATCTGTTGATTATCTTCCATGGTTCACACATTATTGACCATCATCTATTCATCTCTGACATAGTTCACCATCATCTGTTGACTATCTTCGATGGTTCACACATAGTTGACCATTATCTATGTATCTCATACAGAGTTCTACATCATCTATTGACTACCTTCCATGGTTTACACATAGTTGACAATCATCCATTCATATCAGACATAGTTCACCATCATCTTTTGACTATCTTCCATGGTACACACATGATTGACCATTATCTATTCATCTCTGACATAGTTCACCATCATCTCCTGACTATCTTCCATGGTTCACACATAGTTGACCATCATCTATGCATCTCATACATAGTTCACCATCATCTGTTGACTATTTTCCATGTTTCACACATGATTTACCATCATCTATTCATCTCTGACATAGTTCACCATTATTTGTTGACTATCTTCCGTGGTTCACACATGATTGACCATCATTTATTCATCTCTGACAAAGTTCACCATCATCTGTTGACTATCTTCCGTGGTTCACACATGGTTGACCATCATCAATGCATCTCATACATAGTTCAACATCATCTGTGGACTACCTTCCGTGGTTTACACATAGTTGACCATCATCTATTCATCTCTGACATAGTTCACCATTATCTGTTTATACAATCTTCCATGGTTCACACATGATTGACCATCATCTATGCATCTCATAAATAGTTCAACATTATCTCCTGACTACCTTCCACGGTTCACACATGATTGACCATCATCTATGCATCTCATACATAGTTCAACATCACCTGTTGACTATCTTCCATGGTTCACACATGATTGACCATCATCTATTCATCTCTGACATAGTTCACCATCATCTGTCGACTATCTTCCATGGTTCACACATGATTGACCATCATCTATGCATCTCATACATAGTTCACCATCATCTGTTGACTATCTTCCATGGTTCACACATGATTGACCATCATCTACTCATCTCTGACATAGTTCACCATTATTTGTTGACTCTCTTCCATGGTTCACACATGATTGACCATCATCTATTCATCTCTGACATAGTTCACCATCATCTGTTGACTATCTTCCATGGTTCACACATGGTTGACCATCATCAATGCATCTCATACATAGTTTAACATCATCTGTTGACTACCTTCCGTAGTTTACACATAGTTGACCATCATCTATTCCTCTCTGACGTAGTTCACCATTATCTGTTGACTATCTTCCATGGTTCACACATGATTAACCATCATATATGCATCTCATACATAGTTCAACATCATCTCCTGACTACCTTCCATGGTTCACACATGATTGCCCATTATCTATGCATCTCATACATAGTTCAACATCATCTGTTGACTATCTTCCATGGTTCACACATAATTGACCATCATCTATTCATCTCTGACATAGTTCACCATCATCTGTTGACTATATTCCATGGTTCACACATGATTGACCATTATCTATGCATCTCATACATAGTTCAACATCATCTGTTGACTATCTTCCATGGTTCACACATAATTGACCATCATCTATTAATCTCTGACATAGTTCACCATCATCTGTTGACTATCTTCCATGGTTCACACATAGTTGACCATCATCTATGCATCTCATACATAGTTCAACATCATCTGTTGACTACCTTCCATGGTTTACACATAGTTGGCCACCATCTATTCATCTCTGACATAGTTCACCATCATCTGTTGACTATCTTCCACGGTTCACACGTAGTTGACCATCATCTATGCATCTTATACAAAGTTCAACATCATCTGTTGACTACCTTCCATGGTTTATACATAGTTGACTATCATCCATTCATATCTGACATAGTTCACCATCATCTGTTGACTATCTTCCAGGGTTCACACGTGATTGACCATCATCTATGCATCTCATACATAGTTCAACATCATCTGTATACTATCTTCTGTGGTTTACACATAGTTGACCATCATCTATTCATCTCTGACATAGTTCACCATCATCTGTTGACAATCTTCCACGGTTCACATATGATTGACCATCATATATGCATCTCATACATAGTTCAACATCATCTGTTGACTATCTTCCATGGTTCACACATGATTGACCATCATCTATTCATCTCTGACATAGTTCACCATCATCTCCTGACTATCTTCCATGGTTCCCACATAGTTGACCATCATCTATGCATCTCATACATAGTTCACCATCATCTGTTGACTATCTTCCATGGTTGACACATAGTTAACCGTCATCTATGCATCTCATACATAGTTCAACATCTTCTGTTGACTACCTTCCATGGTTTACACATAGTTGACCATTATCCATTCATATCTGACATAGTTCAACATCATCTGTTGACTATCTTCCATGGTTCACACATGATTGACCATCATCTATGCATCTCATACATAGTTCAACATCATTTGTTGACTATATTCCGTGGGTTACACATAGTTGACCATCATCTATTCATCTCTGACATAGTTCACCATCATCTGTTGACTATCTTCCATGGTTCACACATGATTGACCATCATCTATGCATCTCATACATAGTTCAACATCTTTTGTTGACTACCTTCCATGGTTTACACATAGTTGACCATTATCCATTCATATCTGACATAGTTCAACATCATCTGTTGACTATCTTCCATGGTTCACACATGATTGACCATCATCTATGCATCTCATACATAGTTCAACATCATTTGTTGACTATCTTCCGTGGGTTACACATAGTTGACCATCATCTATTCATCTCTGACATAGTTCACCATCATCTGTTGACTATCTTCCATGGTTCACACATGATTGACCATCATCTATGCATCTCATACATAGTTTAACATCATCTCCTGACTACTTTCCCAAGTTCACATATGATTGACCATCATCTATGCATCTCATACATAGTTCAACATCATCTGTTGATTATCTTCCATGGTTCACAAATGATTGACCATCATCTAGTCATCTCTGACATAGTTCACCATCATCTGTTGACTATCTTTCATGGTTCACACATAGTTGACCATCATCTATGCATCTCATACATAGTTCAACATCATCTGTTGACTACCTTCCATGGTTTACACATAGTTGACCATCATCTATTCATCTCTGACATAGTTCACCATCATCTGTTGACTATCTTCCATGGTTAACACATAGTTGACCATCATCTATGCATCTCATACATAGTTCCACATCATCTGTTGACTACCTTCCATGGTTTACACATAGTTGACCATCATCCATTCATATCTGACATAGTTCACCATCATCTGTTGACTATCTTCAATGGTTCACACATTATTGACCATCATCTATGCATCTCATATATAGTTCAACATCATCTGTTGACTATCTTCCATGGTTCACACATGATTGATCATAATCTATTCATCTTTGACATAGTTCACCATCATCTGTTGACTATCTTGCATGGTTCACACATAGTTAACCATCATCTATGCATCTCATATATAGTTCAACATCCTCTGTTGACTACCTTCCATGGTTTACACATAGTTGACCATCATCCATTCATATCTGACATAGTTCATCATCATCTGTTGACTATCTTCCATGGTTCACACATGATTGACCATCATCTAGGCATCTCATACATAATTCAACATCATCTGTTGACTACCTTTCGTGGTTTACACATAGTTGACCATCATCTATTCATCTCTGACATAGTTCACCATCATCTGTTGACTATCTTCCATGGTTCACACATGATTGACCATCATCTATGCATCTCATACATAGTTCAACATCATCTCCTGACTACCTTCCCTGGTTCACACATGATTGACCATCATCTATGCATCTCATACATAGTTCAACATCATCTGTTGATTATCTTCCATGGTTCACACATTATTGACCATCATCTATTCATCTCTGACATAGTTCACCTTCATCTGTTGACTATCTTCGATGGTTCACACAGAGTTGACCATCATCTATGCATCTCATACATAGTTCTACATCATCTATTGACTACCTTCCATGGTTTACACATAGTTGACAATCATCCATTCATATCAGACATAGTTCACCATCATCTTTTGACTATCTTAAATGGAACACACATGATTGACCATTATCTATTCATCTCGGACATAGTTCACCATCATCTCCTGACTATCTTCCATGGTTCACACATAGTTAATCATCATCTATGCATCTCATACATAGTTCACCATCATCTGTTGACTATCTTCCATGTTTCACACATGATTGACCATCATCTATTCATCTCTGACATAGTTCACCATTATTTGTTGACTATCTTCCGTGGTTCACACATGATTGACCATCATTTATTCATCTCTGACATAGTTCACCATCATCTGTTGAATATCTTCCGTGGTTCACACATGGTTGACCATCATCAATGCATCTCATACATAGTTCAACATCATCTGTGGACTACCTTCCGTGGTTTACACATAGTTGACCATCATCTATTCATCTCTGACATAGTTCACCATTATCTGTTTATACTATCTTCCATGGTTCACACATGATCGACCGTCATCTATGCATCTCATAAATAGTTCAACATTATCTCCTGACTACCATCCATGGTTCACACATGATTGACCATCATCTATGCATCTCATACATAGTTCAACATCATCTGTTGACTATCTTCCAAGGTTCACACATGATTGACCATCATCTATTCATCTCTGATAAAGTTTCCCATCATTTTTTGACTATCTTCCATGGTTCACACATAGTTGACCATCATCTATGCAAATCATACATAGTTCAACATCATCTGTTGACTACTTTCCATGGTTTACACATAGTTAACCATCATCTATTCATCTCTGACATAGTTCACCTGTTGACTATCTTCCATGGTTCACACATAGTTGACCATCATCTATGCATCTTATACATAGTTCAACATCATCTGTTGACTACCTTCCATGGTTTACACATAGTTGACCATCATCCATTCATATTTGACATAGTTTACCATCATCTATTGACTATCTTCCATGGTTCACACATGATTGACCATCATCTATGCCTCTCATACATAGTTCAACATCATCTGTTGACTACCTTCTGTGGTTTACACATAGTTGACCATCATCTATTCATCTCTGACATAGTTCACCATCATCTGTTGACTATCTTCCATGGTTCACACATGATTGACCATCATCTATGCATCTCATACATAGTTCAACATCATCTGTTGACTATCTTCCATGGTTCACATATGATTGACCATCATCTATTCATCTCTGACATAGTTCACCATCATCTGTTGACTATCTTCCATGGTTCACACATAGTTAACCATCATCTATGCATCTCATACATAGTTCAACATCATCTGTTGACTACCTTCCATGGTTTACACATAGTTGACCATCATCCATTCATATCTGACATAGTTCACCATCATCTGTTGAATATCTTCCATGGTTCACACATGATTGACCATTATCTATTCATCTCTGACATAGTTCACCATCATCTGTTGACTATCTTCCATGGTTCACACAAAGTTAACCATCATCTATGCATCTCATACATAGTTTAACATCATCTGTTGACTATCTTCCGGGGATTACACATAGGTTACCATAATCTATTAATCTCTGACATAGTTCACCATCATCTGTTGACTATCTTCCATGGTTCACACTTGATTGACCATCATCTATGCATGTCACACATAGTTTAACATCATCTCCTGACTACCTTCCCTGGTTCACACATGATTGACCATCATCTATGCATCTCATACATAGTTCAACATCATCTGTTGATTATCTTCCATGGTTCACACATGATTGACTATCATCTAGTCATCTCTGACATAGTTCACCATCATATGTTGACTATCTTCCATGGTTCCCACATAGTTGACCATCATCTATGCATCTCATACATAGTTCACCATCATCTGTGAACTATCTTCCATGTTTCACACATGATTGACCATCATCTATTCATCTCTGACATAGTTCACCATTATTTGTTAACTATCTTCCGTGGTTCACACATGATTGACCATCATTTATTCATCTCTGACATAGTTCACCATCATCTGTTGACTATCTTCCATGGTTCACACATGGTTGACCATCATCAATGCATCTCATACATAGTTCAACATCATCTGTGGACTACCTTACGTGGTTTACACATAGTTGACCATCATCTATTCATCTCTAACATAGTTCACCATTATCTGTTGACTATCTTCCATGGTTCACACATGATCGACCGTCATCTATGCATCTCATAAATAGTTCAACATTATCTCCTGACTACCATCCATGGTTCACACATGATTGACCATCATCTATGCATCTCATACATAGTTCAACATCATCTGTTGACTATCTTCCAAGGTTCACACATGATTGACCATCATCTATTCATCTCTGATAAAGTTTCCCATCATTTTTTGACTATCTTCCATGGTTCACACATAGTTGACCATCATCTATGCAAATCATACATAGTTCAACATCATCTGTTGACTACTTTCCATGGTTTACACATAGTTAACCATCATCTATTCATCTCTGACATAGTTCACCTGTTGACTATCTTCCATGGTTCACACATAGTTGACCATCATCTATGCATCTTATACATAGTTCAACATCATCTGTTGACTACCTTCCATGGTTTACACATAGTTGACCATCATCCATTCATATTTGACATAGTTTACCATCATCTATTGACTATCTTCCATGGTTCACACATGATTGACCATCATCTATGCCTCTCATACATAGTTCAACATCATCTGTTGACTACCTTCTGTGGTTTACACATAGTTGACCATCATCTATTCATCTCTGACATAGTTCACCATCATCTGTTGACTATCTTCCATGGTTCACACATGATTGACCATCATCTATGCATCTCATACATAGTTCAACATCATCTGTTGACTATCTTCCATGGTTCACATATGATTGACCATCATCTATTCATCTCTGACATAGTTCACCATCATCTGTTGACTATCTTCCATGGTTCACACATAGTTAACCATCATCTATGCATCTCATACATAGTTCAACATCATCTGTTGACTACCTTCCATGGTTTACACATAGTTGACCATCATCCATTCATATCTGACATAGTTCACCATCATCTGTTGAATATCTTCCATGGTTCACACATGATTGACCATTATCTATTCATCTCTGACATAGTTCACCATCATCTGTTGACTATCTTCCATGTTTCACACAAAGTTAACCATCATCTATGCATCTCATACATAGTTTAACATCATCTGTTGACTATCTTCCGGGGATTACACATAGGTTACCATAATCTATTCATCTCTGACATAGTTCACCATCATCTGTTGACTATCTTCCATGGTTCACACTTGATTGACCATCATCTATGCATGTCACACATAGTTTAACATCATCTCCTGACTACCTTCCCTGGTTCACACATGATTGACCATCATCTATGCATCTCATACATAGTTCAACATCATCTGTTGATTATCTTCCATGGTTCACACATGATTGACTATCATCTAGTCATCTCTGACATAGTTCACCATCATATGTTGACTATCTTCCATGGTTCCCACATAGTTGACCATCATCTATGCATCTCATACATAGTTCACCATCATCTGTGAACTATCTTCCATGTTTCACACATGATTGACCATCATCTATTCATCTCTGACATAGTTCACCATTATTTGTTAACTATCTTCCGTGGTTCACACATGATTGACCATCATTTATTCATCTCTGACATAGTTCACCATCATCTGTTGACTATCTTCCATGGTTCACACATGGTTGACCATCATCAATGCATCTCATACATAGTTCAACATCATCTGTGGACTACCTTACGTGGTTTACACATAGTTGACCATCATCTATTCATCTCTAACATAGTTCACCATTATCTGTTGACTATCTTCCATGGTTCACAAATGATTGACCATCATCTATGCATCTCATACATAGTTCAACATTATCTCTTGACTACCTTCCATGGTTCACACATAATTGACCATCATCTATGCATCTCATACATAGTTCAACATCATCTGTTGATTATCTTACATGGTTCACACATGATTGTCTATCATCTAGTCATCTCTGACATAGTTCACCATCATATGTTGACTATCTTCCATGGTTCACACATAGTTAACCATCATCTATGCATCTCATACGTAGTTCAACATCATCTGTTGACTACCTTCCATGGTTTACACATAGTTGACCATCATCCATTCATATCTGACATAGTTCAACATCATCTGTTGACTATCTTTCATGGTTCACACATGATTACCCATCATATATTCATCTCTGACATAGTTCACCATTATTTATTGACTATCTTCCGTGGTTCACACATGATTAACCATCATCTATTCATCTCTGACATAGTTCAGCATCATCTGTTGACTATCTTCCATGGTTCACACATGGTTGACCATCATCAATGCATCTCATACATAGTTCAACATCATCTATTGACTACCTTCCGGGGTTTACACATAGTTGACCATCATCTATTCATCTCTGACATAGTTCACCATCATCTGGTGACTATCTTCCATGGTTCACACATGATTGACCCTCATCTATGCATCTCATACATAGTTCAACATCATATGTTGACTATCTTCCATGGTTCACACATGATTGACCATCATCTATTCATCTCTGACATAGTTCACCATCATCTGTTGACTATCTTCCATGGTTCACACATAGTTAACCATCATCTATGCATCTCATACATAGTTAAACATCATCTGTTGACTACCTTCCATGGTTTACACATAGTTGACCATCATTTATTCATCTCTGACATAGTTCACCATCACCTGTTGAGTATCTTCCATGGTTCACACATAGGTTACCCTCATCTATGCATCTCATACATAGTTCAACATCATCTGTTGACTACTTTCCACGGTTTACACATAGTTGACCATCATCCATTCAAATCTGACATAGTTCACCATCATCTGTTGACTATCTTCCATGGTTCACACATGATTAACCATCATCTATGCATCTCATACATAGTTTAACATCATCTCCTGACTACCTTCCCTGGGTCACACATGATTGACCATCATCTATGCATCTCATACATAGTTCAACATCATCTGTTGATTATCTTGCATGGTTCACACATGATTGACCATCATCTAGTCATCTCTGAAATAGTTCACCATCATCTGTTGACTATCTTCCATGGTTCACACATAGTTGACCATCGTCTATGCATCTCATACATTGTTCAACATCATCTGTTGACTACCTTCCATGGTTTACACATAGTTTACCATCTTCCATTCATATCTGACATAGTTCAACATTATCTGTTGATTATCTTCCATGGTTCACACATGATTGACCATCATCTATTCATCTCTGACATAGTTCACCATCATCTCCTGACTATCTTCCATGGTTCCCACATAGTTGACCATCATCTATGCATCTCATACATAGTTCACCATCATCTGTGAACTATCTTCCATGTTTCACACATGATTGACCATCATCTATTCATCTCTGACATAGTTCACCATTATTTGTTAACTATCTTCCGTGGTTCACACATGATTGACCATCATTTATTCATCTTTGACATAGTTCACCATCATCTGTTGACTATCTTCCATGGTTCACACATGGTTGACCATCATCAATGCATCTCATACATAGTTCAACATCATCTGTGGACTACCTTACGTGGTTTACACATAGTTGACCATCATCTATTCATCTCTAACATAGTTCACCATTATCTGTTGACTATCTTCCATGGTTCACAAATGATTGACCATCATCTATGCATCTCATACATAGTTCAACATTATCTCTTGACTACCTTCCATGGTTCACACATAATTGACCATCATCTATGCATCTCATACATAGTTCAACATCATCTGTTGATTATCTTACATGGTTCACACATGATTGACTATCATCTAGTCATCTCTAACATAGTTCACCATCATATGTTGACTATCTTCCATGGTTCACACATAGTTAACCATCATCTATGCATCTCATACATAGTTCAACATCATCTGTTGACTACCTTCCATGGTTTACACATAGTTGACCATCATCCATTCATATCTGACATAGTTCAACATCATCTGTTGACTATCTTCCATGGTTCACACATGATTAACCATCATCTATTCATCTCTGACATAGTTCACCATTATTTGTTGACTATCTTCCGTGGTTCACACATGATTAACCATCATCTATTCATCTCTGACATAGTTCACCATCATCTGTTGACTATCTTCCATGGTTTACACATGGTTGACCATCATCAATGCATCTCATACATAGTTCAACATCATCTGTTAACTACCTTCCATGGTTTACACATAGTTGACCATCATCCATTCATATCTGACATAGTTCAACATCATCTGTTGACTATCTTCCATGGTTCACACATGATTGACCATCATCTATTCATCTCTGACATAGTTCACCATTATTTGTTGACTATCTTCCGTGGTTCACACATGATTAACCATCATCTATTCATCTCTGACATAGTTCACCATCATCTGTTGACTATCTTCCATGGTTCACACATGGTTGACCATCATCAATGCATCTCATACATAGTTCAACATCATCTATTGACTACCTTCCGTGGTTTACACATAGTTAACCATCATCTATTCATCTCTGACATAGTTCACCATCATCTGGTGACTATCTTCCATGGTTCACACATGATTGACCCTCATCTATGCATCTCATACATAGTTCAACATCATCTCCTGACTACCTTCAATGATTCACACATGATTGACCATCATCTATGCATCTCATACATAGTTCAACATCATATGTTGACTATCTTCCATGGTTCACACATGATTGACCATCATCTATTCATCTCTGACATAGTTCACCATCATCTGTTGACTATCTTCCATGGTTCACACATATTTAACCATCATCTATGCATCTCATACATAGTTAAACATCATCTGTTGACTACCTTCCATGGTTTACACATAGTTGACCATCATTTATTCATCTCTGACATAGTTCACCATCACCTGCTGAGTATCTTCCATGGTTCACACATAGGTTACCCTCATCTATGCATCTCATACATAGTTCAACATCATTTGTTGACTACTTTCCACGGTTTACACATAGTTGACCATCATCCATTCAAATCTGACATAGTTCACCATCATCTGTTGACTATCTTCCATGGTTCACACATGATTAACCATCATCTATGCATCTCATACATAGTTTAACATCATCTCCTGACTACCTTCCCTGGTTCACACATGATTGACCATCATCTATGCATCTCATACATAGTTCAACATCATCTGTTGATTAACTTGCATGGTTCACACATGATTGACCATCATCTAGTCATCTCTGAAATGGTTCACCATCATCTGTTGACTATCTTCCATGGTTCACACATAGTTGACCATCATCTATGCATCTCATACATAGTTCAACATCATCTGTTGACTACCTTCCATGGTTTACACATAGTTGACCATCTTCCATTCATATCTGACATAGTTCAACATTATCTGTTGATTATCTTCCATGGTTCACACATGATTGACCATCATCTATTCATCTCTGACATAGTTCACCATCATCTCCTGACTATCTTCCATGGTTCCCACATAGTTGACCATCATCTATGCATCTCATACATAGTTCACCATCATCTGTGAACTATCTTCCATGTTTCACACATGATTGACCATCATCTATTCTTCTCTGACATAGTTCACCATTATTTGTTAACTATCTTCCGTGGTTCACACATGATTGACCATCATTTATTCATCTCTGACATAGTTCACCATCATCTGTTGACTATCTTCCATGGTTCACACATGGTTGACCATCATCAATGCATCTCATACATAGTTCAACATCATATGTGGACTACCTTACGTGGTTTACACATAGTTGACCATCATCTATTCATCTCTAACATAGTTCACCATTATCTGTTGACTATCTTCCATGGTTCACAAATGATTGACCATCATCTATGCATCTCATACATAGTTCAACATTATCTCTTGACTACCTTCCATGGTTCACACATAATTGACCATCATCTATGCATCTCATACATAGTTCAACATCATCTGTTGATTATCTTACATGGTTCACACATGATTGACTATCATCTAGTCATCTCTGACATAGTTCACCATCATATGTTGACTATCTTCCATGGTTCACACATAGTTAACCATCATCTATGCATCTCATACATAGTTCAACATCATCTGTTGACTACCTTCCATGGTTTACACATAGTTGACCCTCATCCATTCATATCTGACATAGTTCAACATCATCTGTTGACTGTCTTCCATGGTTCACACATGATTAACCATCATCTATTCATCTCTGACATAGTTCACCATTATTTGTTGACTATCTTCTGTGGTTCACACATGATTAACCATCATCTATTCATCTCTGACATAGTTCACCATCATCTGGTGACTATCTTCCATGGTTCACACATGATTGACCATCATCTATGCATCTCATACATAGTTCAACATCATCTCCTGACTACCTTCAATGGTTCACACATTATTGACCATCATCTATGCATCTCATACATAGTTCAACATCATATGTTGACTATCTTCCATGGTTCACACATGATTGACCATCATCTATTCATTTCTGACATAGTTCACCATCATCTGTTGACTATCTTCCATGGTTCACACATAGTTAACCATCATCTATGCATCTCATACATAGTTAAACATCATCTGTTGACTACCTTCCATGGTTTACACATAGTTGACCATCATCTATTCATCTCTGACATAGTTCACCATCACCTGTTGAGTATCTTCCATGGTTCACACATAGGTTACCCTCATCTATGCATCTCATACATAGTTCAACATCATCTGTTGACTACTTTCCATGGTTTACACCTAGTTGACCATCATCCATTCATATCTGACATAGTTCACCATCATCTGTAGACTATCTTCCATGGTTCACACATGATTAACCATCATCTATGCATCTCATACATAGTTTAACATCATCTCCTGACTACCTTCCCTGGTTCACACATGATTGACCATCATCTATGCATTTCATACATAGTTCAACATCATCTGTTGATTATCTTGCATGGTTCACACATGATTGACCATCATCTAGTCATCTCTGACATAGTTCACCATCATCTGTTGACTATCTTCCATGGTTCACACATAGTTGACCATCATCTATGCATCTCATACATAGTTCAACATCATCTGTTGACTACCTTCCATGGTTTACACATAGTTGACCATGATGCATTCATATCTGACATAGTTCAACATTATCTGTTGATTATCTTCCATGGTTCACACATGATTGACCATCATCTATTCATCTCTGACATAGTTCACCATCATCTCCTGACTATCTTCCATGGTCACACATAGTTGACCATCATCTATGCATCTCATACATAGTTCACCATCATCTGTTAACTATCATCCATGTTTCACACATGATTGACCATCATCTATTCATCTCTGACATAGTTCACCATTATTTGTTGACTATCTTCCGTGGTTCACACATGATTGACCATCATCTTTGCATCTCATACATAGTTCAACATCATCTGTTGACTATCTTCCATGGTTCACACATGATTGACCATCATCTATTCATCTCTGACATACTTCCCCATCATCTGTTGACTATCTTCCATGGTTAACACATAGTTGACCATCATCTATGCAAATCATACATAGTTCAACATCATCTGTTGACTACCTTCCATGGTTTACACTTAGTTGACCATCATCTATTCATCTCTGACATAGTTCACCATCATCTGTTGACTATCTTCCATGGTTCACACATAGTAGACCATCATCTATGCATCTTATACATAGTTCAACATCATCTGTTGACTACCTTCCAAGGTTTACACATAGTTGCGATCATCCATTCATATCTGACATAGTTTACCATCATCTGTTGACTATCTTCCATGGCTCACACATTATTTACCATCATCTATGCATCTCATACATAGTTCAACATCATCTGTTGACTACCTTCTGTGGTTTACACATAGTTGACCATCAGCTATTCGTCTCTGACATAGTTCACCATCATTTGTTGAGTATCTTCCATGGTTCACACATGATTGACCATCATCTATGCATCTCATACATAGTTCAACATCATCTGTTGACTATCTTCCATGGTTCACATATGATTGACCATCATCTATTCATCTCTAACATAGTTCACCATCAGCTGTTGACTATCTTCCATGGTTCACACATAGTTAACCATCATCTATGCATCTCATACATAGTTCAACATCATCTGTTGACTACCTTCCATGGTTTACACATATTTGACCATCATCCATTCATATCTGACATAGTTCACCATCATCTGTTGACTATCTTCCATGGTTCACACATGATTGACCATCATCTATTCATCTCTGACATAGTTCACCATCATCTGTTGACTATCTTCCATGGTTCACACATAGTTAACCATCATCTATGTATCTCATACATAGTTCAACATCATCTGTTGACTACCTTCCATGGTTTACACATAGTTGACCATCATCCATTCATATCTGACATAGTTCAACATCATCTGTTGACTATCCTCCATGGTTCACACATGATTGACCATCATCTATTCATCTCTGACATAGTTCACCATTATATGTTGACTATCTTCCGTGGTTCACACATGATTAACCATCATCTATTCATCTCTGACATAGTTCACCATCATCTGTTGACTATCTTCCATGGTTCACACCTGGTTGACCATCATCAATGCATCTCATACATAGTTCAACATTATCTGTTGACTACCTTCCGTGGTTTACACATAGTTGACCATCATCTATTCATCTCTGACATAGTTCACCATCATCTGGTGACTATCTTCCATGGTTCACACATGATTGACCATCATCTATGCATCTCATACATAGTTCAACATCATCTCCTGACTACCTTCAATGGTTCAAACATGATTGACCATCATCTATGCATCTCATACATAGTTCAACATCATCTGTTGACTATCTTCCATGGTTCACACATGATTGACCATCATCTAGTCATCTTTGACATAGTTCACCATCATCTGTTGACTATCTTCCATGGTTCACACATAGTTAACCATCATCTATGCATCTCATACATAGTTAAATATCATCTGTTGACTAACTTCCATGGTTTACACATAGTTGACCATCATCTATTCATATCTGACATAGTTCACCATCACCTGTTGAGTATCTTCCATGGTTCACACATAGGTTACCCTCATCTATGCATCTCATACTTAGTTCAACATCATCTGCTGATTATCTTCCATGGTTCACACATGATTGACCATCATCTAGTAATCTCTGACATAGTTCACCATCATCTGTTGACTATCTTCCATGGTTCACACATAGTTGACCATAATCTATGCTTCTCATACATACTTCAACATCATCTGTTGACTACCTTCCATGGTTTACACATAGTTGACCGTCATCCATTCATATCTGACATAGTTCAACATTATCTATTGACTATCTTCCATGGTTCACACATGATTGACCATCATCTATTCATCTCTGACATAGTTCACCATCATCTCCTGACTATCTTCCATGGTCCACACATAGTTGACCATCATCTATGCATCTCATACATAGTTCACCATCATCTGTTAACTATCTTCCATGTTTCACACATGATTGACCATCATCTATTCATCTCTGACATAGTTCACCATTATTTGTTTACTATCTTCCGTGTTTCACACATGATTGACCATCATTTATTCATCTCGGACATAGTTCACCATCATCTGTTGACTATCTTCCCTGGTTCACACATGGTTGACCATCATCAATGCATGTCATACATAGTTCAACATCATCTGTGGACTACCTTCCGTGGATTACACATATTTGACCATCATCTATTCATCTCTGACATAGTTCACCATTATCTGTTGACTATCTTCCATGGTTCACACATGATTGACCATCATCTATATATCTCATACATAGTTCAACATTATCTCCTGACTACCTTCCATGGTTCACATATGATTGACCATCATCTATGCATCTCATACATAGTTCAACATCATCTGTTGACTATCTTCCATGGTTCACACATGATTGACCATCATCTATTCATCTCTGACATAGTTCCCCATGATCTGTTCACTATCTTCCATGGTTCACACATAGATGACCATCATCTATGCAAATCATACATAGTTCAACATCATCTGTTGACTACCTTCCTTGGTTTACACTTAGTTGACCATCATATATTCATCTCTGACATAGTTCACCATCATCTGTTGACTATCTTCCATGGTTCACACATAGTTGACCATCATCTATGCATCTTATACATAGTTCAACATCATCTGTTGACTACCTTCCATGGTTTACACATAGTTGACCATCATCCATTTATATCTGACATAGTTTACCATCATCTGTTGACTATCTTCCATGGTTCACACATGATTAACCATCATCTATGCATCTCATACATAGTTCAACATCATCTGTTGACTACCTTCTGTGGTTTACACATAGTTGACCATCATCTATTCATCTCTGACATAGTTCACCATCATCTGTTGACTATCTTCCATGGTTCACACATGATTGACCATCATCTTTGCATCTCATACATAGTTCAACATCATCTGTTGACTATCTTCCATGGTTCACATATGATTGACCATCATCTATTCATCTCTGACATAGTTCACCATCAGCTATTGACTATCTTCCATGGTTCACACATAGTTAACCATTATCTATGCATCTCATACATAGTTCAACATCATCTGTTGACTACCTTCCATGGTTTACACATAGTTGACCATCATCCATTCATATCTGACATAGTTCACCATCATCTGTTGACTATCTTCCATGGTTCACACATGATTAACCATCATCTATTCAACTCTGACATAGTTCACCATCATCTGTTGACTATCTTCCATGGTTCACACATAGTTAACCATCATCTATGCATCTCATACATAGTTCAACATCATATGTTGCTTATCTTCCATGGTTCACACATGATTGACTATCATCTAGTCATCTCTGACATAGTTCACCATCATCTGTTGACTATCTTCCATGGTTCACACATAGTTGACCATCATCTATATATCTCATACATAGTTCAACATTATCTCCTGACTACCTTCCATGGTTCACATATGATTGACCATCATCTATGCATCTCATACATAGTTCAACATCATCTGTTGACTATCTTCCATGGTTCACACATGATTGACCATCATCTATTCATCTCTGACATAGTTCCCCATGATCTGTTCACTATCTTCCATGGTTCACACATAGATGACCATCATCTATGCAAATCATACATAGTTCAACATCATCTGTTGACTACCTTCCTTGGTTTACACTTAGTTGACCATCATATATTCATCTCTGACATAGTTCACCATCATCTGTTGACTATCTTCCATGGTTCACACATAGTTGACCATCATCTATGCATCTTATACATAGTTCAACATCATCTGTTGACTACCTTCCATGGTTTACACATAGTTGACCATCATCCATTTATATCTGACATAGTTTACCATCATCTGTTGACTATCTTCCATGGTTCATACATGATTAACCATCATCTATGCATCTCATACATAGTTCAACATCATCTGTTGACTACCTTCTGTGGTTTACACATAGTTGACCATCATCTATTCATCTCTGACATAGTTCACCATCATCTGTTGACTATCTTCCATGGTTCACACATGATTGACCATCATCTATGCATCTCATACATAGTTCAACATCATCTGTTGACTATCTTCCATGGTTCACATATGATTGACCATCATCTATTCATCTCTGAGATAGTTCACCATCAGCTATTGACTATCTTCCATGGTTCACACATAGTTAACCATTATCTATGCATCTCATACATAGTTCAACATCATCTGTTGACTACCTTCCATGGTTTACACATAGTTGACCATCATCCATTCATATCTGACATAGTTCACCATCATCTGTTGACTATCTTCCATGGTTCACACATGATTAACCATCATCTATTCAACTCTGACATAGTTCACCATCATCTGTTGACTATCTTCCATGGTTCACACATAGTTAACCATCATCTATGCATCTCATACATAGTTCAACATCATATGTTGCTTATCTTCCATGGTTCACACATGATTGACTATCATCTAGTCATCTCTGACATAGTTCACCATCATCTGTTGACTATCTTCCATGGTTCACACATAGTTGACCATCATCTATGCATCTCATACATAGTTCAACATCATATGTTGACTACCTTCCGTGGTTTACACATAGTTGACCATCATCTATTCATCTCTGACATAGTTCACCATCATCTGGTGACTATCTTCCATGGTTCACACATGTTTGACCATCATTTATGCATCTCATACATAGTTCAACATCATCTCCTGACTATCTTCAATGGTTCACACATGACTGACCATCATCTATGCATCTCATACATAGTTCAACATCATCTGTTGACTATCTTCCATGGTTCACACATGATTAACCATCATCTATTCATCTCTGACATAGTTCACCATCATCTGTTGACTATCTTCCATGGTTCACACATAGTTAACCATCATCTATGCATCTCATACATAGTTAAACATCATCTGTTGACTACCTTCCATGGTTTACACATAGTTGACCATCATCTATTCATCTCTGACATATTTCACCATCACCTGTTGAGTATCTTCCATGGTTCACACATAGGTTACCCTCATCTATGCATCTCATACATAGTTCAACATCATCTGTTGACTACTTTCCATGGTTTACACATAGTTGACCATCATCCATTCATATCTGACATAGTTCACCATCATCTGTTGACTATCTTCCATGGTTCACACATGATTAACCATGATCTATGCATCTCATACATAGTTTAACATCATCTCCTGACTACCTTCCCTGGTTCACACATGATTGACCATCATCTATGCATCTCATACATAGTTCAACATCATCTGTTGATTATCTTCCATGGTTCACACAAGATTGACCATCATCTAGTCATCTCTGACATAGTTCACCATCATCTGTTGACTATCTTCCATGGTTCACACATAGTTGACCATCATCTATGCATCTCACACATAGTTCAACATCATCTGTTGACTACCTTCCATGGTTTGCACATAGTTGACCATCATCCATTCATATCTGACATAGTTCAACATTATCTGTTGACTATCTTCCATGGTTCACACATGATTGACCATCATCTATTCATCTCTGACAGAGTTCACGATCATCTCCTGACTATCTTCCATGGTTCACACATAGTTGACCATCATCTATAAATCTCATACATAGTTCACCATCATCTGTTGACTATCTTCCATGGTTCACACATGATTGACCATAATCTATTCATCTCTGACATAGTTCACCATTATTTGTTGACTATCTTCCGTGGTTCAAACATGATTGACCGTCATCTATCCATCTCTGACATAGTTCACCATCATCTGTTGACTATCTTCCATGGTTTACACATGATTGACCATCATCAATGCATCTCATACATAGTTCAACATCATCTGTTGACTACCTTCCGTGGTTTACACATAGTTGACCATCATCTATTCATCTCTGACATAGTTCACCATCATCTGGTGACTATCTTCCATGGTTCACACATGATTGACCATCATCTATGCATCTCATACATAGTTCAACATCATCTCCTGACTACCTTCAATGGTTCACACATGACTGACCATCATCTATGCATCTCATACATAGTTCAACATCATCTGTTGACTATCTTCCATGGTTCAACATGATTAACCATCATCTATTCATCTCTGACATAGTTCACCATCATCGGTTGACTATCTTCCATGGTTCACACATAGTTAACCATCATCTATGCATCTCATACATAGTTAAACATCATCTGTTGACTATCTTCCATGGTTTACACATGATTGACCATCATCAATGCATCTCATACATAGTTCAACATGATCTGTTGACTACCTTCCGTGGTTTACACATAGTTGACCATCATCTATTCATCTCTGACATAGTTCACCATCATCTGGTGACTATCTTCCATGGTTCACACATGATTGACCATCATCTATGCATCTCATACATAGTTCAACATCATCTCCTGACTACCTTCAATGGTTCACACATGACTGACCATCATCTATGCATCTCATACATAGTTCAACATCATCTGTTGACTATCTTCCATGGTTCAACATGATTAACCATCATCTATTCATCTCTGACATAGTTCACCATCATCTGTTGACTATCTTCCATGGTTCACACATAGTTAACCATCATCTATGCATCTCATACATAGTTAAACATCATCTGTTGACTACCTTCCATGGTTTACACATAGTTGACCATCATCTATTCATCTCTGACATAGTTCACCATCACCTGTTGAGTATCTTCCATGGTTCACACATAGGTTACCCTCATCTATGCATCTCATACATAGTTCAACATCATCTGTTGACTACTTTCCATGGTTTACACATAGTTGACCATCATCCATTCATATCTGACATAGTTCACCGTCATCTGTTGACTATCTTCCATGGTTCACACATGATTAAGCATGATCTATGCATCTCATACATATTTTAACATCATCTCCTGACTACCTTCCCTGGTTCGCACATGATTGACCATCATCTATGCATCTCATACATAGTTCAACATCATCTGTTGATTATCTTCCATGGTTCACACATGATTGACCATCATCTAGTCATCTCTGACATAGTTCACCATCATCTGTTGACTATCTTCCATGGTTCACACATAGTTGACCATCATCTATGCATCTCACACATAGTTCAACATCATCTGTTGACTACCTTCCATGGTTTACACATAGTTGACCATCATCCATTCATATCTGACATAGTTCAACATTATTTGTTGACTATCTTCCATGGTTCACACATGATTGACCATCATCTATTCATCTCTGACATAGTTCATGATCATCTCCTGACTATCTTCCATGGTTCACACATAGTTGACCATCATCTATAAATCTCATACATAGTTCACCATCATCTGTTGACTATCTTCCATGGTTCACACATGATTGACCATAATCTATTCATCTCTGACATAGTTCACCATTATTTGTTTACTATCTTCCGTGGTTCACACATGATTGACCATCATATATTCATCTCTGACATAGTTCACCATCATCTGTTGACTATCTTCGTTGGTTTACACATGATTGACCATCATCAATGCATCTCATACATAGTTCAACATCATCTGTTGATAATCTTCCATGGTTTACACATGATTGACTATCATCTAGTCATCTCTGACATATTTCACCATCATCTGTTATCTATCTTCCATGGTTCACACATAGTTGACCATCATCTATGCATCTCATACATAGTTCAACATCATCTGTTGACTACCTTTCGTGGTTTACACATATTTGACCATCATCTATTCATCTCTGACATCGTTCTCCATTATCTGTTGACTATCTTCCATGGTTCACACATGATTGACCATCATCTATGCATCTCATACATAGTTCAACATTATCTCCTGACTACCTTCCATGGTTCACACATGATTGACCATCATCTATGCATCCCATACATAGTTCATCATCATCTGTTGACTATCTTCCAAGGTTCACACATGATTGACCATCATCTATTCATCTCTGACATAGTTCCCCATCATCTGTTGACTATCTTCCATGGTTCACACATAGTTGACCATCATCTATGCAAATCATACATAGTTCAACATCATCTCTTGACTACCTTCCATGGTTTAGACTTAGTTGACCATCATCTATTCATCTCTGACATAGTTCACCATCATCTATTGACTATCTTCCATGGTTCACACATAGTTCACCATCATCTAGGCATCTTATACATAGTTCAACATCATCTGATGACTACCTTCCATGGTTTACACATAGTTGACCATCATCCATTCATATCTGACATAGTTTACCATCATCTGTTGACTATCTTCCATGGTTCACACATGACTGACCATCATCTATGCATCTCATACATAGTTCAACATCATCTGTTGACTACCTTCTGTGGTTTACACATAGTTGACCATCATCTATTCATCTCTGACATAGTTCACCATCATTTGTTGACTATCTTCCATGGTTCACACATGATTGACCATCATCTATGCATCTCATACATGGTTCAACATCATCTGTTAACTATCTTCCATGGTTCACATATGATTGACCATCATCTATTCATCTCTGTCATAGTTCACCATCAGCTGTTGACTATCTTCCATGGTTCACACATAGTTAAGCATCATCTATGCATCTCATACATAGTTCAACATCATCTGTTGACTACCTTCCATGGTTTACACATAGTTGACCATCATCTATTCATCTCTGACATAGTTCACCATCACCTGTTGAGTATCTTCCATGGTTCACACATAGGTTACCCTCGTCTATGCATCTCATACATAGTTCAACATCATCTGTTGACTACTTTCCATGGTTTACACATAGTTGACCATCATCCATTCATATCTGACATAGTTCACCATCATCTGTTGACTATCTTCCATGGTTCACACATGATTAACCATGATCTATGCATCTCATACATAGTTTAACATCATCCCCTGACTACCTTCCCTGGTTCACACATGATTGACCATCATCTATGCATCTCATACATAGTTCAACATCATCTGTTGATTATGTTCCATGGTTCACACATGATTGACCATCATCTAGTCATCTCTGACATAGTTCACCATCATCTGTTGACTATCTTCCATGGTTCACACATAGTTGACCGTCATCTATGCATCTCACACATAGTTCAACATCATCTGTTGACTACCTTCCATGGTTTACACATTGTTGACCATCATCCATTCATATCTGACATAGTTCAACATTATCTGTTGACTATCTTCCATGGTTCACACATGATTGACCATCATCTATTCATCTCTGAAATAGCTCACGATCATCTCCTAACTATCTTCCATGGTTCACACATAGTTGACCATCATCTATAAATCTCATACATAGTTCACCATCATCTGTTGACTATCGTCCATGGTTCACACATGATTGACCATAATCTATTCATCTCTGACATAGTTCAGCATTATTTGTTGACTATCTTCCGTGGTTCACTCATGATTGACCATCATCTATTCATCTCTGACATAGTTCACCATCATCTGTTGACTATCTTCCATGGTTTACACATGATTGACCATCATCAATGCATCTCATACACAGTTCAACATCATCTGTTGATAATCTTCCATGGTTTACACATGATTGACTATCATCTAGTCATCTCTGACATAGTTCACCATCATCTGTTGACTATCTTCCATGGTTCACACATATTTGACCATCATCTATGCATCTCATACATAGTTCAACATCATCTGTTGACTACCTTTCGTGGTTTACACATATTTGACCATCATCTATTCATCTCTGACATCGTTCTCCATTATCTGTTGACTATCTTCCATGGTTCACACATGATTGACCATCATCTATGCATCTCATACATAGTTCAACATTATCTCCTGACTACCTTCCATGGTTCACACATGATTGACCATCATCTATGCATCTCATACATAGTACATCATCATCTGTTGACTATCTTCCATGGTTCACACATGATTGACCATCATCTATTCATCTCTGACATAGTTCCCCATCATCTGTTGACTATCTTCCATGGTTCACACATAGTTGACCATCATCTAAGCAAATCATACATAGTTCAACATCATCTGTTGACTACCTTCCATGGTTTAGACTTAGTTGACCATCATCTATTCATCTCTGACATAGTTCACCATCATCTGTTGACTATCTTCCATGGTTCACACATAGTTGACCATCATCTATTCATCTCTGAAATAGCTCACGATCATCTCCTAACTATCTTCCATGGTTCACACATAGTTGACCATCATCTATAAATCTCATACATAGTTCACCATCATCTGTTGACTATCTTCCATGGTTCACACATGATTGACCATAATCTATACATAGTTCAACATTATCTGTTGACTATCTTCCATGGTTCACACATGATTGACCATCATCTATTCATCTCTGAAATAGCTCACGATCATCTCCTGACTATCTTCCATGGTTCACACATAGTTGACCATCATCTATTCATCTCTGACATAGTTCACCATCATTTGTTGACTATCTTCCATGGTTCACACATGATTGACCATCATCTATGCATCTCATACATGGTTCAACATCATCTGTTGACTATCTTCCATGGTTCACATATGATTGACCATCATCTATTCATCTCTCTCATAGTTCACCATCAGCTGTTGACTATCTTCCATGGTTCACACATAGTTAAGCATCATCTATGCATCTCATACATAGTTCAACATCATCTGTTGACTACCTTCCATGGTTTACACATAGTTGACCATCATCTATTCATCTCTGACATAGTTCACCATCACCTGTTGAGTATCTTCCATGGTTCACACATAGGTTACCCTCGTCTATGCATCTCATACATAGTTCAACATCATCTGTTGACTACTTTCCATGGTTTACACATAGTTGACCATCATCCATTCATATCTGACATAGTTCACCATCATCTGTTGACTATCTTCCATGGTTCACACATGATTAACCATGATCTATGCATCTCATACATAGTTTAACATCATCCCCTGACTACCTTCCCTGGTTCACACATGATTGACCATCATCTATGCATCTCATACATAGTTCAACATCATCTGTTGATTATCTTCCATGGTTCACACATGATTGACCATCATCTAGTCATCTCTGACATAGTTCACCATCATCTGTTGACTATCTTCCATGGTTCACACATAGTTGACCGTCATCTATGCATCTCACACATAGTTCAACATCATCTGTTGACTACCTTCCATGGTTTACACATTGTTGACCATCATCCATTCATATCTGACATAGTTCAACATTATCTGTTGACTATCTTCCATGGTTCACACATGATTGACCATCATCTATTCATCTCTAAAATAGCTCACGATCATCTCCTAACTATCTTCCATGGTTCACACATAGTTGACCATCATCTATAAATCTCATACATAGTTCACCATCATCTGTTGACTATCGTCCATGGTTCACACATGATTGACCATAATCTATTCATCTCTGACATAGTTCAGCATTATTTGTTGACTATCTTCCGTGGTTCACTCATGATTGACCATCATCTATTCATCTCTGACATAGTTCACCATCATCTGTTGACTATCTTCCATGGTTTACACATGATTGACCATCATCAATGCATCTCATACACAGTTCAACATCATCTGTTGATAATCTTCCATGGTTTACACATGATTGACTATCATCTAGTCATCTCTGACATAGTTCACCATCATCTGTTGACTATCTTCCATGGTTCACACATATTTGACCATCATCTATGCATCTCATACATAGTTCAACATCATCTGTTGACTACCTTTCGTGGTTTACACATATTTGACCATCATCTATTCATCTCTGACATCGTTCTCCATTATCTGTTGACTATCTTCCATGGTTCACACATGATTGACCATCATCTATGCATCTCATACATAGTTCAACATTATCTCCTGACTACCTTCCATGGTTCACACATGATTGACCATCATCTATGCATCTCATACATAGTACATCATCATCTGTTGACTATCTTCCATGGTTCACACATGATTGACCATCATCTATTCATCTCTGACATAGTTCCCCATCATCTGTTGACTATCTTCCATGGTTCACACATAGTTGACCATCATCTAAGCAAATCATACATAGTTCAACATCATCTGTTGACTACCTTCCATGGTTTAGACTTAGTTGACCATCATCTATTCATCTCTGACATAGTTCACCATCATCTGTTGACTATCTTCCATGGTTCACACATAGTTGACCATCATCTATGCATCTTATACATAGTTCAACATCATCTGATGACTACCTTCCATGGTTTACACATAGTTGACCATCATCCATTCATATCTGACATAGTTTACCATCATCTGTTGACTATCTTCCATGGTTCACACATGATTGACCATCATCTATGCATCTCATACATAGTTCAACATCATCTGTTGACTACCTTCTGTGGTTTACACATAGTTGACCATCATCTATTCATCTCTGACATAGTTCACCATCATCTGTTGACTATCTTCCATGGTTCACACATGATTGACCATCATCTATGCATCTCATACATGGTTCAACATCATCTGTTGATTATCTTCCATGGTTCACATATGATTGACCATCATCTATTCATCTCTGTCATAGTTCACCATCAGCTGTTGATTATCTTCCATGGTTCACACATAGTTAAGCATCATCTATGCATCTCATACATAGTTCAACATCATCTGTTGACTACCTTCCATGGTTTACACATAGTTGACCATCATCCATTCATATGTGATGTAAGACCCGTATATTTTAGTCTGTACTATTTTGCGATGTTTTATCAATTAATCGGTGTTTCTATGAACTTTGGGGATAGTAAACTTTTTGTACCCGATATTTTTAGGGGTTCCGGTGGTGGATCAGTTTGACCCATTTGTTTTCTTTTGAGAAATCGATCAGACTTTTAAATTGGCGAGGATTATAATTGATTTCAGATATTTTTATGGTATCGGAAGTTCTGAAAATGTGACTCTGTTGATGTTTTGAGAAAACGAGAAAAAATATAGCCGTCGTTTTAATTTCCACGGACTCCAAGTGTTGTCGGAAATTTTAATAGGCGTTTATTTATCGCCGGAAATGAAAATTTAATCTCATTTTTATGTTTCTAAGCGGCGTAGAAATTTATTTGTCCAGAATAAAAATTTAGTCGAAAATAATGTTGTGTTTTATTTTAAAGATGACAGTAGAATTTTTCTGTTTTCGAAAAAGTTACTCGGGAGTGTTTTACGACTCGTCTGTGAGCGAACGAGGAGACCGAACGAATTAACGGGCTTGGATAAATAGTAATGCGGTATATTTGGAGGCGGCAGAAAAAATAATATCATGATATTTTTCTTCTGATAATGATGAGGCACGTGGGAGAGCGAGTGAGAAAGGCATGGTGAGATCTTGACCATTGGAAATTGAATGGTGGAAATGAATTTGAAAAAGCTATATAATGAGAACTTGTTTCATTGTTTTTCTTTTGGTTTTCTCTCTCTTCTCACTCGCAGAAAAAACACAGGTTAGGTTTTCGTTTTATTCTTTAATTTTTTTCTAGTTAGTTTTGATTTATTTTAATTTGGTATTAAATTATGCAGTTAGATTGGGTAAATTATACACCGATAGAATACCCTCTGTTTGCAGTCTTGTGTTAGGAATTATTATTGTGGGTAGCAAAAAAAAAAAAATTTCTATTCGATTATCGGATTATATTTTTTTAGAGAAAAAAATATTGGTACCGATTTATTTTATCAGTGGGTATATTATTTGGATTATTATTATTATCGTTATTATTTTAAGAAATGAGATAATTTATTTTATTGGATTATGTGAAAATTTTTATTACGTATTTTATGGGGTTAATATATTTAGTATAAGAAAAAAAGAATTGATTTAATTTTTAGTGGGTTAAATTATTTATTTTTATTTAGTGTTTATTTTAAAAAGAAAAAGAGAAAAAAAAAAAGAAGAAAAGAAAGAAAAATGGGGGAGGCGGGCGCCAGCCACCCTTGCCTTTGTAAGTGGCGGGAGCCACTTTGCCTTAGAGTGGCAGGCGCCACTTTGCTTAGTGTGGCGGGCGCCATGTTTCCCGCTATTTTTACTTTCGGTCTCGTAATTTTCATTCCGTTTGATATTTTTTATCCCGGTTTTTTTAACTGAAAGAATAATTATTTGTATTTATTTATATATTTTTAGATAATTATTTTATTTTTTTGGAATTTTCCGGATACGTTTGGAATAGTATGTTAAAGTACGATCTGTGCCGATTTTTGGTACCGTTGAAAAAAACTGTCAACTAGTTTTGTGTCGAAATATTTTTAGATCCAAAATAATTTATTGTGATTAGAAAACTATTAATTATTCTAAATTTTAATTTAGAATATTATTGAAATTGGAATATTAGTTAGTATTTTATTTGTTTAATTAATTTTATTTATGGTATGATTGAAGTATTTTGATACAAGGAGATCATTAAATTTTATATTGGCGAAATAAATATTTTGGTTATTTATTTGGTATTTATGGGATATTAGGTGGTTTTATTTTGGGGTTAAAATCTTATTTTGGGTGATTTATATATTTCGGTTTCGCTGAATTTATTCATAGTGCGAGAAAAATAATTTTGACGCAATTATGGGTTCAAGTAAAGGAATTTAAATTAGTTATGGAAAATTTTCCTTGAGTTTGATATTTATTCTTTTAAGAGAAAAACTAATTTCTTTCTTATTTGAAAAGATTTATTTTATAAAGCGATTAGGGTAGAAACCAGTGTCGTAACCAAAACCTGATTGAGTAGGTTAGCGACCAAGACCCAGCCTTGTGGAAGGATATATCCGAGTGGTTTTAACATAAGTTCTTTGTGTATTATAAAGGTTTACAGTGGGATCCGATTACGAGGTTTCATCGTGAGGGACGAATTAATCTTACGTAGCGTAGGTTGGTTGGGTTGGAAGCTTGCTCAGGTAAGGGCACTTTCTAACGATATTATATGTGATTGAATGCATGTGTGTTTGTATTCATGGTTGTGTGCCCTTATGGGGATGTGTGATGATTGTGTGCCCAGTTAGGGATATGTGGTTATATACATGATTGTGTGCCCAGTTGGGGATATGTGGTTATATACATTATTGTGTGCCCAGTTGGGGATGTGTGTTTATGCTATGATGCTAAACTTGTGATGTGCATTCATATGATTTGTGATAAATATATGTTTTCTGTTGATGTGTATGTCGAGGAGGACAACACGAGGTGTGTCTGAGCCACCTGTTGGTAACGAGAATTATTCATATGATTTATGATAAATATATGAATTGCGATTGATGTGTATGTCGAGGAGGACAACACGAGGTGTGTCTGAGCCACCTGTTGGTACTGAGAATTGTTCATATGATCTGTGATAGATATATGAACTGAATTGTGAATGGTGAATTGTGAATTGTGAATTGTGTTTATACATATTGTGTTTATATAAACTGTTGCATTTGCATGTGTGAGTCATGCATACCATAGTTGCGTGTAGGTAGTTGGCGCCGAACGGGCCAGGGTGATGGGTTCTGAATCATCACCTAATCCCAAAGGGAATTCTACTGCACCAGGTGATGTGACTGAGCCATCATCGATCCTTTGAGATCAAATTGAGTCAGGAGAATGCGAGGGAGGCAACTCCGGGTGTTTGCAAGGGCAACACTTTTGTGTCTGCGAGGCAACACGGTTAGTGAGGACCCAAGGGGGTATCACGACTCTCTGCGGAGAGGTAAAATTCTGGGATTCATGCATGGTGAGGGTACCCGACGAATTGGGACCACCAAATTCATATAGGTCTGCATTTAGGATGTGTGTGCATTGCATGTGTGTGTTAAATTGAATGTCTGTGCATTGCATTTGTGTGTTAAATTAAATGTTTGTGCATTGCATTTGTGTGTTAAATTAAATGTTTGTACATTGTATTTGTGTGTTAAATTAAATGTTTGTGCATTGCATTTGTGTGTTAAATTAAAGGTTGTGATTGTTGCATATATCATACTGTCACCTCATTTATGTTGCTCTGCATATCATATTGTCATCTTATTTATGTTGTTATGTATATCATGTTCTGCTGGCATGTGTGTATTCTTCCATATATGCTATTTTTAGATCGTGACCCTCTACTATTATTATGATGTGGCTAACGACCACCCAGGTTTAGAAGTTGTGATAGTTAAGGTATCCAGGTGTCGTTAAGGCTTGTAAGATGTGATGTCCTTGGGCTAGGAGTCCAAGATCAGCTTAGGGTCATGCTTTGAGGTTGTCCATGTTGTTGTTGCTGTTGTTATTCAAGCTGAGTGATTATTTTTCTGTGTATGGACAAATAGTTATACTAGTGGGCATTACGCTGGTCCTGTGTATGGAAAAGACTTAGATCGAAAGCTCGTACTCTGATTAATCATTTTTATTATTTTCCTGAAAAGACAGTTGTCAATATTATGTATGGCATTCAAAAAAAAAAATATACACTCCCGCTGTTAAAAATCGGGGTGTTACATCTGACATAGTTCACCATCATCTGTTGACTATCTTCCATGGTTCACACATGATTGACCATCATCTATTCAACTCTGACGTAGTTCACCATCATCTGTTGACTATCTTCCATGGTTCACACATAGTTAACCATCATCTATGCATCTCATACATAGTTCAACATCATCTATTGACTATCTTCCGTGGATTACATATAGTTGACCATCATCTATTCATCTCTGACATAGTTCAGCATCATCTGTTGACTATCTTCCATGGTTCACACTTGATTGACCATCATCTATGCATCTCACACATAGTTTAACATCATCTCCTGACTACCTTCCCTGGTTCACACATGATTGACCATCATCTATGCATCTCATACATAGTTCAACATCATCTGTTGATTATCTTCCATGGTTCACACATGATTGACTATCATCTAGTCATCTCTGACATAGTTCACCATCATCTGTTGACTATCTTCCATGGTTCACACATAGTTGATCATCATCTATGCATCTCATACATAGTTCAACATCATCTGTTGACTACCTTCCATGGTTTACACATAGTTGACCATCATCCATTCATATCTGACCTAGTTCAACATCATCTGTTGACTATCTTCCATGGTTCACACATGATTGACCATCATCTATTCATCTCTGACATAGTTCACCATTACTTGTTGACTATCTTCCGTGGTTCACACATGATTAACCATCATCTATTCATCTCTGACATAGTTCACCATCATCTGTTGACTATCTTCCATGGTTCACACATGGTTGACCATCATCAATGCATCTCATACATAGTTCAACATCATCTGTTGACTACCTTCCATGGTTTACACATAGTTGAACATCATCCATTCATATCTGACATAGTTCACCATCATCTGTTGACTATCTTCCATGGTTCACACATGATTGACCATCATCTATTCAACTCTGACGTAGTTCACCATCATCTGTTGACTATCTTCCATGGTTCACACATGATTGACCATCATCTATTCAACTCTGACGTAGTTCACCATCATCTATTGTCTATCTTCCATGGTTCACACATAGTTAACCATCATCTATGCATCTCATACATAGTTCAACATCATCTGTTGACTATCTTCCGTGGATTACACATAGTTGACCATCATCTATTCATCTCTGACATAGTTCACAATCATCTGTTGACTATCTTCCATGGTTCACACTTGATTGACCATCATCTATGCATCTCACACATAGTTTAACATCATCTCCTGACTACCTTCCCTGGTTCACACATGCTTGACCATCATCTATGCATCTCATACATAGTTCAACATCATCTGTTGATTATCTTCCATGGTTCACACATGATTGACTATCATCTAGTCATCTCTGACATAGTTCACCATCATCTGTTGACTATCTTCCATGGTTCACACATAGTTGACCATCATCTATGCATCTCATACATAGTTCAACATCATCGGTTGACTACCTTTCGTGGTTTACATATATTAGACCATCATCTATCCATCTCTGACATCGTTCACCATTATCTGTTGACTATCTTCCATGGTTCACACATGATTGACCATCATCTATGCATCTCATACATAGTTCAACATTATCTCTTGACTACCTTCCATGGTTCACACATGATTGACCATCATCTATGCATCTCATACATAGTTCAACATCATCTGTTGACTATCTTCCATGGTTCACACATGATTGACCATCATTTATTCATCTCTGACATAGTTCCCCATCATCTGTTGACTATCTTCCATGGTTCACACATAGTTGACCATCATCTATGCAAATCATACATAGTTCAACATCATCTGTTGACTACCTTCCATGGTTTAGACTTAGTTGACCATCATCTATTCATCTCTGACATAGTTCACCATCATCTGTTGACTATCTTCCATGGTTCACACATAGTTGACCATCATCTATGCATCTTATACATAGTTCAACATCATCTGATGACTACCTTCCATGGTTTACACATAGTTGACCATCATTCATTCAATCTGACATAGTTTACCATCATCTGTTGACTATCTTCCATGGTTCACACATGATTGACCATCATCTATGCATCTCATACATAGTTCAACATCACCTGTTGACTACCTTCTCTGGTTTACACATAGTTGACCATCATCTATTCATCTATGACATAGTTCACCATCATCTGTTGACTATCTTCCATGGTTCACACATGATTGACCATCATCTATTCATCTCAGACATAGTTCATCATCAGCTGTTGACTATCTTCCATGGTTCACACATAGTTAACCATCATCTATGAATCTCATACATAGTTCAACATCATCTCTTGACTACCTTCCATGGTTTACACATAGTTGACCATCATCCATTCACATCTGACATAGTTCACCATCATCTGTTGACTATCTTCCATTGTTCACACATGATTGACCATCATCTATTCATCTCTGACGTAGTTCACCGTCATCTGTTGACTATCTTCCATGGTTCACACATAGTTAACCATCATCTATGCATCTCATACATAGTTAAACATCATAGGTTGACTATCTTCCGTGGATTACACATAGTTAACCATCATCTATTCATCTCTGACATAGTTCAGCATCATCTGTTGACTATCTTCCATGGTTCACACTTGATTGACCATCATCTATGCATCTCACACATAGTTTAACATCATCTCCTGACTACCTTCCCTGTTTCACACATGATTGACCATCATCTATGCATCTCATACATAGTTCAACATCATCTGTTGATTATCTTCCATGGTTCACACATGATTGACTATCATCTAGTCATCTCTGACATAGTTCACCATCATCTGTTGACTATCTTCCATGGTTCACACATAGTTGACCATCATCTATGCATCTCATACATAGTTCAACATCATCTGTTGACTACCTTCCATGGTTTACACATAGTTGACCATCATCCATTCATATCTGACCTAGTTCAACATCATCTGTTGACTATCTTCCATGGTTCACACATGATTGACCATCATCTATTCATCTCTGACATAGTTCACCATTATTTATTGACTATCTTCCATGGTTCACACATGATTAACCATCATATATTCATCACTGACATAGTTCACCATCATCTGTTGACTATCTTCCGTGGTTCACACATGGTTGACCATCATCAATGCATCTCATACATAGTTCAACATCATCTGTTGACTACCTTCCATGGTTTACACATAGTGAACCAGCATCCATTCATATGTGACATAGTTCACCATTATCTGTTGACTATCTTCCATGGTTCACACATGATTGACCATCATCTATTCAACTCTGACGTAGTTCACCATCATCTGTTGACTATCTTCCATGGTTCACACATAGTTAACCATCATCTATGCATCTCATACATAGTTCAGCATCATCTGTTGACTATCTTCCGTGGATTACACATAGTTGACCATCATCTATTCATCTCTGACATAGTTCACAATCATTTGTTGACTATCTTCCATGGTTCACACTTGATTGACCATCATCTATGCATCTCACACATAGTTTAACATCATCTCCTGACTACCTTCCCTGGTTCACACATGCTTGACCATCATCTATGCATCTCATACATAGTTCAACATCATCTGTTTATTATCTTCCATGGTTCACACATGATTGACTATCATCTAGTCATCTCTGACATAGTTCACCATCATCTGTTGACTATCTTCCATGGTTCACACATAGTTGACCATCATCTATGAATCTCATACATAGTTCAACATCATCTGTTGACTACCTTTCGTGGTTTACATATATTAGACCATCATCTATTCATCTCTGACATCGTTCACCATTATCTGTTGACTATCTTCCATGGTTCACACATGATTGACCATCATCTATGCATCTCATACATAGTTCAACATTATCTCCTGACTACCTTCCATCGATCACACAATATTGACCATCATCTATGCATCTCATACATAGTTCAACATCATCTGTTGACTATCTTCCATGGTTCACACATGATTGACCATCATCTATTCATCTCTGACATAGTTCCCCATCATCTGTTGACTATCTTCCATGGTTCACACATGATTGACCATCATCTATGCATCTCATAAATAGTTCAACATCATCTGTTGACTACCTTCTGTGGTTTACACATAGTTGACCATCACCTATTCATCTCTGACATAGTTCACCATCATCTGTTGACTATCTTCCATGGTTCACACATGATTGACCATCATCTATTCATCTCTGACATAGTTCATCATCAGCTGTTGACTATCTTCCATGGTTCACACATAGTTAACCATCATCTATGCATCTCATACATAGTTCAACATCATCAGTTGACTACCTTCCATGGTTTACACATAGTTGACCATCATCCATTCATATCTGACATAGTTCACCATCATCTGTTGACTATCTTCCATTGTTCACACATGATTGACCATCATCTATTCATCTCTTACGTAGTTCACTGTCATCTGTTGACTATCTTCCATGGTTCACACACAGTTAACCATCATCTATGCATCTCATACATAGTTAAACATCATATGTTGACTATCTTCCGTGGATTACACATAGTTAACCATCATCTATTCATCTCTGACATAGTTTAGCATCATCTGTTGATTATCTTCCATGGTTCACACTTGATTGACCATCATCTATGCATCTCACACATAGTTTAACATCATCTCCTGACTACCTTCCCTGTTTCACACATGATTGACCATCATCTATGCATCTCATACATAGTTCAACATCATCTGTTAATTATCTTCAATGGTTCACACATGATTGACTATCATCTAGTCATCTCTGACATAGTTCACCATCATCTGTTGACTATCTTCCATGGTTCACACATAGTTGACCATCATCTATGCATCTCATACATAGTTCAACATCATCTGTTGACTACCTTTCGTGGTTTACATATATTAGACCATCATCTATTCATCTCGGACATCGTTCACCATTATCTGTTGACTATCTTCCATGGTTCACACATGATTGACCATCATCTATGCATCTCATACATAGTTCAACATCATCTGTTGACTATCTTCCATGGTTCACACATGATTAACCATCATATATTCATCACTGACATAGTTCACCATCATCTGTTGACTATCTTCCATGGTTCACACATGGTTGACCATCATCAATGCATCTCATACATAGTTCAACATCATCTGTTGACTACCTTCCATGGTTTACACATAGTTGACCATCATCCATTCATATCTGACATAGTTCACCATCATCTGTTGACTATCTTCCATGGTTCACACATGATTGACCATCATCTATTCAACTCTAACGTAGTTCACCATCATCTGTTGACTATCTTCCATGGTTCACACATAGTTAACCATCATCTATGCATCTCAAACATAGTTCAACATCATCTGTTGACTATCTTCCGTGGATTACACATAGTTGACCATCATCTATTCATCTCTGACATAGTTCACAATCATCTGTTGACTATCTTCCATGGTTCACACTTGATTGACCATCATCTATACATCTCACACATAGTTTAACATCATCTCCTGACTACCTTCCCTGGTTCACACATGCTTGACCATCATCTATGCATCTCATACATAGTTCAACATCATCTGTTGATTATCTTCCATGGTTCACACATGATTGACTATCATCTAGTCATCTCTGACATAGTTCACTATCATCTGTTGACTATCTTCCATGGTTCACACATAGTTGACCATCATCTATGCATCTCATACATAGTTCAACATCATCTGTTGACTACCTTTCGTGGTTTACGTATATTAGACCATAATCTATTCATCTCTGACATCGTTCACCATTATCTGTTGACTATCTTCCATGGTTCACACATGATTGACCATCATCTATGCATCTCATACATAGTTTAACATTATCTCCTGACTACCTTCCATGGATCACACATGATTGACCATCATCTATGCATCTCATACATAGTTCAACATCATCTGTTGACTATCTTCCATGGTTCACACTTGATTGACCATCATCTATTCATCTCTGACATAGTTCCCCATCATCTGTTGACTATCTTCCATGGTTCACACATAGTTGACCTTCATCTATGCAAATCATACATAGTTCAACATCATCTGTTGACTACCTTCCATGGTTTACACTTGATTGACCATCATCTATGCATCTCACACATAGTTTAACATCATCTGTTGACTATCTTCCATGGTTCACACATGATTGACCATCATCTATTCATCTCTGACATAGTTCATCATTAGCTGTTGACTATCTTCCATGGTTCACACATAGTTAACCATCATCTATGTATCTCATACATAGTTCAACATCATCTGTTGACTACCTTCCCTGGTTTACACATAGTTGACCAAAATCCATTCATATCTGACATAGTTCACCATCATCTGTTGACTATCTTCCATTGTTCACACATGATTGACCATCATCTATTCATCTCTGACGTAGTTCACCGTTATCTGTAGACTATCTTCCATGGTTCACACATAGTTAACCATCATCTATGCATCTCATACATAGTTAAACATCATATGTTAACTATGTTCCGTGGATTACACATAGTTAACCATCATCTATTCATCTCTGACATAGTTCTGCATCATCTGTTGACTATCTTCCATGGTTCATACTTGATTGACCATCATCTATGCATCTCACACATAGTTTAACATCATCTCCTGACTACCTTCCCTGTTTCACACATGATTGAGCATCATCTATGCATCTCATTCATAGTTCAACATCATCTGTTGATTATCTTCCATGGTTCACACATGATTGACTATCATCTAGTCATCTCTGACATAGTTCACCATCATCTGTTGACTATCTTCCATGGTTCACACATAGTTAACCATCATCTATGCATCTCATACATAGTTCAACATCATCTGTTGACTACCTTCCATGGTTTACACATAGTTGACCATCATCCATTCATATCTGACCTAGTTCAACATCATCTGTTGACTATCTTCCATGGTTCACACATGATTGACCATCATCTATTCATCTCTGACATAGTTCACCATTATTTATTGACTATCTTCCATGGTTCACACATGATTAACCATCATATATTCATCACTGACATAGTTCACCATCATCTGTTGACTATCTTCCATGGTTCACACATGGTTGACCATCATCAATGCATCTCATACATAGTTCAACATCATCTGTTGACTACCTTCCATGGTTTACACATAGTTGACCATCATCCATTCATATCTGACATAGTTCACCATCATCTGTTGACTATCTTCCATGGTTCACACATGATTGACCATCATCTATTCAACTCTGACGTAGTTCACCATCATCTGTTGACTATCTTCCATGGTTCACACATAGTTAACCATCATCTATGCATCTCATACATAGTTCAACATCATCTGTTGACTATCTTCCGTGGATTACACATAGTTGACCATCATCTATTCATCTCTGACATAGTTCACAATCATCTGTTGACTATCTTCCATGGTTCACACTTGATTGACCATCATCTATACATCTCACAAATAGTTTAACATCATCTCCTGACTACCTTCCCTGGTTCACACATGCTTGACCATCATCTATGCATCTCATACATAGTTCAACATCATCTGTTGATTATCTTCCATGGTTGACACATGATTGACTATCATCTAGTCATCTCTGACATAGTTCACCATCATCTGTTGACTATCTTCCATGGTTCACACATAGGTGACCATCATCTATGCATCTCATACATAGTTCAACATCATCTGTTGACTACCTTTCGTGGTTTACATATATTAGACCATCATCTATTCATCTCTGACATCGTTCACCATTATCTGTTGACTATCTTCCATGGTTCACACATGATTGACCATCATCTATGTATCTCATACATAGTTCAACATTATCTCCTGACTACCTTCCATGGATCACACATGATTGACCATCATCTATGCATCTCATACATAATTCAACATCATGTGTTGACTATCTTCCATGGTTCATACATGATTGACCATCATCTATTCATCTATGACATAGTTCCCCATCATATGTTGACTATCTTCCACGGTTCACACATAGTTGACCATCATCTATGCAAATCATACATAGTTCAACATCATCTGTTGACTACCTTCCATGGTTTACACTTAGTTGACCATCATCTATTCATCTATGACATAGTTCACCATCATCTGTTGACTATCTTCCATGGTTCACACATAGTTGACCATCATCTATGCATCTTATACATAGTTCAACATCATCTGATGACTACCTTCCATGGTTTACACATAGTTGACCATCATTCATTCATATCTGACATAGTTTACCATCATCTGTTGACTATCTTCCATGGTTCACACATGATTGACCATCATCTATGCATCTCATACATAGTTCAACATCATTTGTTGACTACCTTCTGTGGTTTACACATAGTTGACCATCATCTATTCATCTCTGACATAGATCACCATCATCTGTTGACTATCTTCCATGGTTCACACATGATTGACCATCATCTATGCATCTCATACATAGTTCAACATCATGTGTTGACTATCTTCCATGGTTCATACATGATTGACCATCATCTATTCATCTCTGACATAGTTCCCCATCATCTGTTGACTATCTTCCATGGTTCACACATAGTTGACCATCATCTATGCAAATCATACATAGTTCAACATCATCTGTTGACTACCTTCCATGGTTTACACTTAGTTGACCATCATCTATTCATCTCTGACATAGTTCACCATCATCTGTTGACTATCTTCCACGGTTCACACATGATTGACCATCATCTATTCATCTCTGACATAGTTCATCATCAGCTGTTGACTATCTTCCATGGTTCACACATAGTTAACCATCATCTATGTATCTCATACATAGTTCAACATCATCTGTTGACTATCTTCCATGGTTTACACATAGTTGACCTTTATTCATTCATATCTGACATAGTTTACCATCATCTGTTGACTATCTTCCATGGTTCACACATGATTGACCATCATCTATGCATCTCATACATAGTTCAACATCATTTGTTGACTACCTTCTGTGGTTTACACATAGTTGACCATCATCTATTCATCTCTGACATAGTTCACCATCATCTGTTGACTATCTTCCATGGTTCACACATGATTGACCATCATCTATGCATCTCATACATAGTTCAACATCATCTGTTGATTATCTTCCATGGTTCACACATGATTGACTATCATCTAGTCATCTCTGACATAGTTCACCATCATCTGTTGACTATCTTCCATGGTTCACACATAGTTGACCATCATCTATGCATCTCATACATAGTTCAACATCATTTGTTGACTATCTTCCGTGGTTTACACATGATTGACCATCATCTATGCATCTCATACATAGTTTAACATCATCTCCAGACTACTTTCCCTAGTTCACACATGATAGACCTTCATCTATGCATCTCATACATAGTTCAACATCATCTGTTGATTATCTTCCTTGGTTCACACATGATTGACCATCATCTAGTCATCTTTGACATAGTTTACCATCATCTGTGACTATCTTCCATGGTTCACACATAGTTGACCATCATCTATGCATCTCATACATAGTTCAACATCATTTGTTGACTATCTTCCATGGTTCACACATGATTGACCATCATCTATGCATCTCATACATAGTTCAACATCATCTGTTGACTACCTTCCATGGTTTACATATAGTTGACCATCATCTATTCATCTCAGAAATAGTTCACCATTATCTGTTGACTATCTTCCATGGTTCACACATGATTGACCATCATCTATGCATCTCATACATAGTTCAACATTATCTCCTGACTACCTTCCATGGATCACACATGATTGACCATCATCTATGCATCTCATACATAATTCAACATCATGTGTTGACTATCTTCCATGGTTCATACATGATTGACCATCATCTATTCATCTATGACATAGTTCCCCATCATATGTTGACTATCTTCCACGGTTCACACATAGTTGACCATCATCTATGCAAATCATACATAGTTCAACATCATCTGTTGACTACCTTCCATGGTTTACACTTAGTTGACCATCATCTATTCATCTCTGACATAGTTCACCATCATCTGTTGACTATCTTCCATGGTTCACACATAGTTGACCATCATCTATGCATCTTATACATAGTTCAACATCATCTGATGACTACCTTCCATGGTTTACACATAGTTGACCATCATTCATTCATATCTGACATAGTTTACCATCATCTGTTGACTATCTTCCATGGTTCACACATGATTGACCATCATCTATGCATCTCATACATAGTTCAACATCATTTGTTGACTACCTTCTGTGGTTTACACATAGTTGACCATCATCTATTCATCTCTGACATAGATCACCATCATCTGTTGACTATCTTCCATGGTTCACACATGATTGACCATCATCTATGCATCTCATACATAGTTCAACATCATGTGTTGACTATCTTCCATGGTTCATACATGATTGACCATCATCTATTCATCTCTGACATAGTTCCCCATCATCTGTTGACTATCTTCCATGGTTCACACATAGTTGACCATCATCTATGCAAATCATACATAGTTCAACATCATCTGTTGACTACCTTCCATGGTTTACACTTAGTTGACCATCATCTATTCATCTCTGACATAGTTCACCATCATCTGTTGACTATCTTCCACGGTTCACACATGATTGACCATCATCTATTCATCTCTGACATAGTTCATCATCAGCTGTTGACTATCTTCCATGGTTCACACATAGTTAACCATCATCTATGTATCTCATACATAGTTCAACATCATCTGTTGACTATCTTCCATGGTTTACACATAGTTGACCTTTATTCATTCATATCTGACATAGTTTACCATCATCTGTTGACTATCTTCCATGGTTCACACATGATTGACCATCATCTATGCATCTCATACATAGTTCAACATCATTTGTTGACTACCTTCTGTGGTTTACACATAGTTGACCATCATCTATTCATCTCTGACATAGTTCACCATCATCTGTTGACTATCTTCCATGGTTCACACATGATTGACCATCATCTATGCATCTCATACATAGTTCAACATCATCTGTTGATTATCTTCCATGGTTCACACATGATTGACTATCATCTAGTCATCTCTGACATAGTTCACCATCATCTGTTGACTATCTTCCATGGTTCACACATAGTTGACCATCATCTATGCATCTCATACATAGTTCAACATCATTTGTTGACTATCTTCCGTGGTTTACACATGATTGACCATCATCTATGCATCTCATACATAGTTTAACATCATCTCCAGACTACTTTCCCTAGTTCACACATGATAGACCTTCATCTATGCATCTCATACATAGTTCAACATCATCTGTTGATTATCTTCCTTGGTTCACACATGATTGACCATCATCTAGTCATCTTTGACATAGTTTACCATCATCTGTGACTATCTTCCATGGTTCACACATAGTTGACCATCATCTATGCATCTCATACATAGTTCAACATCATTTGTTGACTATCTTCCATGGTTCACACATGATTGACCATCATCTATGCATCTCATACATAGTTCAACATCATCTGTTGACTACCTTCCATGGTTTACATATAGTTGACCATCATCTATTCATCTCAGACATAGTTCACCATTATCTGTTGACTATCTTCCATGGTTCACACATGATTGACCATCATCTATGCATCTCATACATAGTTCAACATTATCTCCTGACTACCTTCCATGGATCACACATGATTGACCATCATCTATGCATCTCATACATAGTTCAACATCATCTGTTGACTATCTTCCATGGTTCACACATGATTGACCATCATCTATGCATCTCATACATAGTTCAACATTATCTCCTGACTACCTTCCATGGATCACACATGATTGACCATCATCTATGCATCTCATACATAGTTCAACATCATCTGTTGACTATCTTCCATGGTTCACACATGATTGACCATCATCTATTCATCTCTGACATAGTTCCCCATCATCTGTTGACTATCTTCCATGGTTCACACATGATTGACCATCATCTATGCATCTCATACATAGTTCAACATCATCTGTTGACTACCTTCTGTGGTTTACACATAGTTGACCATCACCTATTCATCTCTGACATAGTTCACCATCATCTGTTGACTATCTTCCATGGTTCACACATGATTGACCATCATCTATTCATCTCTGACATAGTTCATCATCAGTTGTTGACTATCTTCCATGGTTCACACATAGTTAACCATCATCTATGCATCTCATACATAGTTCAACATCATCTGTTGACTACCTTCCATGGTTTACACATAGTTGACCATCATCCATTCATATCTGACATAGTTCACCATCATCTGTTGACTATCTTCCATTGTTCACACATGATTGACCATCATCTATTCATCTCTGACGTAGTTCACCGTCATCTGTTGACTATCTTCCATGGTTCACACATAGTTAACCATCATCTATGCATCTCATACATAGTTAAACATCATATGTTGACTATCTTCCGTGGATTACACATAGTTAACCATCATCTATTCATCTCTGACATAGTTCAGCATCATCTGTTGATTATCTTCCATGGTTCACACTTGATTGACCATCATCTATGCATCTCACACATAGTTTAACATCATCTCCTGACTACCTTCCCTGTTTCACACATGATTGACCATCATCTATGCATCTCATACATAGTTCAACATCATCTGTTGATTATCTTCCATGGTTCACACATGATTGACTATCATCTAGTCATCTCTGACATAGTTCACCATCATCTGTTGACTATCTTCCATGGTTCACACATAGTTGACCATCATCTATGCATCTCATACATAGTTCAACATCATCTGTTGACTACCTTCCATGGTTTACACATATTTGACCATCATCCATTCATATCTGACCTAGTTCAACATCATCTGTTGACTATCTTCCATGGTTCACACATGATTGACCATCATCTATTCATCTCTGACATAGTTCACCATTATTTGTTGACTATCTTCCATGGTTCACACATGATTAACCATCATATATTCATCACTGACATAGTTCACCATCATCTGTTGACTATCTTCCATGGTTTACACATAGTTGACCATCATCCATTCATATCTGACATAGTTCACCATCATCTGTTAACTATCTTCCATGGTTCACACATGATTGACCATCATCTATTCAACTCTAACGTAGTTCACCATCATCTGTTGACTATCTTCCATGGTTCACACATAGTTAACCATCATCTATGCATCTCAAACATAGTTCAACATCATCTGTTGACTATCTTCCGTGGATTACACATAGTTGACCATCATCTATTCATCTCTGACATAGTTCACAATCATCTGTTGACTATCTTCCATGGTTCACACTTGATTGACCATCATCTATACATCTCACACATAGTTTAACATCATCTCCTGACTACCTTCCCTGGTTCACACATGCTTGACCATCATCTATGCATCTCATACATAGTTCAACATCATCTGTTGATTATCTTCCATGGTTCACACATGATTGACTATCATCTAGTCATCTCTGACATAGTTCACCATCATCTGTTGACTATCTTCCATGGTTCACACATAGTTGACCATCATCTATGCATCTCATACATAGTTCAACATCATCTGTTGACTACCTTTCGTGGTTTACATATATTAGACCATAATCTATTCATCTCTGACATCGTTCACCATTATCTGTTGACTATCTTCCATGGGTCACACATGATTGACCATCATCTATGCCTCTCATACATAGTTCAACATTATCTCCTGACTACCTTCCATGGATCACACATGATTGACCATCATCTATGCATCTCATACATAGTTCAACATCATCTGTTGACTATCTTCCATGGTTCACACTTGATTGACCATCATCTATTCATCTCTGACATAGTTCCCCATCATCTGTTGACTATCTTCCATGGTTCACACATAGTTGACCATCATCTATGCAAATCATACATAGTTCAACATCATCTGTTGACTACCTTCCATGGTTTACACTTGATTGACCATCATCTATGCATCTCACACATAGTTTAACATCATCTGTTGACTATCTTCCATGGTTCACACATGATTGACCATCATCTATTCATCTCTGACATAGTTCATCATCAGTTGTTGACTATCTTCCATGGTTCACACATAGTTAACCATCATCTATGCATCTCATACATAGTTCAACATCATCTGTTGACTACCTTCCATGGTTTACACATAGTTGACCATCATCCATTCATATCTGACATAGTTCACCATCATCTGTTGACTGTCTTCCATTGTTCACACATGATTGACCATCATCTATTCATCTCTGACGTAGTTCACCGTCATCTGTTGACTATCTTCCATGGTTCACACATAGTTAACCATCATCTATGCATCTCATACATAGTTAAACATCATATGTTGACTATCTTCCGTGGATTACACATAGTTAACCATCATCTATTCATCTCTGACATAGTTCAGCATCATCTGTTGATTATCTTCCATGGTTCACACTTGATTGACCATCATCTATGCATCTCACACATAGTTTAACATCATCTCCTGACTACCTTCCCTGTTTCACACATGATTGACCATCATCTATGCATCTCATACATAGTTCAACATCATCTGTTGATTATCTTCCATGGTTCACACATGATTGACTATCATCTAGTCATCTCTGACATAGTTCACCATCATCTGTTGACTATCTTCCATGGTTCACACATAGTTGACCATCATCTATGCATCTCATACATAGTTCAACATCATCTGTTGACTACCTTCCATGGTTTACACATATTTGACCATCATCCATTCATATCTGACCTAGTTCAACATCATCTGTTGACTATCTTCCATGGTTCACACATGATTGACCATCATCTATTCATCTCTGACATAGTTCACCATTATTTGTTGACTATCTTCCATGGTTCACACATGATTAACCATCATATATTCATCACTGACATAGTTCACCATCATCTGTTGACTATCTTCCATGGTTCACACATGGTTGACCATCATCAATGCATCTCATACATAGTTCAACATCATCTGTTGACTACCTTCCATGGTTTACACATAGTTGACCATCATCCATTCATATCTGACATAGTTCACCATCATCTGTTGACTATCTTCCATGGTTCACACATGATTGACCATCATCTATTCAACTCTAACGTAGTTCACCATCATCTGTTGACTATCTTCCGTGGTTCACACATAGTTAACCATCATCTATGCATCTCAAACATAGTTCAACATCATCTGTTGACTATCTTCCGTGGATTACACATAGTTGACCATCATCTATTCATCTCTGACATAGTTCACAATCATCTGTTGACTATCTTCCATGGTTCACACTTGATTGACCATCATCTATACATCTCACACATAGTTTAACATCATCTCCTGACTACCTTCCCTGGTTCACACATGCTTGACCATCATCTATGCATCTCATACATAGTTCAACATCATCTGTTGATTATCTTCCATGGTTCACACATGATTGACTATCATCTAGTCATCTCTGACATAGTTCACCATCATCTGTTGACTATCTTCCATGGTTCACACATAGTTGACCATCATCTATGCATCTCATACATAGTTCAACATCATCTGTTGACTACCTTTCGTGGTTTACATATATTAGACCATAATCTATTCATCTCTGACATCGTTCACCATTATCTGTTGACTATCTTCCATGGGTCACACATGATTGACCATCATCTATGCCTCTCATACATAGTTCAACATTATCTCCTGACTACCTTCCATGGATCACACATGATTGACCATCATCTATGCATCTCATACATAGTTCAACATCATCTGTTGACTATCTTCCATGGTTCACACTTGATTGACCATCATCTATTCATCTCGGACATAGTTCCCCATCATCTGTTGACTATCTTCCATGGTTCACACATAGTTGACCATCATCTATGCAAATCATACATAGTTCAACATCATCTGTTGACTACCTTCCATGGTTTACACTTGATTGACCATCATCTATGCATCTCACACATAGTTTAACATCATCTGTTGACTATCTTCCATGGTTCACACATGATTGACCATCATCTATTCATCTCTGACATAGTTCATCATCAGCTGTTGACTATCTTCCATGGTTCACACATAGTTAACCATCATCTATGTATCTCATACATAGTTCAACATCATCTGTTGACTACCTTCCCTGGTTTACACATAGTTGACCAAAATCCATTCATATCTGACATAGTTCACCATCATCTGTTGACTACCTTCCATTGTTCACACATGATTGACCATCATCTATTCATCTCTGACGTAGATCACCGTCATCTGTAGACTATCTTCCATGGTTCACACATAGTTAACCATCATCTATGCATCTCATACATAGTTAAACATCATATGTTAACTATGTTCCGTGGATTACACATAGTTAACCATCATCTATTCATCTCTGACATAGTTCTGCATCATCTGTTGACTATCTTCCATGGTTCATACTTGATTGACCATCATCTATTCATCTCTGACATAGTTCATCATCAGTTGTTGACTATCTTCCATAGTTCACACATAGTTAACCATCATCTATGCATCTCATACATAGTTCAACATCATCTGTTGACTACCTTCCATGGTTTACACATAGTTGACCATCATCCATTCATATCTGACATAGTTCACCATCATCTGTTGACTATCTTCCATTGTTCACACATGATTGACCATCATCTATTCATCTCTGACGTAGTTCACCGTCATCTGTTGACTATCTTCCATGGTTCACACATAGTTAACCATCATCTATGCATCTCATACATAGTTAAACATCATATGTTGACTATCTTCCGTGGATTACACATAGTTAACCATCATCCATTCATCTCTGACATAGTTCAGCATCATCTGTTGATTATCTTCCATGGTTCACACTTGATTGACCATCATCTATGCATCTCACACATAGTTTAACATCATCTCCTGACTACCTTCCCTGTTTCACACATGATTGACCATCATCTATGCATCTCATACATAGTTCAACATCATCTGTTGATTATCTTCCATGGTTCACACATGATTGACTATCATCTAGTCATCTCTGACATAGTTCACCATCATCTGTTGACTATCTTCCATGGTTCACACATAGTTGACCATCATCTATGCATCTCATACATAGTTCAACATCATCTGTTGACTACCTTCCATGGTTTACACATATTTGACCATCATCCATTCATATCTGACCTAGTTCAACATCATATGTTGACTATCTTCCATGGTTCACACATGATTGACCATCATCTATTCATCTCTGACATAGTTCACCATTATTTGTTGACTATCTTCCATGGTTCACACATGATTAACCATCATATATTCATCACTGACATAGTTCACCATCATCTGTTGACTATCTTCCATGGTTCACACATGGTTGACCATCATCAATGCATCTCATACATAGTTCAACATCATCTGTTGACTACCTTCCATGGTTTACACATAGTTGACCATCATCCATTCATATCTGACATAGTTCACCATCATCTGTTGACTATCTTCCATGGTTCACACATGATTGACCATCATCTATTCAACTCTAACGTAGTTCACCATCATCTGTTGACTATCTTCCATGGATCACACATAGTTAACCATCATCTATGCATCTCAAACATAGTTCAACATCATCTGTTGACTATCTTCCGTGGATTACACATAGTTGACCATCATCTATTCATCTCTGACATAGTTCACAATCATCTGTTGACTATCTTCCATGGTTCACACTTGATTGACCATCATCTATACATCTCACACATAGTTTAACATCATCTCCTGACTACCTTCCCTGGTTCACACATGCTTGACCATCATCTATGCATCTCATACATAGTTCAACATCATCTGTTGATTATCTTCCATGGTTCACACATGATTGACTATCATCTAGTCATCTCTGACATAGTTCACCATCATCTGTTGACTATCTTCCATGGTTCACACATAGGTGACCATCATCTATGCATCTCATACATAGTTCAACATCATCTGTTGACTACCTTTCGTGGTTTACATATATTAGACCATCATCTATTCATCTCTGACATCGTTCACCATTATCTGTTGACTATCTTCCATGGTTCACACATGATTGACCATCATCTATGTATCTCATACATAGTTCAACATTATCTCCTGACTACCTTCCATGGATCACACATGATTGACCATCATCTATGCATCTCATACATAATTCAACATCATGTGTTGACTATCTTCCATGGTTCATACATGATTGACCATCATCTATTCATCTATGACATAGTTCCCCATCATATGTTGACTATCTTCCACGGTTCACACATAGTTGACCATCATCTATGCAAATCATACATAGTTCAACATCATCTGTTGACTACCTTCCATGGTTTACACTTAGTTGACCATCATCTATTCATCTCTGACATAGTTCACCATCATCTGTTGACTATCTTCCATGGTTCACACATAGTTGACCATCATCTATGCATCTTATACATAGTTCAACATCATCTGATGACTACCTTCCATGGTTTACACATAGTTGACCATCATTCATTCATATCTGACATAGTTTACCATCAACTGTTGACTATCTTCCATGGTTCACACATGATTGACCATCATCTATGCATCTCATACATAGTTCAACATCATTTGTTGACTACCTTCTGTGGTTTACACATAGTTGACCATCATCTATTCATCTCTGACATAGATCACCATCATCTGTTGACTATCTTCCATGGTTCACACATGATTGACCATCATCTATGCATCTCATACATAGTTCAACATCATGTGTTGACTATCTTCCATGGTTCATACATGATTGACCATCATCTATTCATCTCTGACATAGTTCCCCATCATCTGTTGACTATCTTCCATGGTTCACACATAGTTGACCATCATCTATGCAAATCATACATAGTTCAACATCATCTGTTGACTACCTTCCATGGTTTACACTTAGTTGACCATCATCTATTCATCTCTGACATAGTTCACCATCATCTGTTGACTATCTTCCACGGTTCACACATGATTGACCATCATCTATTCATCTCTAACATAGTTCATCATCAGCTGTTGACTATCTTCCATGGTTCACACATAGTTAACCATCATCTATGTATCTCATACATAGTTCAACATCATCTGTTGACTATCTTCCATGGTTTACACATAGTTGACCATTATTCATTCATATCTGACATAGTTTACCATCATCTGTTGACTATCTTCCATGGTTCACACATGATTGACCATCATCTATGCATCTCATACATAGTTCAACATCATTTGTTGACTACCTTCTGTGGTTTACACATAGTTGACCATCATCTATTCATCTCTGACATAGTTCACCATCATCTGTTGACTATCTTCCATGGTTCACACATGATTGACCATCATCTATGCATCTCATACATAGTTCAACATCATCTGTTGATTATCTTCCATGGTTCACACATGATTGACTATCATCTAGTCATCTCTGACATAGTTCACCATCATCTGTTGACTATCTTCCATGGTTCACACATAGTTGACCATCATCTATGCATCTCATACATAGTTCAACATCATCTGTTGACTACCTTTCGTGGTTTACATATATTAGACCATCATCTATTCATCTCTGACATCGTTCACCATTATCTGTTGACTATCTTCCATGGTTCACACATGATTGACCATCATCTATGCATCTCATACATAGTTCAACATTATCTCCTGACTACCTTCCATGGATCACACATGATTGACCATCATCTATGCATCTCATACATAGTTCAACATCATCTGTTGACTATCTTCCATGGTTCACACATGATTGACCATCATCTATTCATCTCTGACATAGTTCCCCATCATCTGTTGACTATCTTCCATGGTTCACACATGATTGACCATCATCTATGCATCTCATACATAGTTCAACATCATCTGTTGACTACCTTCTGTGGTTTACACATAGTTGACCATCACCTATTCATCTCTGACATAGTTCACCATCATCTGTTGACTATCTTCCATGGTTCACACATGATTGACCATCATCTATTCATCTCTGACATAGTTCATCATCAGTTGTTGACTATCTTCCATGGTTCACACATAGTTAACCATCATCTATGCATCTCATACATAGTTCAACATCATCTGTTGACTACCTTCCATGGTTTACACATAGTTGACCATCATCCATTCATATCTGACATAGTTCACCATCATCTGTTGACTATCTTCCATTGTTCACACATGATTGACCATCATCTATTCATCTCTGACGTAGTTCACCGTCATCTGTTGACTATCTTCCATGGTTCACACATAGTTAACCATCATCTATGCATCTCATACATAGTTAAACATCATATGTTGACTATCTTCCGTGGATTACACATAGTTAACCATCATCTATTCATCTCTGACATAGTTCAGCATCATCTGTTGATTATCTTCCATGGTTCACACTTGATTGACCATCATCTATGCATCTCACACATAGTTTAACATCATCTCCTGACTACCTTCCCTGTTTCACACATGATTGACAATCATCTATGCATCTCATACATAGTTCAACATCATCTGTTGATTATCTTCCATGGTTCACACATGATTGACTATCATCTAGTCATCTCTGACATAGTTCACCATCATCTGTTGACTATCTTCCATGGTTCACACATAGTTGACCATCATCTATGCATCTCATACATAGTTCAACATCATCTGTTTACTACCTTCCATGGTTTACACATATTTGACCATCATCCATTCATATCTGACCTAGTTCAACATCATCTGTTGACTATCTTCCATGGTTCACACATGATTGACCATCATCTATTCATCTCTCACATAGTTCACCATTATTTGTTGACTATCTTCCATGGTTCACACATGATTAACCATCATATATTCATCACTGACATAGTTCACCATCATCTGTTGACTATCTTCCATGGTTCACACATGGTTGACCATCATCAATGCATCTCATACATAGTTCAACATCATCTGTTGACTACCTTCCATGGTTTACACATAGTTGACCATCATCCATTCATATCTGACATAGTTCACCATCATCTGTTGACTATCTTCCATGGTTCACACATGATTGACCATCATCTATTGAACTCTAACGTAGTTCACCATCATCTGTTGACTATCTTCCATGGTTCACACATAGTTAACCATCATCTATGCATCTCAAACATAGTTCAACATCATCTGTTGACTATCTTCCGTGGATTACACATAGTTGACCATCATCTATTCATCTCTGACATAGTTCACAATCATCTGTTGACTATCTTCCATGGTTCACACTTGATTGACCATCATCTATACATCTCACACATAGTTTAACATCATCTCCTGACTACCTTCCCTGGTTCACACATGATTGACCATCATCTATGCATCTCATACATAGTTCAACATCATCTGTTGATTATCTTCCATGGTTCACACATGATTGACTATCATCTAGTCATCTCTGACATAGTTCACCATCATCTGTTGACTATCTTCCATGGTTCACACATAGTTGACCATCATCTATGCATCTCATACATAGTTCAACATCATCTGTTGACTACCTTTCGTGGTTTACATATATTAGACCATAATCTATTCATCTCCGACATCGTTCACCATTATCTGTTGACTATCTTCCATGGGTCACACATGATTGACCATCATCTATGCCTCTCATACATAGTTCAACATTATCTCCTGACTACCTTCCATGGATCACACATGATTGACCATCATCTATGCATCTCATACATAGTTCAACATCATCTGTTGACTATCTTCCATGGTTCACACTTGATTGACCATCATCTATTCATCTCTGACATAGTTCCCCATCATCTGTTGACTATCTTCCATGGTTCACACATAGTTGACCATCATCTATGCAAATCATACATAGTTCAACATCATCTGTTGACTACCTTCCATGGTTTACACTTGATTGACCATCATCTATGCATCTCACACATAGTTTAACATCATCTGTTGACTATCTTCCATGGTTCACACATGATTGACCATCATCTATTCATCTCTGACATAGTTCATCATCAGCTGTTGACTATCTTCCATGGTTCACACATAGTTAACCATCATCTATGTATCTCATACATAGTTCAACATCATCTGTTGACTACCTTCCCTGGTTTACACATAGTTGACCAAAATCCATTCATATCTGACATAGTTCACCATCATCTGTTGACTATCTTCCATTGTTCACACATGATTGACCATCATCTATTCATCTCTGACGTAGTTCACCGTCATCTGTAGACTATCTTCCATGGTTCACACATAGTTAACCATCATCTATGCATCTCATACATAGTTAAACATCATATGTTAACTATGTTCCGTGGATTACACATAGTTAACCATCATCTATTCATCTCTGACATAGTTCTGCATCATCTGTTGACTATCTTCCATGGTTCATACTTGATTGACCATCATCTATGCATCTCACACATAGTTTAACATCATCTCCTGACTACCTTCCCTGTTTCACACATGATTGACCATCATCTATGCATCTCATACATAGTTCAACATCATCTGTTGATTATCTTCCATGGTTCACACATGATTGACTATCATCTAGTCATCTCTGACATAGTTCACCATCATCTGTTGACTATCTTCCATGGTTCACACATAGTTGACCATCATCTATGCATCTCATACATAGTTCAACATCATCTGTTGACTACCTTCCATGGTTTACACATAGTTGACCATCATCCATTCATATCTGACCTAGTTCAACATCATCTGTTGACTACCTTCCATGGTTCACACATGATTGACCATCATCTATTCATCTCTGACATAGTTCACCATTATTTATTGACTATCTTCCATGGTTCACACATGATTAACCATCATATATTCATCACTGACATAGTTCACCATCATCTGTTGACTATCTTCCATGGTTCACACATGGTTGACCATCATCAATGCATCTCATACATAGTTCAACATCATCTGTTGACTACCTTCCATGGTTTACACATAGTTGACCATCATCCATTCATATCTGACATAGTTCACCATCATCTGTTGACTATCTTCCATGGTTCACACATGATTGACCATCATCTATTCAACTCTGACGTAGTTCACCATCATCTGTTGACTATCTTCCATGGTTCACACATAGTTAACCATCATCTATGCATCTCATACATAGTTCAACATCATCTGTTGACTATCTTCCGTGGATTACACATAGTTGACCATCATCTATTCATCTCTGACATAGTTCACAATCATCTGTTGACTATCTTCCAAGGTTCACACTTGATTGACCATCATCTATACATCTCACACATAGTTTAACATCATCTCCTGACTACCTTCCCTGGTTCACACATGCTTCACCATCATCTATGCATCTCATACATAGTTCAACATCATCTGTTGATTATCTTCCATGGTTCACACATGATTGACTATCATCTAGTCATCTCTGACATAGTTCACCATCATCTGTTGACTATCTTCCATGGTTCACACATAGGTGACCATCATCTATGCATCTCATACATAGTTCAACAGCATCTGTTGACTACCTTTCGTGGTTTACATATATTAGACCATCATCTATTCATCTCTGACATCGTTCACCATTATCTATTGACTATCTTCCATGGTTCACACATGATTGACCATCATCTATGTATCTCATACATAGTTCAACATTATCTCCTGACTACCTTCCATGGATCACACATGATTGACCATCATCTATGCATCTCATACATAGTTCAACATCATTGTTGACTATCTTCCATGGTTCATACATGATTGACCATCATCTATTCATCTCTGACATAGTTCCCCATCATATGTTGACTATCTTCCATGGTTCACACATAGTTGACCATCATCTATGCAAATCATACATAGTTCAACATCATCTGTTTACTACCTTCCATGGTTTACACTTAGTTGACCATCATCTATTCATCTCTGACATAGTTCACCATCATCTGTTGACTATCTTCCATGGTTCACACATAGTTGACCATCATCTATGCATCTTATACATAGTTCTACATCATCTGATGACTACCTTCCATGGTTTACACATAGTTGACCATCATTCATTCATATCTGACATAGTTTACCATCATCTGTTGACTATCTTCCATGGTTCACACATGATTGACCATCATCTATGCATCTCATACATAGTTCAACATCATTTGTTGACTACCTTCTGTGGTTTACACATAGTTGACCATCTTCTATTCATCTCTGACATAGTTCACCATCATCTGTTGACTATCTTCCATGGTTCACACATGATTGACCATCATCTATGCATCTCATACATAGTTCAACATCATCTGTTGACTATCTTCCATGGTTCACACATGATTGACCATCATCTATTCAACTCTGACGTAGTTCACCATCATCTGTTGACTATCTTCCATGGTTCACACATAGTTAACCATCATCTATGCATCTCATACATAGTTCAACATCATCTGTTGACTATCTTCCGTGGATTACACATAGTTGACCATCATCTATTCATCTCTGACATAGTTCACAATCATCTGTTGACTATCTTCCAAGGTTCACACTTGATTGACCATCATCTATACATCTCACACATAGTTTAACATCATCTCCTGACTACCTTCCCTGGTTCACACATGCTTGACCATCATCTATGCATCTCATACATAGTTCAACATCATCTGTTGATTATCTTCCATGGTTCACACCTGATTGACTATCATCTAGTCATCTCTGACATAGTTCACCATCATCTGTTGACTATCTTCCATGGTTCACACATAGGTGACCATCATCTATGCATCTCATACATAGTTCAACAGCATCTGTTGACTACCTTTCGTGGTTTACATATATTAGACCATCATCTATTCATCTCTGACATCGTTCACCATTATCTATTGACTATCTTCCATGGTTCACACATGATTGACCATCATCTATGTATCTCATACATAGTTCAACATTATCTCCTGACTACCTTCCATGGATCACACATGATTGACCATCATCTATGCATCTCATACATAGTTCAACATCATTGTTGACTATCTTCCATGGTTCATACATGATTGACCATCATCTATTCATCTCTGACATAGTTCCCCATCATATGTTGACTATCTTCCATGGTTCACACATAGTTGACCATCATCTATGCAAATCATACATAGTTCAACATCATCTGTTTACTACCTTCCATGGTTTACACTTAGTTGACCATCATCTATTCATCTCTGACATAGTTCACCATCATCTGTTGACTATCTTCCATGGTTCACACATAGTTGACCATCATCTATGCATCTTATACATAGTTCTACATCATCTGATGACTACCTTCCATGGTTTACACATAGTTGACCATCATTCATTCATATCTGACATAGTTTACCATCATCTGTTGACTATCTTCCATGGTTCACACATGATTGACCATCATCTATGCATCTCATACATAGTTCAACATCATTTGTTGACTACCTTCTGTGGTTTACACATAGTTGACCATCTTCTATTCATCTCTGACATAGTTCACCATCATCTGTTGACTATCTTCCATGGTTCACACATGATTGACCATCATCTATGCATCTCATACATAGTTCAACATCATGTGTTGACTATCTTCCATGGTTCATACATGATTGACCATCATCTATTCATCTCTGACATAGTTCCCCATCATCTGTTGACTATCGTCCATGGTTCACACATAGTTGACCGTCATCTATGCAAATCATACATAGTTCAACATCATCTGTTGACTACCTTCCATGGTTTACACTTAGTTGACCATCATCTATTCATCTCTGACATAGTTCACCATCATCTGTTGACTATCTTCCACGGTTCACACATGATTGACCATCATCTATTCATCTCTGACATAGTTCATCATCAGCTGTTGACTATCTTCCATGGTTCACACATAGTTAACCATCATCTATGTATCTCATACATAGTTCAACATCATCTGTTGACTACCTTCCCTGGTTTACACATAGTTGACCAAAATCCATTCATATCTGACATAGTTCACCATCATCTGTTGACTATCTTCCATTGTTCACACATGATTGACCATCATCTATTCATCTCTGACGTAGTTCACCGTCATCTGTTGACTATCTTCCATGGTTCACACATAGTTAACCACCATCTATACATCTCATACATAGTTAAACATCATATGTTGACTATCTTCCGTGGATTACACATAGTTAACCATCATTTATTCATCTCTGACATAGTTCAGCATCATCTGTTGACTATCTTCCATGGTTCATACTTGATTGACCATCATCTATGCATCTCACACATAGTTTAACATCATCTCCTGACTACCTTCCCTGTTTCACACATGATTGACCCTCATCTATGCATCTCATACATAGTTCAACATCATCTGTTGATTATCTTCCATGGTTCACACATCATTGACTATCATCTAGTCATCTCTGACATAGTTCACCATCATCTGTTGACTATCTTCCATGGTTCACACATAGTTGACCATCATCTATGCATCTCATACATAGTTCAACATCATCTGTTGACTACCTTCCATGGTTTACACATAGTTGACCATCATCCATTCATATCTGACCTAGTTCAACATCATCTGTTGACTATCTTCCATGGTTCACACATGATTGACCATCATCTATTCATCTCTGACATAGTTCACCATTATTTGTTGACTATCTTCCATGGTTCACACATGATTAACCATCATATATTCATCACTGACATAGTTCACCATCATCTGTTGACTATCTTCCATGGTTCACACATGGTTGACCATCATCAATGCATCTCATACATAGTTCAACATCATCTGTTGACTACCTTCCATGGTTTACACATAGTTGACCATCATCCATTCATATCTGACATAGTTCACCATCATCTGTTGATTATCTTCCATGGTTCACACATGATTGACCATCATCTATTCAACTCTGACGTAGTTCACCATCATCTGTTGACTATCTTCCAGGGTTCACACATAGTTAACCATCATCTATGCATCTCATACATAGTTCAACATCATCTATCTTCCGTGGATTACACATAGTTGACCATCATCTATTCATCTCTGACATAGTTCACAATCATCTGTTGACTATCTTCCATGGTTCACACTTGATTGACCATCATCTATACATCTCACACATAGTTTAACATCATCTCCTGACTACCTTCCCTGGTTCACACATGCTTGACCATCATCTATGCATCTCATACATAGTTCAACATCATCTGTTGATTATCTTCCATGGTTCACACATGATTGACCATCATCTATTCATCTCTGACATAGTTCATCATCAGCTGTTGACTATCTTCCATGGTTCACACATAGTTAACCATCATCTATGTATCTCATACATAGTTCAACATCATCTGTTGACTACCTTCCCAGGTTTACACATAGTTGACCAAAATCCATTCATATCTGACATAGTTCACCATCATCTGTTGACTATCTTCCATTGTTCACACATGATTGACCATCATCTATTCATCTCTGACGTAGTTCACCGTCATCTGTTGACTATCTTCCATGGTTCACACATAGTTAACCATCATCTATACATCTCATACATAGTTAAACATCATATGTTGACTATCTTCCGTGGATTACACATAGTTAACCATCATTTATTCATCTCTGACATAGTTCAGCATCATCTGTTGACTATCTTCCATGGTTCATACTTTATTGACCATCATCTATGCATCTCACACATAGTTTAACATCATCTCCTGACTACCTTCCCTGTTTCACACATGATTGACCATCATCTATGCATCTCATACATAGTTCAACATCATCTGTTGATTATCTTCCATGGTTCACACATGATTGACTATCATCTAGTCATCTCTGACATAGTTCACCATCATCTGTTGACTATCTTCCATGGTTCACACATAGTTGACCATCATCTATGCATCTCATACATAGTTCAACATCATCTGTTGACTACCTTCCATGGTTTACACATAGTTGACCATCATCCATTCATATCTGACCTAGTTCAACATCATCTGTTGACTATCTTCCATGGTTCACACATGATTGACCATCATCTATTCATCTCAGACATAGTTCACCATTATTTGTTGACTATCTTCCATGGTTCACACATGATTAACCATCATATATTCATCACTGACATAGTTCACCATCATCTGTTGACTATCTTCCATGGTTCACACATGGTTGACCATCATCAATGCATCTCATACATAGTTCAACATCATCTGTTGACTACCTTCCATGGTTTACACATAGTTGACCATCATCCATTCATATCTGACATAGTTCACCATCATCTGTTGACTATCTTCCATGGTTCACACATGATTGACCATCATCTATTCAACTCTGACGTAGTTCACCATCATCTGTTGACTATCTTCCATGGTTCACACATAGTTAACCATCATCTATGCATCTCATACATAGTTCAACATCATCTGTTAACTATCTTCCGTGGATTACACATAGTTGACCATCATCTATTCATCTCTGACATAGTTCACAATCATCTGTTGACTATCTTCCATGGTTCACACTTGATTGACCATCATCTATACATCTCACACATAGTTTAACATCATCTCCTGACTACCTTCCCTGGTTCACACATGCTTGACCATCATCTAGCATCTCATACATAGTTCAACATCATTTGTTGATTATCTTCCATGGTTCACACATGATTGACTATCATCTAGTCATCTCTGACATAGTTCACCATCATCTGTTGAATATCTTCCATGGTTCACACATAGTTGACCATCATCTATGCATCTCATACATAGTTCATCATCATCTGTTGGCTACCTTTCGTGGTTTACATATATTAGACCATCATCTATTCATCTCTGACATCGTTCACCATTATCTGTTGACTATCTTCCATGTTTCACACATGATTGACCATCATCTATGTATCTCATACATAGTTCAACATTATCTCCTGACTACCTTACATGGATCACACATGATTGACCATCATCTATGCATCTCATACATAGTTCAACATCATGTGTTGACTATCTTCCATGGTTCATACATGATTGACCATCATCTATTCATCTCTGACATAGTTCCCCATCATCTGTTGACTATCTTCCATGGTTCACACATAGTTGACCATCATCTATGCAAATCATACATAGTTCAACATCATCTATTGACTACCTTCCATGGTTTACACTTAGTTGACCATCATCTATTCATCTCTGACATAGTTCACCATCATCTGTTGACTATCTTCCATGGTTCACACATAGTTGACCATCATCTATGCATCTTATACATAGTTCAACATCATCTAATGACTACCTTCCATGGTTTACACATAGTTGACCATCATTCATTCATATCTGACATAGTTTACCATCATCTGTTGACTATCTTCCATGGTTCACACATGATTGACCATCATCTATGCATCTCATACATAGTTCAACATCATTTGTTGACTACCTTATGTGGTTTACACATAGTTGACCATCATCTATTCATCTCTGACATAGTTCACCATCATCTGTTGACTATCTTCCATGGTTCACACATGATTGACCATCATCTATGCATCTCATACATAGTTCAACATCATCTGTTGACTATCTTCCGTGGATTACACATAGTTGACCATCATCTATTCATCTCTGACATAGTTCACAATCATCTGTTGACTATCTTCCATGGTTCACACTTGATTGACCATCATCTATACATCTCACACATAGTTTAACATCATCTCCTGACTACCTTCCCTGGTTCACACATGCTTGACCATCATCTATGCATCTCATACATAGTTCAACATCATCTGTTGATTATCTTCCATGGTTCACACATGATTGACCATCATCTATTCATCTCTGACATAGTTCATCATCAGCTGTTGACTATCTTCCATGGTTCACACATAGTTAACCATCATCTATGTATCTCATACATAGTTCAACATCATCTGTTGACTACCTTCCCTGGTTTACACATAGTTGACCAAAATCCATTCATATCTGACATAGTTCACCATCATCTGTTGACTATCTTCCATTGTTCACACATGATTGACCATCATCTATTCATCTCTGACGTAGTTCACCGTCATCTGTTGACTATCTTCCATGGTTCACACATAGTTAACCATCATCTATACATCTCATACATAGTTAAACATCATATGTTGACTATCTTCCGTGGATTACACATAGTTAACCATCATTTATTCATCTCTGACATAGTTCAGCATCATCTGTTGACTATCTTCCATGGTTCATACTTGATTGACCATCATCTATGCATCTCACACATAGTTTAACATCATCTCCTGACTACCTTCCCTGTTTCACACATGATTGACCGTCATCTATGCATCTCATACATAGTTCAACATCATCTGTTGATTATCTTCCATGGTTCACACATGATTGACTATCATCTAGTCATCTCTGACATAGTTCACCATCATCTGTTGACTATCTTCCATGGTTCACACATAGTTGACCATCATCTATGCATCTCATACATAGTTCAACATCATCTGTTGACTACCTTCCATGGTTTACACATAGTTGACCATCATCCATTCATATCTGACCTAGTTCAACATCATCTGTTGACTATCTTCCATGGTTCACACATGATTGACCATCATCTATTCATCTCAGACATAGTTCACCATTATTTGTTGACTATCTTCCATGGTTCACACATGATTAACCATCATATATTCATCACTGACATAGTTCACCATCATCTGTTGACTATCTTCCATGGTTCACACATGGTTGACCATCATCAATGCATCTCATACATAGTTCAACATCATCTGTTGACTACCTTCCATGGTTTACACATAGTTGACCATCATCCATTCATATCTGACATAGTTCACCATCATCTGTTGACTATCTTCCATGGTTCACACATGATTGACCATCATCTATTCAACTCTGACGTAGTTCACCATCATCTGTTGACTATCTTCCATGGTTCACACATAGTTAACCATCATCTATGCATCTCATACATAGTTCAACATCATCTGTTAACTATCTTCCGTGGATTACGCATAGTTGACCATCATCTATTCATCTCTGACATAGTTCACAATCATCTGTTGACTATCTTCCATGGTTCACACTTGATTGACCATCATCTATACATCTCACACATAGTTTAACATCATCTCCTGACTACCTTCCCTGGTTCACACATGCTTGACCATCATCTAGCATCTCATACATAGTTCAACATCATCTGTTGATTATCTTCCATGGTTCACACATGATTGACTATCATCTAGTCATCTCTGACATAGTTCACCATCATCTGTTGACTATCTTCCATGGTTCACACATAGTTGACCATCATCTATGCATCTCATACATAGTTCAACATCATCTGTTGGCTACCTTTCGTGGTTTACATATATTAGACCATCATCTATTCATCTCTGACATCGTTCACCATTATCTGTTGACTATCTTCCATGTTTCACACATGATTGACCATCATCTATGTATCTCATACATAGTTCAACATTATCTCCTGACTACCTTACATGGATCACACATGATTGACCATCATCTATGCATCTCATACATAGTTCAACATCATGTGTTGACTATCTTCCATGGTTCATACATGATTGACCATCATCTATTCATCTCTGACATAGTTCCCCATCATCTGTTGACTATCTTCCATGGTTCACACATAGTTGACCATCATCTATGCAAATCATACATAGTTCAACATCATCTATTGACTACCTTCCATGGTTTACACTTAGTTGACCATCATCTATTCATCTCTGACATAGTTCACCATCATCTGTTGACTATCTTCCATGGTTCACACATAGTTGACCATCATCTATGCATCTTATACATAGTTCAACATCATCTAATGACTACCTTCCATGGTTTACACATAGTTGACCATCATTCATTCATATCTGACATAGTTTACCATCATCTGTTGACTATCTTCCATGGTTCACACATGATTGACCATCATCTATGCATCTCATACATAGTTCAACATCATTTGTTGACTACCTTCTGTGGTTTACACATAGTTGACCATCATCTATTCATCTCTGACATAGTTCACCATCATCTGTTGACTATCTTCCATGGTTCACACATGATTGACCATCATCTATGCATCTCATACATAGTTCAACATCATCTGTTGACTATCTTCCATGGTTCACATATGATTGACCATCATCTATTCATCTCTGACATAGTTCACCATCAGCTGTTGACTATCTTCCATGGTTCACACATAGTTAACCATCATCTATGCATCTCATACATAGTTCAACATCATCTGTTGACTACCTTCCATGGTTTACACATAGTTAACCATCATCCATTCATATCTGACATAGTTCACCATCATCTGTTGACTATCTTCCAAGGTTCACACATGATTGACCATCATCTATTCATCTCTGACGTAGTTCACCATCATCTGTTGACTATCTTCCATGGTTCACACATAGTTAACCATCATCTATGCATCTCATACATAGTTCAACATCATCTGTTGACTATCTTCCGTGGATTACACATAGTTGACCATCATCTATTCATCTCTGACATAGTTCACCATCATTTGTTGACTATCTTCCATGGTTCACAATTGATTGACCATCATCTATGCATCTCACACATAGTTTAACATCATCTCCTGACTACCTTCCCTGGTTCACACATGATTGACCATCATCTATGCATCTCATACATAGTTCAACATCATCTGTTGATTATCTTCCATGGTTCACACATGATTGACTATCATCTAGTCATCTCTGACATAGTTCACCATCATTTGTTGACTATCTTCCATGGTTCACACATAGTTGACCATCATCTATGCATCTCATACATAGTTCAACATCATCTGTTGACTACCTTCCATGGTTTACACATAGTTGACCATCATCCATTCATATCTGACCTAGATCAACATCATTTGTTGACTACCTTCCATGGTTCACACATGATTGACCATCATCTATTCATCTCTGACATAGTTCACCATTATTTGTTGACTATCTTCCGTGGTTCACACATGATTAACCATCATCTATTCATCTCTGACATAGTTCACCATCATCTGTTGACTATCTTCCATGGTTCACACATGGTTGACCATCATCAATGCATCTCATACATAGTTCAACATCATCTGTTGACTACCTTCCATGGTTTACACATAGTTGACCATCATCCATTCATATCTGACATAGTTCACCATCATCTGTTGACTATCTTCCATGGTTCACACATGATTGACCATCATCTAATCAACTCTGACGTAGTTCACCATCATCTGTTGACTATCTTCCATGGTTCACACATAGTTTACCATCATCTATGCATCTCATACATAGTTCAACATCATCTGTTGACTATCTTCCGTGGATTACACATAGTTGACCATCATCTATTCATCTCTGACATAGTTCACCATCATCTGTTGACTATCTTCCATGGTTCACACTTGATTGACCATCATCTATGCATCTCACACATAGTTTAACATCATCTCCTGACTACCTTCCCTGGTTCACACATGATTGACCATCATCTATGCATCTCATACATAGTTCAACATCATCTGTTGATTATCTTCCATGGTTCACACATGATTGACTATCATCTAGTCATCTCTGACATAGTTCACCATCATCTGTTGACTATCTTCCTTGGTTCACACATAGTTGACCATCATCTATGCATCTCATACATAGTTCAACATCATCGGTTGACTACCTTCCATGGTTTACACATAGTTGACCATCATCCATTCATATCTAACCTAGTTCAACATCATCTGTTGACTATTTTCCATGGTTCACACATGATTGACCATCATCTATTCATCTCTGACATAGTTCACCATTATTTGTTGACTATCTTCCGTGGTTCACACATGATTAACCATCATCTATTCATCTCTGACATAGTTCACCATCATCTGTTGACTATCTTCCATGGTTCACACATGGTTGACCATCATCAATGCATCTCATACATAGTTCAACATCATCTGTTGACTACCTTCCGTGGTTTACACATAGTTGACCATCATCTATTCATCTCTGACATAGTTCACCATCATCTGGTGACTATCTTCCATGGTTCACACATGATTGGCCATCATCTATGCATCTCATATATAGTTCAACATCATCTCCTGACTACCTGCAATGGTTCACACATGACTGACCATCATCTATGCATCTCATACATAGTTCAACATCATCTGTTGACTATCTTCCATGGTTCACACATGATTAACCATCATCTATTCATCTCTGACATAGTTCGCCATCATCTGTTGACTATCTACCATGGTTCACACATAGGTAACCATCATATATGCATCTCATACATAGTTAAACATCATCTGTTCAATACCTTCCATGGTTTACACATATTTGACCATCATCTATTCATCTCTGACAAAGTTCACCATCACCTGTTGAGTATCTTCCATGGTTCACACATAGGTTACCCTCATCTATGCATCTCATACATAGTTCAACATCATCTGTTGACTACTTTCCATGGTTTACACATAGTTGACCATCATCCATTCATATCTGACATAGTTCACCATCATATGTTGACTATCTTCCATGGTTCACAAATGATTAACCATCATCTATGCATCTCATACATAGTTTAACATCATCTCCTGACTACCTTCCCTGGTTCACACATGATTGACCATCATCTATGCATCTCATACATAGTTCAACATCATCTGTTGATTATCTTCCATGGTTCACACATGATTGACCATCATCTAGTCATCTCTGACATAGTTCACCATCATCTGTTGACTATCTTCCATGGTTCACACATAGTTGACCATCATCTATGCATCTCATACATAGTTTAACATCATCTGTTGACTACCTTCCATTGTTTACACATAGTTGACCGTCATCCATTCATATCTGACATAGTTCAACATTATCTGTTGACTATCTTCCATGGTTCACACATGATTGACCAACATCTATTCATCTCTGACATAGTTCACGAACATCTCCTGACTATCTTCCATGGTTCACATATAGTTGACCATCATCTATAAATCTCATACATAGTTCACCATCATCTGTTGACTATCTTCCATGGTTCACACATGATTGACCATAATCTATTCATCTCTGACATAGTTCACCATTATTTGTTGACTATCTTCCGTGGTTCACACATGATTGACCATCATCTATTCATCTCGGACATAGTTCACCATCATCTGTTGACTATCTTCCATGGTTTACACATGGTTGACCATCATCAATGCATCTCATACATAGTTCAACATCATCTATTAACTACCTTCCGTGGTTTACACTTAGTTAACCACCATCTATTCATGTCTGACATAGTTCACCATCATCTGTTGACTATCTTCCATGGTTCACACATAGTTAACATTCATCTATGCATCTCATACATAGTTCAACATCATCAGTTGACTATCTTCCGTGGATTACACATAGTTGACCATCATCTATTCATCTCTGACATAGTTCACAATCATCTGTTGACTATCTTCCATTGTTCACACTTGATTGACCATCATCTATGCATCTCACACATAGTTTAACATCATCTCCTGACTACCTTCCCTGGTTCACACATGATTGTCCATCATCTATGCATCTCATACATAGTTCAACATCATCTGTTCATTATCTTCCATGGTTCACACATGATTGACTATCATCTAGTTATCTCTGACATAGTTCACCATCATCTGTTGACTATCTTCCATGGTTCACACATAGTTGACCATCATCTATGCATCTCATACATAGTTCAACATCATCTGTTGACTACCTTCCATGGTTTACACATAGTTGACCATCACCCATTCATATCTGACATAGTTCAACATCAAATGTTGACTATCTTCCATGGTTCACACATGATTGACCATCATCTATTCATCTCTGACATATTTCACCATTATTTGTTGACTATCTTCCGTGGTTCACACATGATTAACCATCTTCTATTCATCTCTGACATAGTTCACCATCATCTGTTGACTATCATCCATGGTTCACACATGGTTGACCATCATCAATGCATCTCATACATAGTTCAACATCATCTGTTGACTACCTTCCATGGTTCACACATAGTTAACCATCATCTATACATCTCATACATAGTTAAACATCATATGTTGACTATCTTCCATGGATTACACATAGTTAACCATCATTTATTCATCTCTGACATAGTTCAGCATCATCTGTTGACTGTCTTCCATCGTTCATACTTGATTGACCATCATCTATGCATCTCACACATAGTTTAACATCATCTCCTGACTACCTTCCCTGTTTCACACATGATTGACCATCATCTATGCATCTCATACATAGTTCAACATCATCTGTTGATTATCTTCCATGGTTCACACATGATTGACTATCATCTAGTCATCTCTGACATAGTTCACCATCATCTGTTGACTATCTTCCATGGTTCACACATAGTTGACCATCATCTATGTATCTCATACATAGTTCAACATCATCTGTTGACTACCTTCCATGGTTTACACATAGTTGACCATCATCCATTCATATCTGACCTAGTTCAACATCATCTGTTGACTATCTTCCATGGTTCACACATGATTGACCATCATCTATTCATCTCTGACATAGTTCACCATTATTTGTTGACTATCTTCCATGGTTCACACATGATTAACCATCATATATTCATCACTGACATAGTTCACCATCATCTGTTGACTATCTTCCATGGTTCACACATGGTTGACCATCATCAATGCATCTCATACATAGTTCAACATCATCTGTTGACTACCTTCCATGGTTTACACATAGTTGACCATCATCCATTCATATCTGACATAGTTCACCATCATCTGTTGACTATCTTCCATGGTTCACACATGATTGACCATCATCTATTCAACTCTGGCGTAGTTCACCATCATCTGTTGACTATCTTCCATGGTTCACACATAGTTAACCATCATCTATGCATCTCATACATAGTTCAACATCATCTGTTGACTATCTTCCGTGGATTACACATAGTTGACCATCATCTATTCATCTCTGACATAGTTCACAATCATCTGTTGACTATCTTCCATGGTTCACACTTGATTGACCATCATCTATACATCTCACACATAGTTTAACATCATTTCCTGACTACCTTCCCTGGTTCACACATGCTTGACCATCATCTATGCATCTCATACATAGTTCAACATCATCTTTGATTATCTTCCATGGTTCACACATGATTGACTATCATCTAGTCATCTCTGACATAGTTCACCATCATCTGTTGACTATCTTCCATGGTTCACACATAGTTGACCATCATCTATGCATCTCATACATAGTTCAACATCATCTGTTGACTACCTTTCGTGGTTTACATATATTAGACCATCATCTATTCATCTCTGACATCGTTCACCATTATCTGTTGACTATCTTCCATGGTTCACACATGATTGACCATCATCTATGTATCTCATACATAGTTCAACATTATCTCCTGACTACCTTACATGGATCACACATGATTGACCATCATCTATGCATCTCATACATAGTTCAACATCATGTGTTGACTATCTTCCATGGTTCATACATGATTGACCATCATCTATTCATCTCTGACATAGTTCCCCATCATCTGTTGACTATCTTCCATGGTTCACACATAGTTGACCATCATCTATGCAAATCATACATAGTTCAACATCATCTGTTGACTACCTTCCATGGTTTACACTTAGTTGACCATCATCTATTCATCTCTGACATAGTTCACCATCATCTGTTGACTATCTTCCATGGTTCACACATAGTTGACCATCATCTATGCATCTTATACATAGTTCAACATCATCTAATGACTACCTTCCATGGTTTACACATAGTTGACCATCATTCATTCATATCTGACATAGTTTACCATCATCTGTTGACTATCTTCCTTGGTTCACACATGATTGACCATCATCTATGCATCTCATACATAGTTCAACATCATTTGTTGACTACCTTCTGTGGTTTACACATAGTTGACCATCATCTATTCATCTCTGACATAGTTCACCATCATCTGTTGACTATCTTCCATGGTTCACACATGATTAACCATCATCTATGCATCTCATACATAGTTCAACATCATCTGTTGACTATCTTCCATGGTTCACATATGATTGACCATCATCTATTCATCTCTGACATAGTTCACCATCAGCTGTTGATTATCTTCCACGGTTCACACATAGTTAACCATCATCTATGCATCTCATACATAGTTCAACATCATCTGTTGACTACCTTCCATGGTTTACACATAGTTGACCATCATCCATTCATATCTGACATAGTTCACCATCATCTGTTGACTATCTTCCAAGGTTCACACATGATTGACCATCATCTATTCATCTCTGACGTAGTTCACCATCATCTGTTGACTATCTTCCATGGTTCACACATAGTTAACCATCATCTATGCATCTCATACATAGTTAAACATCATCTGTTGACTATCTTCCGTGGATTACACATAGTTGACCATCATCTATTCATCTCTGACATAGTTCACCATCATCTGTTGACTATCTTCCATGGTTCACAATTGATTGACCATCATCTATGCATCTCACACATAGTTTAACATCATCTCCTGACTACCTTCCCTGGTTCACACATGATTGACCATCATCTATGCATCTCATACATAGTTCAACATCATCTGTTGATTATCTTCCATGGTTCACACATGATTGACTATCATCTAGTCATCTCTGACATAGTTCACCATCATCTGTTGACTATCTTCCATGGTTCACACATAGTTGACCATCATCTATGCATCTCATACATAGTTCAACATCATCTGTTGACTACCTTCCATGGTTTACACATAGTTGACCATCATCCATTCATATCTGACCTAGATCAACATCATCTGTTGACTACCTTCCATGGTTCACACATGATTGACCATCATCTATTCATCTCTGACATAGTTCGCCATTATTTGTTGACTATCTTCCGTGGTTCACACATGATTAACCATCATATATTCATCTCTGACATAGTTCACCATCATCTGTTGACTATCTTCCATGGTTCACACATGGTTGACCATCATCAATGCATCTCATACATAGTTCAACATCATCTGTTGACTACCTTCCATGGTTTACACATAGTTGACCATCATCCATTCATATCTGACATAGTTCACCATCATCTGTTGACTATCTTCCATGGTTCACACATGATTGACCATCATCTAATCAACTCTGACGTAGTTCACCATCATCTGTTGACTATCTTCCATGGTTCACACATAGTTAACCATCATCTATGCATCTCATACATAGTTCAACATCATCTGTTGACTATCTTCCGTGGATTACACATAGTTGACCATCATCTATTCATCTCTGACATAGTTCACCATCATCTGTTGACTATCTTCCATGGTTCACACTTGATTGACCATCATCTATGCATCTCACACATAGTTTAACATCATTTCCTGACTACCTTCCCTGGTTCACACATGATTGACCATCATCTATGCATCTCATACATAATTCAACATCATCTGTTGATTATCTTCCATGGTTCACACATGATTGACTATCATCTAGTCATCTCTGACATAGTTCACCATCATCTCTTGACTATCTTCCTTGGTTCACACATAGTTGACCATCATCTATGCATCTCATACATAGTTCAACATCATCGGTTGACTACCTTCCATGGTTTACACATAGTTGACCATCATCCATTCATATCTGACCTAGTTCAACATCATCTGTTGACTATCTTCCATGGTTCACACATGATTGACCATCATCTATTCATCTCTGACATAGTTCACCATTATTTGTTGACTATCTTCCGTGGTTCACACATGATTAACCATCATCTATTCATCTCTGACATAGTTCACCATCATCTGTTGACTATCTTCCATGGTTCACACATGGTTGACCATCATCAATGCATCTCATACATAATTCAACATCATCTGTTGACTACCTTCCGTGGTTTACACATAGTTGACCATCATCTATTCATCTCTGACATAGTTCACCATCATCTGGTGACTATCTTCCATGGTTCACACATGATTGACCATCATCTATGCATCTCATACATAGTTCAACATCATCTCCTGACTACCTGCAATGGTTCACACATGACTGACCATCATCTATGCATCTCATACATAGTTCAACATCATCTGTTGACTATCTTCCATGGTTCACACATGATTAACCATCATCTATTCATCTCTGACATAGTTCGCCATCATCTGTTGACTATCTTCCATGGTTCACACATAGTTAACCATCATATATGCATCTCATACATAGTTAAACATCATCTGTTGAATACCTTCCATGGTTTACACATAGTTGACCATCATCTATTCATCTCTGACATAGTTCACCATCACCTGTTGAGTATCTTCCATGGTTCACACATAGGTTACCCTCATCTATGCATCTCATACATAGTTCAACATCATCTGTTGACTACTTTCCATGGTTTACACATAGTTGACCATCATCCATTCATATCTGACATAGTTCACCATCATATGTTGACTATCTTCCATGGTTCACACATGATTAACCATCATCTATGCATCTCATACATAGTTTAACATCATCTCCTGACTACCTTCCCTGGTTCACACATGATTGACCATCATCTATGCATCTCATACATAGTTCAACATCATCAGTTGATTATCTTCCATCGTTCACACATGATTGACCATCATCTAGTCATCTCTGACATAGTTCACCATCATCTGTTGACTATCTTCTATGGTTCACACATAGTTGACCATCATCTATGCATCTCATACATAGTTCAACATCATCTGTTGACTACCTTCCATGGTTTACACATAGTTGACCGTCATCCATTCATATCTGACATAGTTCAACATTATCTGTTGACTATCTTCCATGGTTCACACATGATTGACCAACATCTATTCATCTCTGACATAGTTCACGATCATCTCCTGACTATCTTCCATGGTTCACATATAGTTGACCATCATCTATAAATCTCATACATAGTTCACCATCATCTGTTGACTATCTTCCATGGTTCACACATGATTGACCATAATCTATTCATCTCTGACATAGTTCACCATTATTTGTTGACTATCTTCCGTGGTTCACACATGATTGACCATCATCTATTCATCTCGGACATAGTTCACCATCATCTGTTGACTATCTTCCATGGTTTACACATGGTTGACCATCATCAATGCATCTCATACATAGTTCAACATCATCTATTAACTACCTTCCGGGGTTTACACTTAGTTAACCACCATCTATTCATCTCTGACATAGTTCACCATCATCTGTTGACTATCTTCCATGGTTCACACATAGTTAACCATCATCTATGCATCTCATACATAGTTCAACATCATCAGTTGACTATCTTCCGTGGATTACACATAGGTGACCATCATCTATTCATCTCTGACATAGTTCACAATCATCTGTTGACTATCTTCCATGGTTCACACTTGATTGACCATCATCTATGCATCTCACACATAGTTTAACATCATCTCCTGACTACCTTCCCTAGTTCACACATGATTGTCCATCATCTATGCATCTCATACATAGTTCAACATCATCTGTTCATTATCTTCCATGGTTCACACATGATTGACTATCATCTAGTTATCTCTGACATAGTTCACCATCATCTGTTGACTATCTTCCATGGTTCACACATAGTTGACCATCATCTATGCATCTCATACATAGTTCAACATCATCTGTTGACTACCTTCCATGGTTTACACTTAGTTGACCATCATCCATTCATATCTGACATAGTTCAACATCAAATGTTGACTATCTTCCATGGTTCACACATGATTGACCATCATCTATTCATCTCTGACATATTTCACCATTATTTGTTGACTATCTTCCGTGGTTCACACATGATTAACCATCTTCTATTCATCTCTGACATAGTTCACCATCATCTGTTGACTATCTTCCATGGTTCACACATGGTTGACCATCATCAATGCATCTCATACATAGTTCAACATCATATGTTGACTACCTTCCGTGGTTTACACATAGTTGACCATCATCTATTCATCTCTGACATAGTTCACCATCATCTGGTGACAATCTTCCATGGTTCACACATGATTGACCATCATCTATGCATCTCATACATAGTTCAACATCATCTCCTGACTACCTTCAATGGTTCACACATGACTGACCATCATCTATGCATCTCATACATAGTTCAACATCATCTGTTGACTATCTTCCATGGTTCACACATGATTGACCATCATCTATTAATCTCTGACATAGTTCACCATCATCTGTTGACTATCTTCCATGGTTCACACATAGTTAACCATCATCTATGCATCTCATACATAGTTAAACATCATCTGTTGACTACCTTCCATGGTTTACACATAGTTGACCATCATCTATTCATCTCTGACATAGTTCACCATCACCTGTTGAGTATCTTCCATGGTTCACACATAGGTTACCCTCATCTATGCATCTCATACATAGTTCAACATCATCTGTTGACTACTTTCCATGGTTTACACATAGTTGACCATCATCCATTCATATCAGACATAGTTCACCATCATCTGTTGACTATCTTCCATGGTTCACACATGATTAACCATCATCTATGCATCTCATACATAGTTTAACATAATCTCCTGACTACCTTCCCTGGTTCACACATGATTGACCATCATCTATGCATCTCACACATAGTTCAACATCATCTGTTGATTATCTTCCATGGTTCACACATGATTGACCATCATCTAGTCATCTCTGACATAGTTCACCATCATCTGTTGACTATCTTCCATGATTCACACATAGTTGACCATCATCTATGCATCTCATACATAGTTCAACATCATCTGTTGACTAGCTTCCATGGTTTACACATAGTTGACCATCATCCATTCATATCTGGCATAGTTCAACATTATCTGTTGACTATCTTCCATAGTTCACACATGATTGACCATCATCTATTCATCTCTGACATAGTTCACGATCATCTCCTGACTATCTTCCATGGTTCACACATAGTTGACCATCATCTATGCATCTCATACATAGTTCACCATCATCCGTTGACTATCTTCCATGGTTCACACATGATTGACTATAATCTATTCATCTCTGACATAGTTCACCATTATTTGTTGACTATCTTCCGTGGTTCACACATGATTGACCATCATCTATTCATCTCTGACATAGGTCACCATCATCTGTTGACTATCTTCCATGGTTTACACATGGTTGACCATCATCAATGCATCTCATACATAGTTCAACATCATCTGTTGACTACCTTCCGTGGTTTACACATAGTTCACCACCATCTATTCATCTCTGACATAGTTCACCATCATCTGTTGACTATCTTCCATGGTTCACACATGATTGACAATCATCTATGCATCTCATACATAGTTCAACATCATCTGTTGACTACCTTCTGTGGTTTACACATAGTTGGCCATCATCTATTCATCTCATACATAGTTCAACATCATCTGTTGACTATCTTCCATGGTTCACACATGATTGACCATTATCTATGTATCTCATACATAGTTCAACATCATCTCCTGACTACCTTCCATGGTTCACACATGATTGACCATCATCTATGCATCTCATACATAGTTCAACATCATCTGTTGACTATCTTCCATGGTTCACACATGATTAACCATCATCTATTCATCTCTGACATAGTTCGCCATCATCTGTTGACTATCTTCCATGGTTCACACATAGTTAACCATCATATATGCATCTCATACATAGTTAAACATCATCTGTTGAATACCTTCCATGGTTTACACATAGTTGACCATCATCTATTCATCTCTGACATAGTTCACCATCACCTGTTGAGTATCTTCCATGGTTCACACATAGGTTACCCTCATCTATGCATCTCATACATAGTTCAACATCATCTGTTGACTACTTTCCATGGTTTACACATAGTTGACCATCATCCATTCATATCTGACATAGTTCACCATCATATGTTGACTATCTTCCATGGTTCACACATGATTAACCATCATCTATGCATCTCATACATAGTTTAACATCATCTCCTGACTACCTTCCCTGGTTCACACATGATTGACCATCATCTATGCATCTCATACATAGTTCAACATCATCAGTTGATTATCTTCCATGGTTCACACATGATTGACCATCATCTAGTCATCTCTGACATAGTTCACCATCATCTGTTGACTATCTTCTATGGTTCACACATAGTTGACCATCATCTATGCATCTCATACATAGTTCAACATCATCTGTTGACTACCTTCCATGGTTTACACATAGTTGACCGTCATCCATTCATATCTGACATAGTTCAACATTATCTGATGACTATCTTCCATGGTTCACACATGATTGACCAACATCTATTCATCTCTGACATAGTTCACGATCATCTCCTGACTATCTTCCATGGTTCACATATAGTTGACCATCATCTATAAATCTCATACATAGTTCACCATCATCTGTTGACTATCTTCCATGGTTCACACATGATTGACCATAATCTATTCATCTCTGACATAGTTCACCATTATTTGTTGACTATCTTCCGTGGTTCACACATGATTGACCATCATCTATTCATCTCGGACATAGTTCACCATCATCTGTTGACTATCTTCCATGGTTTACACATGGTTGACCATCATCAATGCATCTCATACATAGTTCAACATCATCTATTAACTACCTTCCATGGTTTACACTTAGTTAACCACCATCTATTCATCTCTGACATAGTTCACCATCATCTGTTGACTATCTTCCATGGTTCACACATAGTTAACCATCATCTATGCATCTCATACATAGTTCAACATCATCAGTTGACTATCTTCCGTGGATTACACATAGTTGACCATCATCTATTCATCTCTAACATAGTTCACCATCATCTGGTGACTATCTTCCATGGTTCACACATGATTGACCATCATCTATGCATCTCATACATAGTTCAACATCATCTCCTGACTACCTGCAATGGTTCACACATGACTGACCATCATCTATGCATCTCATACATAGTTCAACATCATCTGTTGACTATCTTCCATGGTTCTCACATGATTAACCATCATCTATTCATCTCTGACATAGTTCGCCATCATCTGTTGACTATCTTCCATGGTTCACACATAGTTAACCATCATATATGCATCTCATACATAGTTAAACATCATCTGTTGAATACCTTCCATGGTTTACACATAGTTGACCATCATCTATTCATCTCTGACATAGTTCACCATCACCTGTTGAGTATCTTCCATGGTTCACACATAGGTTACCCTCATCTATGCATCTCATACATAGTTTAACATCATCTGTTGACTACTTTCCATGGTTTACACATAGTTGACCATCATCCATTCATATCTGACATAGTTCACCATCATATGTTGACTATCTTCCATGGTTCACACATGATTAACCATCATCTATGCATCTCATACATAGTTTAACATCATCTCCTGACTACCTTCCCTGGTTCACACATGATTGACCATCATCTATGCATCTCATACATAGTTCAACATCATCAGTTGATTATCTTCCATGGTTCACACATGATTGACCATCATCTAGTCATCTCTGACATAGTTCACCATCATCTGTTCACTATCTTCTATGGTTCACACATAGTTGACCATCATCTATGCATCTCATACATAGTTCAACATCATCTGTTGACTACCTTCCATGGTTTACACATAGTTGACCGTCATCCATTCATATCTGACATAGTTCAACATTATCTGTTGACTATCTTCCATGGTTCACACATGATTGACCAACATCTATTCATCTCTGACATAGTTCACGATCATCTCCTGACTATCTTCCATGGTTCACATATAGTTGACCATCATCTATAAATCTCATACATAGTTCACCATCATCTGTTGACTATCTTCCATGGTTCACACATGATTGACCATAATCTATTCATCTCTGACATAGTTCACCATTATTTGTTGACTATCTTCCGTGGTTCACACATGATTGACCATCATCTATTCATCTCGGACATAGTTCACCATCATCTGTTGACTATCTTCCATGGTTTACACATGGTTGACCATCATCAATGCATCTCATACATAGTTCAACATCATCTATTAACTACCTTCTGTGGTTTACACTTAGTTAACCACCATCTATTCATCTCTGACATAGTTCACCATCATCTGTTGACTATCTTCCATGGTTCACACATAGTTAACCATCATCTATGCATCTCATACATAGTTCAACATCATCAGTTGACTATCTTCCGTGGATTACACATAGGTGACCATCATCTATTCATCTCTGACATAGTTCACAATCATCTGTTGACTATCTTCCATGGTTCACACTTGATTGACCATCATCTATGCATCTCACACATAGTTTAACATCATCTCCTGACTACCTTCCCTGGTTCACACATGATTGTCCATCATCTATGCATCTCATACATAGTTCAACATCATCTGTTCATTATCTTCCATGGTTCACACATGATTGACTATCATCTAGTTATCTCTGACATAGTTCACCATCATCTGTTGACTATCTTCCATGGTTCACACATAGTTGACCATCATCTATGCATCTCATACATAGTTCAACATCATCTGTTGACTACCTTCCATGGTTTACACATAGTTGACCATCATCCATTCATATCTGACATAGTTCAACATCAAATGTTGACTATCTTCCATGGTTCACACATGATTGACCATCATCTATTCATCTCTGACATATTTCACCATTATTTGTTGACTATCTTCCGTGGTTCACACATGATTAACCATCTTCTATTCATCTCTGACATAGTTCACCATCATCTGTTGACTATCTTCCATGGTTCACACATGGTTGACCATCATCAATGCATCTCATACATAGTTCAACATCATATGTTGACTACCTTCCGTGGTTTACACATAGTTGACCATCATCCATTCATATCTGACATAGTTCACCATCATATGTTGACTATCTTCCATGGTTCACACATGATTAACCATCATCTATGCATCTCATACATAGTTTAACATCATCTCCTGACTACCTTCCCTGGTTCACACATGATTGACCATCATCTATGCATCTCATACATAGTTCAACATCATCAGTTGATTATCTTCCATGGTTCACACATGATTGACCATCATCTAGTCATCTCTGACATAGTTCACCATCATCTGTTGACTATCTTCTATGGTTCACACATAGTTGACCATCATCTATGCATCTCATACATAGTTCAACATCATCTGTTGACTACCTTCCATGGTTTACACATAGTTGACCGTCATCCATTCATATCTGACATAGTTCAACATTATCTGATGACTATCTTCCATGGTTCACACATGATTGACCAACATCTATTCATCTCTGACATAGTTCACGATCATCTCCTGACTATCTTCCATGGTTCACATATAGTTGACCATCATCTATAAATCTCATACATAGTTCACCATCATCTGTTGACTATCTTCCATGGTTCACACATGATTGACCATAATCTATTCATCTCTGACATAGTTCACCATTATTTGTTGACTATCTTCCGTGGTTCACACATGATTGACCATCATCTATTCATCTCGGACATAGTTCACCATCATCTGTTGACTATCTTCCATGGTTTACACATGGTTGACCATCATCAATGCATCTCATACATAGTTCAACATCATCTATTAACTACCTTCCGTGGTTTACACTTAGTTAACCACCATCTATTCATCTCTGACATAGTTCACCATCATCTGTTGACTATCTTCCATGGTTCACACATAGTTAACCATCATCTATGCATCTCATACATAGTTCAACATCATCAGTTGACTATCTTCCGTGGATTACACATAGTTGACCATCATCTATTCATCTCTAACATAGTTCACCATCATCTGGTGACTATCTTCCATGGTTCACACATGATTGACCATCATCTATGCATCTCATACATAGTTCAACATCATCTCCTGACTACTTGCAATGGTTCACACATGACTGACCATCATCTATGCATCTCATACATAGTTCAACATCATCTGTTGACTATCTTCCATGGTTCTCACATGATTAACCATCATCTATTCATCTCTGACATAGTTCGCCATCATCTGTTGACTATCTTCCATGGTTCACACATAGTTAACCATCATATATGCATCTCATACATAGTTAAACATCATCTGTTGAATACCTTCCATGGTTTACACATAGTTGACCATCATCTATTCATCTCTGACATAGTTCACCATCACCTGTTGAGTATCTTCCATGGTTCACACATAGGTTACCCTCATCTATGCATCTCATACATAGTTTAACATCATCTGTTGACTACTTTCCATGGTTTACACATAGTTGACCATCATCCATTCATATCTGACATAGTTCACCATCATATGTTGACTATCTTCCATGGTTCACACATGATTAACCATCATCTATGCATCTCATACATAGTTTAACATCATCTCCTGACTACCTTCCCTGGTTCACACATGATTGACCATCATCTATGCATCTCATACATAGTTCAACATCATCAGTTGATTATCTTCCATGGTTCACACATGATTGACCATCATCTAGTCATCTCTGACATAGTTCACCATCATCTGTTGACTATCTTCTATGGTTCACACATAGTTGACCATCATCTATGCATCTCATACATAGTTCAACATCATCTGTTGACTACCTTCCATGGTTTACACATAGTTGACCGTCATCCATTCATATCTGACATAGTTCAACATTATCTGTTGACTATCTTCCATGGTTCACACATGATTGACCAACATCTATTCATCTCTGACATAGTTCACGATCATCTCCTGACTATCTTCCATGGTTCACATATAGTTGACCATCATCTATAAATCTCATACATAGTTCACCATCATCTGTTGACTATCTTCCATGGTTCACACATGATTGACCATAATCTATTCATCTCTGACATAGTTCACCATTATTTGTTGACTATCTTCCGTGGTTCACACATGATTGACCATCATCTATTCATCTCGGACATAGTTCACCATCATCTGTTGACTATCTTCCATGGTTTACACATGGTTGACCATCATCAATGCATCTCATACATAGTTCAACATCATCTATTAACTACCTTCTGTGGTTTACACTTAGTTAACCACCATCTATTCATCTCTGACATAGTTCACCATCATCTGTTGACTATCTTCCATGGTTCACACATAGTTAACCATCATCTATGCATCTCATACATAGTTCAACATCATCAGTTGACTATCTTCCGTGGATTACACATAGGTGACCATCATCTATTCATCTCTGACATAGTTCACAATCATCTGTTGACTATCTTCCATGGTTCACACTTGATTGACCATCATCTATGCATCTCACACATAGTTTAACATCATCTCCTGACTACCTTCCCTGGTTCACACATGATTGTCCATCATCTATGCATCTCATACATAGTTCAACATCATCTGTTCATTATCTTCCATGGTTCACACATGATTGACTATCATCTAGTTATCTCTGACATAGTTCACCATCATCTGTTGACTATCTTCCATGGTTCACACATAGTTGACCATCATCTATGCATCTCATACATAGTTCAACATCATCTGTTGACTACCTTCCATGGTTTAGACATAGTTGACCATCATCCATTCATATCTGACATAGTTCAACATCAAATGTTGACTATCTTCCATGGTTCACACATGATTGACCATCATCTATTCATCTCTGACATATTTCACCATTATTTGTTGACTATCTTCCGTGGTTCACACATGATTAACCATCTTCTATTCATCTCTGACATAGTTCACCATCATCTGTTGACTATCTTCCATGGTTCACACATGGTTGACCATCATCAATGCATCTCATACATAGTTCAACATCATATGTTGACTACCTTCCGTGGTTTACACATAGTTGACCATCATCTATTCATCTCTGACATAGTTCACCATCATCTGGTGACTATCTTCCATGGTTCACACATGATTGACCATCATCTATGCATCTCATACATAGTTCAACATCATCTCCTGACTACCTTCAATGGTTCACACATGACTGACCATCATCTATGCATCTCATACATAGTTCAACATCATCTGTTGACTATCTTCCATGGTTCACACATGATTGACCATCATCTATTAATCTCTGACATAGTTCACCATCATCTGTTGACTATCTTCCATGGTTCACACATAGTTAACCATCATCTATGCATCTTATACATAGTTAAACATCATCTGTTGACTACCTTCCATGGTTTACACATAGTTGACCATCATCTATTCATCTCTGACATAGTTCACCATCACCTGTTGAGTATCTTCCATGGTTCACACATAGGTTACCCTCATCTATGCATCTCATACATAGTTCAACATCATCTGTTGACTACTTTCCATGGTTTACACATAGTTGACCATCATCCATTCATATCAGACATAGTTCACCATCATCTGTTGACTATCTTCCATGGTTCACACATGATTAACCATCATCTATGCATCTCATACATAGTTTAACATAATATCCTGACTACCTTCCCTGGTTCACACATGATTGACCATCATCTATGCATCTCACACATAGTTCAACATCATCTGTTGATTATCTTCCATGGTTCACACATGATTGACCATCATCTAGTCATCTCTGACATAGTTCACCATCATCTGTTGACTATCTTCCATGATTCACACATAGTTGACCATCATCTATGCATCTCATACATAGTTCAACATCATCTGTTGACTAGCTTCCATGGTTTACACATAGTTGACCATCATCCATTCATATCTGGCATAGTTCAACATTATCTGTTGACTATCTTCCATAGTTCACACATGATTGACCATCATCTATTCATCTCTGACATAGTTCACGATCATCTCCTGACTATCTTCCATGGTTCCCACATAGTTGACCATCATCTATGCATCTCATACATAGTTCACCATCATCCGTTGACTATCTTCCATGGTTCACACATGATTGACTATAATTTATTCATCTCTGACATAGTTCACCATTATTTGTTGACTATCTTCCGTGGTTCACACATGATTGACCATCATCTATTCATCTCTGACATAGGTCACCATCATCTGTTGACTATCTTCCATGGTTTACACATGGTTGACCATCATCAATGCATCTCATACATAGTTCAACATCATCTGTTGACTACCTTCCGTGGTTTACACATAGTTCACCACCATCTATTCATCTCTGACATAGTTCACCATCATCTGTTGACTATCTTCCATGGTTCACACATGATTGACAATCATCTATGCATCTCATACATAGTTCAACATCATCTGTTGACTACCTTCTGTGGTTTACACATAGTTGGCCATCATCTATTCATCTCATACATAGTTCAACATCATCTGTTGACTATCTTCCATGGTTCACACATGATTGACCATTATCTATGTATCTCATACATAGTTCAACATCATCTCCTGACTACCTTCCATGGTTCACACATGATTGACCATCATCTATGCATCTCATACATAGTTCAACATCATCTGTTGACTATCTTCCATGGTTCACACATGATTGACCGTAATCATTAAGCTGACTAGCCATTTTCCTTACCCAAAGAATGATCTGAGTCCCTTTCAAGGCAAGAGCTAAGAAAGATGGGAATCTCATGATCTTTCCTTACACAAAAAGGTTTGTATGACAACCAAAAGAGGAAATCTTTAAATCCTTCACCATGAAAGTCCTCAATGACAAGCATTTGTAAGGAAGTATTGACCGCCATTTCAAAGTCCCTTGACTTCTGAACCATCATCATTACTATCACCAGTGCAATTTCCAACTCTTTGTGGACCTGAGTGTAAAGTCTGAGTTAACTGAGCGTAGGATTGGAAGTTCATCACGTAGATCGGGTGGGTCACAAATAAACTTTGAGCCTTTATCCTTTGTTTCATCAACTGTGAACCAGGCCACGATACAACCCTTGAAATACCTAACTGAAGCAAGGTTATTTTGAAAGCATACTACAACAAGGTTACGTAAACTGACTCCCAAAGATCTTTGCAGATCATTTGTTTTAGCATTACCACTTGTGCTTTACCTTACGCTTTGATGTCTTGAACCACCGTGTTCAGACCAATGACTCAATTTTGCATATTTCAAAAATGATTTTGATTTCAAAAGTTGCAGGAACTTTGCATTTACCATGTTTGTATGATTACTTTTGTTTGTAAACTGGCTTTCATCTCAAGGAATTTTCAAACATTTGAGCAACTTGGTCGGTGATCCTATCAGGGGCAAGTCCTTCTCAAAATTGGTTTTTCCAGAAGACCTTTCAAGACTCAAACTGGGGCAGGCTTTTCAAGTGTACAGAAAAGCACACATTCCAGAATTAGACAAGTTGAAGCAATGATCAGTTCATCTACAACACTCAACTAATCTGGGGCAATTTACCTGGAGAATCCCCAAGCAACTCTTCATCCTTCCTACAAGGATCATCACTTGATACAGTTCACCAGTGTGGCAATGATGTGTTCAGCAGTAACATCTCTAGTCCCCAAGCAGGCTGGCAGTGAACTACATGTTGAGGAATCAGTCGTTCGGTCTTATCTTCTTTCCAAAAGGGTCGAGCCATGTCGTCGATCTCTACTTCTACATTTGCCTTTGATCATATATCATGGCATAATTCATATACATATGCATAGCATGAGTGTTTAATCCTCATGTACATTTTCCCTTAGGTCGTGTCGTTATCCACGTCTACTTTGTGGTCAAAGTCCAACTTACTTGGCACCTACCCAACAAATATTGTCGTGTTTATCCAATGCTTTATTAGGTATCACTTTGTTCACATTCATCCAATGCTTTCTTGGATACTGTGATTCCTTTTATCCAATGCTTTATTGGGTATCTCCTTGTTCATATTCATCCAATGCTTTCTTGGATACTGTGATTCCTTTTATCCAATGCTTTCTTGGGTATCTCTTTGTTCACATTCCTCCAATGCTTTCTTGGATATTGTGATTCCTTCACATCCAATGCCTTCTTGGATTTCACCTTTTATCTCATTCTCATCTGATGCTTTCTCATATATTATAAGTTATACCTTTCATTCAAAGTCATTATTGGATGACTGGTTTCTTTGCATCCAATGCTTTCTTGGATCCCTACTTTGTTCACTTTCATCTAAAGCCATTATTAGATATTGTGATTATTCCTTTCATTCAAAGTAATTATTGGATGTTTGGTTTCTTTACCATCTGATGCTTTTCTGTATGTGTCCCTCTTTCTGATGTTCTTCCAGATTGAGTCTTTATTCTGATGTTCTTCCAGAACCTATCTGATGTTTTTCCAGATAGCGCTTTGTTTATTCTGACGCTTTTTCGGAATGACATTGCTTTTAACCGTTGATGTTTTTTCAGATGTGTCTGCTCCTGATGTTTTTCTAGAGCCCTTTTGTGTATATCTGATGCTCTTCCGAATATGACCTTATTTATCTGATGTTCTTCCAGATATATTGTTGTCTATCTGATGCTCTTCCGGATATGTCTTTAAAAACTTTTTCTCGTACATTTAATGCTTTTCTAAATGTTTTGGATGAATTTTCAGAATCTTTGTCTTCATCTATTGCTCTTCTAGATGTTTTCAACTTGTTTATGATTTTGGTTAACAGTTGCCGAATATTTTCAAGTCTGTTTCCACTCTCCATCCAATTCTTTTATGGATGTGTGTCGAAGTTTGTTCGATGCTTTTTCGAATATCTCTGATTCGTTTCCTAGAGTTCATTCAATTCTCTTCTGAATGTCTCTGTTGTTAGTTATTTTCTAGAGTTTATTCAATGCTCTTCTGAATACCTCTGATGTTTGCTTGTTTCATGTTTTTCCCAATTTTTTTTCTCACCTCATTCAATGCTCTTCTGAATACTCTGATTCCATTCCCGTCAGGATACGTAGGCGCGAGATCTGATATCTTGGCAAGAATACTAAGTGTATATACCCCTAGGTCTTTACCTTGGCACATTTCCCTTAGCGAACAAACTTTAGGATAACACAAATACTAACAAGAAGTTCCTGTAGAGTACTACAGATACTTAGGATGCTAACACCTTCCCTAGGTATAACCAATCCCCGAACCTAGATCTCTTGTTAGACCCCTAGGTCCATTAGACCTCCTTGTTACCCCATAATTTAAAAGTTAAATTATAATAGAAGGACGAGAATTTTTTCTCCTGAAGAAAACAGATGTCGAACTTGCCTTATTGGATCAAGAAACTGACTCTTCCGCTTTACTTTGCTTCCAACCCCTCTGATATTAAGATATAAGATATTCATTACAACCTATGAGAAGGCGCCTTCAAGGATAGTTTCCCTTCTTTGTCTCTTTTTTCCATCTTCTCAATATCTTCCACAGACATGGAAATATTACTAATGCTAGAAATTCCCAATTTTGTTATAGTATCCCTCATTGCTCTACTTACTTCAAAGTCAAAATTCTTCTTCATATGATTGTTGCAACTAACAACATCCGAATCTATCAAAGAGTCACAGCATAATAAAGATCCTCTAAAGAATCTGTTATCACCTTCTAATGAGTTCTCCTTGGATTTCAAAGTGTTAAGCAAAACTGCCGGTTTCTTCGAACTCAGACTTGCAAAATAAAATGGGTTAATGAAACCCACTCCTCCCAAGTCCTTCACTAATTTCACTTTCTTCCTTTTGGGCCTAGAACTCTTCATCACCATGCAAGCACCATCGAAGGAAATTGGGCCCAAGTTATTAACAACCTACTCAGATGCCCCATTCAATAAAAACTTTTGTTTAGATACCAAGTGGGGCCCCTCTGCGTCTAAACATTCTTTAGCCATCTCAGCCTCCTCCGACTTCTCCAAAGCACCAGCTAACTTGGGACACATGCCCTCTTTGACCTTCAGCAAAAAGACTTTATCAGCACTGCTTCCTAGGTTTTCAACATCCTCCCCAATAGTAGGATAAAAAAAATGGCTTTTTGTTTAATTTTTCAACCAATAGAACAATTAGTGTATAAGACTTATTGGTGTGATCCACCCCCACCTTATTAGAAATAGCTTCCTTAAACGTGCATTTGCCTAGATCAGAAGTCACATCATCATCAATAGTCCCTGCACATTTATCAAACTCCAACTTCTCAAAATCACCACCCTCATCCTCCAACCCCGATACTCCAAAACTCCTTTCTGAATCGGAGTCACTACTCTACAATCTGATGGACCCTTTTAAAGCTCTCTTGACCAAATAACCTACCGGACCCTGTGCCTCCTCCCTTAGCTTGATTCTAAATGACTTGTCATTTATCAAAATGTTAAAAACTTCATTGATCACAGAAGTGCATCTAGTTCTGATCATAATTCTCACTACATCCATTCTTGCACCGCTACTAGTGAAGTCATCACAACAGATATAAGTTCCCAACGTGGCAGAAAAAAATTCGAAAAACCTAACATTCCACACATGACACGGAAAGCCATCCATGTGACTCTTCCCGAATCAACATATTTAGCCTTCTATCTTCTCACCTCTTTGAACCAGTGCCCTATCCAAATCCTTCCATCCTCCACCAAAGGATCCATCTCGCCTTCCACAAGCTCTTAAAAAAGACACAAGTTTGCGCCCAAAGGAGTTCTCTTAATCGAAAAATATCCCTCAGAGTGGAACGCTTCCTGCATATAATTAGATTGTCCCCGGTTTTCCACACCACCTACAAAAGCTTTGGCAAACCTAAGAAGTTTCTCTTCATTTGATAGATATTTCAAATGAAACTTAGACTGGTCACCATTCCTTGCAGGATGAAAACGAACATCGTTCCCTCTAGTCACGTCCGCATATGACCTATTAGAAGGTCTTGAGAAGTCTCTATCGTTCATATTACTTCTCCAGCCTCCAGCTTTACCACCGCACTGTTTAAGTAGACTCTCTTCCATATGATTACCACTTCGATCCTTATACTTCTTCTTCTAACCGACCTCATTTCTTAGGAAGCGAGGTGTGTTAGCAAAGGTCTTCTTACCTTCCCAGAAAATGTTGTCCAACTTCGTTGCAAGTAACCTATCGTCCTTTATGTTAAAAAATCTGACAAAACCATATCTTTTACTTCTAGCGTTTCGTTTGGGTGTAATGATCACCTCATCAATGACACCCAAGCCCTCGAACACGTGATACAAGTCTTTTGCTATGGATTTTTCTCCAGATTCGGGGATGTAGAAGGTTGATGAATTCAGCTCCCTAACCTTGGCTCCAGAAGTTGCAGCATCTCACTCGTTACCTTTCGTCTTCCGCGAGTCGTTATTTGAAGATACCCTAGTCCACTCATTTGCTTCTTTGCTCATCTTCACTTTCACAAGGAATGTGTGACCCATTTGAAATAAAAGAGTGTCCCAAAATGAATGACCCATTTCAATTCTCAATGCATCTTTTCCAATTTTACCTTATAATTAATATTACTTTCATTATTCCCAAAACATGATAGGGTACTTTAGTAAAAATATCATTATCTCTCTTTCAATTATTCTTTTTCCTTAATTTGTGTGAAATGGCCAACCGGGTCACTCATTGTGGGACGGAGGGAGTACATCTTTTCTCTTTTCTCTCTCTTCCTTCTTCGTCATCTTCATCTTTTTCCTCCTTATGCACCAACACAGACCAACATCAATTAAAATAATTAAAAGGCGGTATGCATGGCAAACCAATAGTACATATTAACTTGTGAGAAATCTCGATAAGAGGATAAAAAAGAACAAACCTCTGATGAAAGCCAATTGGTGGACAAAGAAAAAGGTTGAAGATTGGAAATATTGAGAAAAAATTACTAGATTTTGTACATGTCTAGTGAATTCGCACTTAAAGTGGAACATGATGTAAAAAATCGAGGCACCTGGCTTCATCTTAGACCATCTTTAATAGTTGTTGTACCCCAAATTTTGACCCCTTAGATGTCATAACATCTTGCATTGACATATAGATCAATCACCTATGCATTGTTAACTAACCATTTTATCAGTTTTGTTTGTTCTGTTTCACTTGTAAATCAGGGTTTGTTTCAAGAGACCTCCTCTCCTCAATAATCCAATTTGATTTATTCTCATCACAAGTTCTTCTTCAAGGACTAGACAAGGTCATCAGGACAAGGGTCTGTATGGTGTGGTCTGAGATTCAGTGGAAGTTTTACCTAATCTTGGTCAAACAACTGGTTTGCATCCGCATCAGGTTATCAGGCTGTGGCAGAGTTTCTGAATCAAGGTTTTGGTCCTCATCAAGTTATTTATTTCATCAGTGCACTCAAGGTGAAGATTAGGGTTTCTCACCCTTTGTGTTTAAGATGGGCAAGTGTCATTCATTGGAGTTTCTCCTAAGGACAGCAGGTTAAGTGCATAAGTGTACAGTGTTGTTTCATTCTGATCGAATGTGAGTTGATTTTGGTCAAGAAAGAGGGTTTCATTTCATTCTCAAGTTGAGTTTGGCACATACCAAGTGCTTTACATCTGAAGATTACTAGACTGAGATTTCCTTGTCAATTCAAGTTATCTGTTGAAACCAGGTTGCAGAACCATTAAAGATATCAAAGCAATTGGTACATTTCAAGTTGTAGGCGAGCATTGGTTATGTTGGTTCAGGATTTGTGGTAGCCAAGTTTAATGGTCAAGGTTTAAATGTGGTTCAAATGCAGAGGTGTATCATAAAACCCATAGCCATTTTCATATTCATTTTCTTTAAATTCTATTTGTTCTTTCAATATCTTTCAAAATCTCAAGTCATATTACATTGCAAATCCATTTGATATCTAATTTCCATCTTATTATCCAATTTTCTTAAACCAATTTCAATTTCATTCATTTATTCTTTTTCTAAACCATTTTACTTTTCAATTATCCATTTCCATCCAAATCCATATCCACTCTCATAACCGTTTTTATCCAATTCAATTAAAATATCCAAATTTACATATTCATGTCCATGTCCACTTCAAAAAAATTTGCAAGATACCGTATGAATTCCTTATTTTTAACACCAAAATCCCAAAATTCAAATAACAAGCCCATTGACTAAAAGCCCATTATTTATGATATCATAAAAGCCCATTTACACCAAAAAATCACTAAAGACCATGACACCATACATTGTTACATAAAAATTTCAAAAATAAAGAGAAAGAGTCACAACACTCCGATCACCATCCATACTAGCCCCTGTGCATCTCTGCTACGAACTTGGACCACACTTGCATCATTCCATAAGCACCAATTCTGCTACCATACATGAGACAAAACAAATTACACAAAGAATAAAAACCAAACAAATTTTGCACTCTTCACAAAGTCCACGCGACCTATTATGCTCAAGACCCAACTCCTTTCAAGACAAGGACTTCACCACTTTAAACCTGCAAGTCGTACCACCGTCACTCCTTGACAACAACAATTCAGCCGTGCCACCACTACTATACACAAAGAACAGACCAGCTCCAAACCATCAAAACAACTTGTATAAACCTGCGTTGAAAGGGACATATCACCACAACAATAGAAAATTTGAAACTTAGTTCATTAGTTTTCAATGGATAGAAGGATAAGAGGAATAAAAGGAGGAAACAAGGCAAAAAAAACATAAAAAGAACACGCCTCTTCCTCATTCAACATCAACAGCAACCCAAACAACCTTTCCTTCAACCTTCGTTCTTCACGCACCCATTTCCTTTTCTTAATAAACAGAGACAAGTATTAAATCAAACCCATTCAGAACCACCTTCTATTCAAAACAACACCCAAATCTCTACGAACCTCCGAATCAACCTAACTCCCTCGACCTTCAAGTTGTAAACATAAAAACTCCTCTCCTCCACACAACCTTCAATTTCATTCTCCAATATCCTTACAATTCCCTCCGTCTCCACCATGAATCCACCACCAAAACACAACAAACCCTTTCGACCGCCATTGCTTAACCGTCTCAACATTCAAACCGAAATCAAATACAATCATAACTCTTCAGACTCATCTCATCGAACCAAAAACTTTCTCAATCTTCAATCCCACTCTGAAACCCTTTAAACCTTCCGTCTTCTTCAAACGCACGACCCTGTTTTATCTTTACATCCCTTCTTCGAAACTCAACAATAATCCCAAATCATATACAAATCAGAACCAGAAATTGAAGATGAAGAAGAGAAATACGAGAATCATTGAATGGATTCGAACCGAAACAAACCTGTTTTGAGCGAACTGAGAAGGTCGGACGCAGGGTACTTATCTCGCGATGCCGTTTTCGTCGTTGATGTTTGACCTGAGATTCTTTCCCTTTTTTAGAGTCGTGAACTGTTTTGTTTGTTTTTCCAACCATGCCGTTTGAATATGGATGAGGAATCGTTCCAACCATGTTGATGTTGTTCGAAGATTCTCGATCCCTTCTCTGTTGCCAATGTTTGTTTATTTCCGCATAGGAGTAAATAAAATAGGATAGTTTTTTTTCTTTTCAAAATCAATAACCAACCATGACCTTGTGATCTTGGTGTTGATGGAGGTGGGCCTGAGAGCCCACGTATTTTTTTCTCTCTACCCATCTTATTTCTATTTACCACCCACACGTTTTCCAGCGCCACCCCTTATTTCTTTTCTATTTCTTTTTTTTCTTTTCTTATTTTTCTATTGATAAAAAAATATACTTATTTTGTAATGTTAATTTCCTCTTGATTTACTATGTTGTTTTACCACTTCATTATGATTTCATTTTGATTTTATCTTGATCTATTATTTTGGCATTATCATTTCCATTTTAATTTCATCTTCAATTTATTTTTGGGCCTATGACGTTACCCACCTCTTGATTTTTAGTTGATTTATTCAAGTCACTAAAAATCATGATTTATATGAGGCCATTTTATTTTAATTTTATTGGTCAATGAAAATCTAATAAAAAGGTATTCGATTTATCGATCTAAATCCTTATTTAGATGAGACCGATTTTATTTTCATTTCGAGCTCGTTTCTTTATTTTTTTTGGGCAGATGATATTACAGAAATCACGACTTAGTCGATTTATCAAATTACTAAAAGTCGTGATATGTATGAGGCCGCCTTCATTATTTTTTATCGGTCGATGAAAGTCGAATATCATAGATTATCGGTTTCTCGATTAAATCATGATTAAGACGAGACCAACTTTATTTCTGCTTCATTCTGTATTTTCTTATATCTTCATTTTCATTTTGACCGATGAAGTCTTTCTATTCACGAACGTTGTTAGCGAAGTGACGAACCTTCATTATTTCAAATCTGTAGTGAGTGATCATTGAGATTTCTTTCTATACTTTGAGATCGTGATAGGTTACCTTCGACTAATCAACGAGAGTTTGTGACTCAAGACGAGGTCTCCACCTTTTCTTTTCGTGTGGCACGATTTCATCGGAGAATGATCTTCTATATCATTTCTCCATCGTGTCTTAACACAAAGATCAAATTGTGCATCCTCCTATAGTATGGTCTTCCTCATAGGCCGTACTACGACGGATTAGCACTACATTGGACCCGACTCATCGATCCAATAAATTAATCAACAATCACTAAATTTACTTTCAGTTAATATATATATATATATATATATATATATATATATATATATATATATATATATATATATCTTGATTTATTCTTTATGTCGATTATTATCCTTGTTAATATTATCATTGTTCATATTTATATCTTGTGTATATTGTTCATTTTATTTGTTCATTTAAAATACACTAATAAATATCGAAACCTTAAAAAACTCAATGACCGGACTGTGGTTACTATCTCGAGTTTTAGGACTAAGGACTTAGATTTAGGACCTTTTGCCCTATGCTCTTGGAGTGGAGGTTTTGATCTTGGCTTGCCAGTGGCCCATTAGTGGGAAGTGTTTATGCACTATTCTGGTTTGATCTTTCTATCTCTTGCTCATTTACATTGATGCATTTTTTGTCTGCGTGTATATATGTTTGCCTGACATTGTCTTAGCATTCTAGCATGTTAAGCATGATACTATGTGGATACTATCAGTCTTTGATTTATTATCACTTGACTTTGATGTCACCGTATATCCCATGTTCATATCTTGTTCATTCTATCTTGATCATGTTCATGTTCATATCCTGTTCATATTATCTGGATTATACTTTTGTTCATATTCATACTGTATATATCATATTCATGCTCGATTCTTGGCCCTCCTTCCAAAGGAAAGTTCCTACTTTGACTCCTAAGTCCACAAACCTTTCCCATTTCATCCTTGGCCTCATAAGAGCAGTTTCCCTCATAGCTTAGTAATAGGATGGAGTTATCGTGAACTCCATGTGATTCTCACTATCATGAGAACTCACTTTACCTTTTACTCAGACTTACAGAGTTATCATGAACTCTGTGTGGTTCTCACTATCATGAGAATTCACTTCCTCCCTTCATAACGTAGACTTAGAGAGTTATCGTGGACTCTAAATGAGCTCATACTCATTTCCCTTTGGAACTTTGACCATAGTCAATGGTTCCTCTTTCACCCCTTAGTTAGGTGAACTACGGTTGCTCTGATTCTTTAGTCAGATACGTAGGCACAAGATGCGACGTCTTGGCGAGCAAACTTAGTGTACATACCCTTAGGTCTTTACCTTAGTACAGTTTTCTTTTAGCAAGCAAACATAACATAACACAAACTTAACAAGAGGTTCCTGTAGAGTACTACAGATACTTAGGGTGCTAATACCTTCCCTTTGTATAACCAACCCCTGAACCTTAGATCTCCCCCCTTTAGGTTTTTCTTCGATCTTGAACCTTTCCTTTGGATAAATCAAAGTCGGTTTTAAAGAAAATGATGCAAGTTAATTAATAGCTTGTTATCCGATTTTCACCGCAACAGAAATGGCGACTTCACTGGGGACAAGTTAGACCTATTGCTGGTCCTTTCCTAAGAGGGTTAAGCCTATCTTGTTTTATGTTATTCATGTTTGCTTATCTACTTGTATGATTGCCTGTATGTCATATCTGCTTGTATGCTTGTATATCCGTTCTATGTTTGATATTGTCCTGTTTGGTTTGGGTTGACACGATATCAATGAGTGAGATAAGTCCTAACCCGGACTTGAGAGAACACATATGTTTAGGAACCGTGGACATAGTCAAGGGAACTTCGAGGGAGAAATCCCAAAGGAGGGAACTTGAAGTCCACACTCAGTTGAGGCCCTCTTGGAAGTGGTATATGTTGAACGAGCAATCGTGAATGCGTTACTACTTTCGACCTAGGACCCAGAGATACTGATGACCTTTAGTTACCCCTTTACCCCCACTTGGCCTGTTTAGGACGTAGTGCGAGGACTGCGAGGGAGCAATCCCAAATGGTTGCTACGTGATGCTACACTCAGACGAGACTCTCTTGAGAATTTTATTGATTACCGAGCAATTGGGAAGTCGATAAAATCCGAAAGATGGGTTGTCGACTCTGGGAACTTTTAAGAACCCTGTGCTGTAGATGAAAACCCATAGTACATACCTTCTGGGATGGGTAGGCCATAGCTCCATGCTCGTGACCTTCAAACCTAGGCCCTCTCTTGTTTGTGTGTGCATATCTGTTTGTGTGTACATATAGCTATGTTTTTTGTGTGCCCATGCTTTGTGCATTGCATACATCTCATGATAAATATTCGATTTCAATGAACTCAGACGTTCTTTCGTTGCAAAGATCAATCGAGATCATGGATTTCAAAACAAAACTTTTCAGTTTTCCAAAAAAGTTTGCAACTTGCCTTTGAGTTCCTTGAAACTATTTGGTTTGCATTAACGTTACATTGGCATTGCATGACATTTGCATTGCATTTGCATTTCTCAGGCTTGAGTCTTGTCCGTCCTTGTCTGTAACCCAGGCGGCTTCCTGAAGCCATCATTGGACTTGAAGTAGCTTTTGAAGTTGTTTTTTTTAGATTCGTTCGTTGTGACCACCATGCCGGGGCACAGAGACATTCAGCTGAAGACTTAGGGTACTCAGAAGCCAGGTTTAGACTTTATTTGACTCTGATATGTTCTCATTCACGCTTTAAGGCGTCCAAATCAGCAAACCTTCGCCTAATCAGGCAGGTTCATCAGACTCTGAGGTGGAAGAATTTTCTGAGAGTATGTGTGAAGATGATTCTCAGGCGGATCTCAACAATCAACTCTGAAGATGACTATCTCAGCTTGGCAGATTAAGAAGGAAATTTCAATTCCCTAAAGCTGGCAATCATTTGGCTGTTTAGCATTTTTGTATTTTCTTTGCATGTTTAAATTATATTTGCTTATAAGCATTGTTGTACTTTCAAATTGGCAAGATTAATGAAATGTTTGTGCATCTTTTGATTAAGTCCATTCGTTTCACCTATTTACTTTTGTGTTCATAAAGACAAAAAAACAAAAAATAGACACATTTTTTTTTCTTTTTTCCATATCAATCCTTTTGTTCAAGCAAAGATTAGGGAGGATGACGAAATATTATCCATAATTGTTGTGGTATGCTTTCAATTAAACCTCACCGAGGATGTAAGGCACTGTTTCAATTCCTAAACACTGGAGAAATAAGGAAGATAATCCCTCGTTAACCCTTCGAGCCTAGAAGTAGGAGTTTTCTTTTCTTACACAAAAAAAACCCTTAAATCTCAACCTTAGGGTGGGTAGTTCTCAGATTAACTTGGTTACGCATTCGAACGCGAGAGCTTCATGCAAGACACCAGTCAGCTCTCTCAAATCAAATGAGTTAGCGTTGTACAAGTTGTTCATCCAAGCAACAATAAGGAAGGATAGCTGAAAAATCCTTAATCAAAGGATGAGCCGAGTCCCTTTCAAGGCAAAAGCCAAGAAAGATGGGAAGCTCAGAACTTTGCCTTATACAAAAAGAACTTGTACAACAGCCAAAAAGGAGTTTCAAAGCAACAATCAAACAAAAAGGAGGTCCTAACCGCAAACAAAGAGGGGTATTGTGACCTCAATCAAATCAAAAGAAGAGGTATCGTGACCTCAACCAGCCAAGACAAGGAGAAGTCTCAAAGTCTCAAAGATTAACCAAATGTTGTAAGGGAGTATTGACTCCCAAAGGTGTCTGAATCATCAATTATCATTAGCTCAATTCCTAGCCTATGGGAATCTGAATGTGTAGCCTAAGTTAACTGAGCTTAGGATTGGAGTTTATCACGAAGAGGGGGTGGGTACCAAACAAACTTTGAGCCTTTATCTTTGTTTCATAAACCGTGAACCAAGCCACGTTACAACCCTTAAAAGACCTAATTGAGGTAAGGTTATTTTGAAAGCATACTACAACAAGGTTGATTAACCTGACTCCTAATGATCTTTGCTAGTTGTGTGTGTTGATCACTTCATCTGTCATTCTGTAAATGACTAGATCCACTTTGTTTTCAATTATTTAATCACTCCACTGTGTGTGTTTCATCAATAAAACTTTGTTTTCAAAAGCTTGCATGAATTTTTGCACTGAAATTGCCAATTTTAAATGGACAATACTTGTTTGTGAAATGATTCAACATCATAGGAATCCCAACAAATGCAGTCAGCTAGGGAATTTGATTGGATAAAGGAAGCTCAGTCAAGGGGCAACTAAGCGGAAGGTTCTGCCGATCCATCATTTCAAGAATTGTTGAATCAGGGGCAGAACTCTTCAAAGTTCAAAATATTGGGGGCAAGCCTTCTTGAGGTCATTTCTTGACAAGTTTGGACTCGATGACCCATCAACAGGGGCAAGTTTGTTCCCCGGTTGTTTCTACCACAGTTTAAAGGACTTTGTATTGCGAAGGCAGTTGAACTGGGGCAGTTATGTTAAGACTCATGGATCTCTTCAAGAGTTTAAAGACATTGAAGCAACTGGCATTTCAATTCTTCCATCAAATCCTCTTGGTGACTTATTCTCATAGACCAGTAAATCAGAGGCAATCAGGTCGAGATTCAACAAATCTCTAAAAGACAACAAGTCTGGGACATCTTCTTCACAGATTAACCAAGCTGACAGGGGCAAGTTTATTCCCCAGTTGTCAACAACCAGACTGGATAATCAACTCAAGGATTTTGTTGTGCAGACGCTGTTAATCTAGCTTCGTACAAGACACTCCGGGATGAGTATAAACTATCAGATAGCCTCCTCTTAGGCTTTGTATAATGATTTTCCCCCAAGTAGAATCCAGCCTCCTCTTAGGCTTTGTATAATGATTTTCCCCAGGGGAATCTAATCAACCTCTTAGCTTCAACCTTGGTTTCGATCAAGACCCATAACTAGTTCACAGGCTCTGTCGTGCAAAGCAGTCAATCAGGGGCAGTTATGTCGAGATTCGGTAAATCTCTCCAAGAGTTTGAAGATATTGAAACACCTTGTATACCAATCCTTCTGTAAAATCCTCTTGATGAATTTTTCTGACAGACCATGTACCCTGGGGCAGATGAGTTATGCAGAACTACTCAGCTTTTGTGGCGTCTCTGCCAGCTCCCAGAAAGTTGTCTCTTCAGCTAATCTTGGCAATTCCCAATGGATCTCTTCTCTCCAATGAAGAAATTAAACTCACGATGGTATTCCTACTGAAGTCAAGATGCTATATCAAGTGGAGTACTCTTTCCCCCAGAGAAGGACATAACCTTGAAGTAAAGCTACTTCACCCCCAGTGATGGTCCAACCTTTTGAGTTTGGCTGGGTATCCTCGTCGAGACGTTTATTTCATCTCCAGTTTCGCTTCTTGTCTGTTTTGTCAGCATAAGCTTAAGCATGACATAAGCACTCATAAGCATAGCATATTATCATTTTTGCTACATATTTCTGGTGTTTACCTGTGTTGTTCACTTTGGCGTTATCTCCCCAAGTGACTGGGTTTGTCGTTTCTCTCCAATAGAGGTGTCAGCCCTATGCATAAAGTGCTCATTCCTTCTGAATTCCCCACAGAGTTTTATCCTCGTGGATGAGGGTTGCTTTAGTTATCTTTTTCCACATTCGGATAAGATAAATCCCTAGTTGAGTTCATTCCTCAATCGGAGTCTTGTTTGACCGTTTCTTTCTAGCTTGCTCCTAGACCGAACCCTAGTCCCTGGCAGGTGTGGTTTCTGAACCCACTTTCAAGTGCATTTTTTGCAGTGTGTCTCACAGGAAGAATCTTTCATAGATCCCCATTGAAGACATGTTTATTTTCTCCAGCAGTGTTGAAAAACCAATATCTTTTTGGAAGTTATGCCCAACGACAAATTTCAATCATCTTGAGAAGTTTGTTTTGCTATCATTACCTCTACAACGATAAGTGGTCATCTATCTCACGAGAAGCTTATCCTTCCTTGATTTCACCTTCAATCAATCATTTTCCATCAACCCGTTTGACATGATCCCTAGATGAGGTGTTCCTTCCAGTCAATTTGTTTGATGAGGTGTTCCAAATCCAGCTTGTATTTGTAACGCCCCAGTTTTGTGAGAGTTTTATTTAATCGAGTCGTTTTGATTATTTTATTATTATTTTATTTTATTTTCGACATTTATTTGGAAATATGTTATTTTTCAATGTTGTGATATTTTATCGCGTTTTGGGAACGTTTGCGAGATATTTGAGTGTGGGGGTATTTTGGTCATTTCATGATATTTTCATTAAGATAGTAAGAATAGAAAATAGAAAGAGAGAAAAATAGAGAGAAAGAAAAAGAGAAGAAGGAAAAAGGGAAGAAAAGAGAAGAAGAGAAGAAATAGTAATAAAATCTTGGAAAATCAAGAAAACAACTTCTAGAATCGATTTAATCGGGTAAGGGTGCGAAACTCAATTATTGTATGCTTGTGTATGATTATGTATGTGTGTTTGTGGTTGTTATTGGATTGAAATGGAAAAATTTAGTAAAAACCCATATTATGTAAAATTGATTAGAAATCGATTAAATGTGTTGGAAATCATGTTTTTAGTGTTCATTATTGTTGGTATATGATAGATACATGTTGTTAGGCATTGTATTGGTAATTTTCGGGTGTGTAGGTGAAAAATGGGAGGATTTTGGTTGAAACCCGTAACACAAATTTCTGCAGAATTTTTTCTGGTTTTCCCAGGTCATACGCGTATGGGGCATGTTCATACGCGTATGGACCTTGGCAATACGCGTAACATGCGCGAGTCTTGGGCCAATACGCGTATGGATTCTCATTTTACTCGGCCATCTGCCCATTTGCGTATGGTACGCGTAACATTTTAGGGCAATACGCGTATGGTGTTGGGCATTACGCGTATGGACTTTTAAACGTGAATTTTGGGAAAAATGAGTCTCTGCCCATACGCGTATGACCTTTGGCAATACGCGTATGGAATGGAGAGGAATCAGGGCCGCACGCGTATGGCTCAGGGCACTACGCGTACGGGCAGGGGAATGGTAAAATGGGACTTTTCAAAATATCGTTTTCGTTTTTCTTTCGTAACATGGGTTCCGTTTATTCGATTTTTACATTCTTGGTATCGTTGGAAAGCTATTGAGCCGTACTTTCTCATTATGATGATTTGGAATTTGTTAGCCGATTTAATTATGTCAAGAATTTGGAATAGTGTCGGTTTGTCGACTTTTGTCGTTGTAATTGTGTGTAATTGATGTGTATCATGCAAGGTGCTGTTGTATGATGTAAATGCATGTGTTTAAATGGTGTTGTGATGATTTGTGGCCGTATCACAATGAAATGCATTGTTTTAGGCTTAAGTGCAAAGTGTGATTTTGTTGATGGAGATGAATGCATTTATGTGTGCATATTAAATGTCATGAGTCATTGTATGCCAAGCATCATGATATGCATTGTTGTGACGTCCTGAGTGACGGATTGATTCCAGAGGGAATCTGCTATAACATCGTGCGCCTTAAAAATAAGATGACCTAAAGCGATTTGATATATCGTGCGCCTTAAAAATAAGAGGACCTAAAGCGATGGTTATAGACGATCGTGTGCCCGTGTGGGGTGTGAGCGATCGGATTGTGCTCCTTATACCGAGAGGACCTAAAGCAATCCATAAATGTCGTACGCCTTATACCAAAAGGACCTAAAGCGACGGGGGACATCGTTTGCCCGATGGGGTGTTACTTGAGTGATCCTCAGTAACGAGCGATGATTCCAGCAGAGTTCCTGAGTGAACTAGTGATGAGAAATATTGGAAGTCGGTACCGCATGGCATGTGCATAGAGTCGTTGTGTTGGTCTCTGTGCATTTGCATAAATCATGTATTAATTGTGCATGGAATTGTGATTGTGTGCGATGAGGTGGAATATGTATAATTTATTGTATATGATTGATGTGTATTGGTAGTGAATACTTGAGAATTGTACTGTGCTGCGTTGTATTTGATTGTGGTGCAATTGTGGTGAGAATATTTTACTTGTGCATTTCTGTGTTAATATATAATTATATGCAATCGTATTATGATTGTTTTTCTCACCCTTCTGCTGTTTTATAATGCTCTATGAGGCATTGCAGATTAGAGTTGCTGGAGGTCTTTTTGTGAAGCTTTGCGTCTTTATTCTTTTGTCGGTCGGCTCTGATATGTGACACCGGGTAGTTAGGGAGGCCGTTTGTGATTATTGTGTATTATGTATATATATATCTTTTGGCTTGTACATGTATAACTTGATGTATAACAAACTTTTTATGTGATATATATATATATGAGATTCTGTACTTGAATTTGTGGGTAGTAGGAACTAAGTTCCTCTGTTTATTTGCTACCTGCGAGTGTTGCATATCTTTATGAGCAGGTTTTGTATGTTTGTTTCAAATTGATGTGACCCCCTCGGTCTATGCTGTGAATTTTAAATATACTCTGACAAAATTTTGGATTTTATTTTTACCGCTTTCTTTAATTGGGGGTATAGATTAGGGGCGTCACATTAAGTGGTATCAGAGCCAGTCCGTGTCAGTTGTGTCAGTCCTTGTTGGTCGTTGTGTTTGAGTGAGCTGTTTGTTTAACCATAAGTGCTGTTATTGGAAATGAACAGAATATGGATGGAAGGAATGATGCTGCTTTGGCTGCTGCTATGCAAGCTATGGCCCGAGTTGTGCAGGGTGCACCTAATGCTGGAGAGAATGATGAGTTTAGGAAGAATAGACCGCCTGTCTTCAAAGGGAGACATAATCCTGATGGTGCACAGATTTGGCTGAAAGAGATTGAGAGGATTTTCAGAGTTATGGATTGTGCTGAGGACAGTAAGGTGAGACTGGGAACTCACATGTTACAGGAAGAAGCAGATGACTGGTGGGTTAGTACACGTCCTGTATTAGAAGCTGGTGATGAAGAGGTAACTTGGGAATTGTTTAGTCAGGAGTTTCTGAGGAAGTATTTTCCTGAGGATGTAAGAGGAAAGAAGGAAATTGAGTTCTTGGAACTGAAACAAGGTAATATGTCTGTCATTGATTATACTGCTAAGTTTGTGGAACTTGTGCAGTTTTATCCTCATTATGCTGAAGCGACCGTAGAATTTTCTAAGTGTGTGAAGTTTGAGAGCGGATTGCGTCCTGAGATTAAGCAGGCAATCGGTTATCAGAGGATAAGGAGGTTTTCTGATTTAGTGGAATGTTGTAGGATTTATGAAGAGGATAGTAAGGCTCGTTCTACTCATTACAAAAGTGTAAGTGACAGGAAAGGGAAGCAACAGTTCCGTGGTGGTCCGTATGTGACACCAGCTGATAAAGGTAAACAAAGGGGTACTTTTGATCGGAGGTCAGGTGGAAGAGGTATGTCTAATTCTCCGAGATGTTTCAAGTGTGGTGAAGTAGGACATCGTCAGTTCGAATGTAAGAAAGATGTGGGAAAGTGTTCTAATTGTGGAGGTTTAGGACATGTTGCAGCTGAGTGCAAGAGAAAGAATGTGGTTAAGTGCTTAAACTGTGGTGAACCTCGACATGTTAGCACAAAGTGTCAGAAACCGAAGCAAGCTCCAGCTAGTGGGAAGGTATTTTCTTTGGAGGGAACTCATACTTCAAGTGCAGACCGTCTGATCAGAGGTACTTGTTTTATTAATAGTACGCCTTTAGTTGCTATTATTGATACTGGAGCGACTCATTCGTTTATTTCGTCTGAGTGCACGAAGCGTTTGAATCTTGTGTTGTCTTTTATGGATGGTGAGATGATTATTGATACTCCAGCAATGGGGTCAGTAACTACTTCTTTGGTTTGTTTGAATTTTCCTTTGACCATTTATGGTAAAGACTTTGTGATGGATTTGGTGTGTTTGCCGTTGGAAGGTTTAGATGTGGTTTTGGGAATGAATTGGTTGCAATTCAATCGGGTCCATATTGATTGTTATCATAAGCTGGTAAGGTTTCCTTCTCTTGAGGAAGACGAAGACTCGAGTTTCTTATCTACCAAAGAGTTGAAGAAACTTTTGGCGGACGAAGCTCAGTTGTTTGGATTGTTTACATCGTTGACTGTGGATAGTCAAGTTTCACTTGATGTGTTTCCTGTTGTGTGTGATTTTCCTGAAGTGTTTCCTGAGGATATTTCGGACTTGCCGCCAGAGAGAGAGGTGGAGTTTTCTATAGATCTAGTTCCTGGTACTAGACCTGTATCTATGGCACCTTATCGTATGTCGGCATCTGAGTTGGTTGAGTTAAAGAAGCAGTTGAATGTATTGTTAGAAAAGAGGTTTGTGAGGCCAAGTGTTTCTCCTTGGGGTGCTCCAGTTTTATTGGTGAAAAAGAAAGATGGAAGTATGCGATTGTGTATTGATTATCACCAGTTGAATAAGGTGACGATTAAGAATAAGTATCCTCTTCCAAGAATTGATGATCTGATGGATCAGTTGGTTGGTGCTTGTGTGTTTAGTAAGATTGATTTGAGATTCGGGTATCATCAGATTAGGGTGAAAGAGGAAGATATTCAGAAGACGGCTTTTAGGACACGATACAGTCATTATGAATATTCTGTGATGCCGTTCGGGGTTTCTAATGCGCCAGGTGTATTTATGGAGTACATGAATCGTATTTTCCACGAGCAGTTGGATCGTTTTGTGGTGGTGTTTATTGATGATATATTAATTTATTCTAAGTCTCGGGAGGAGCATGCGGAGCATTTGCGTATTGTTTTGCAGGTTTTGAAGGAAAGGAAGCTTTTTGCCAAATTGTCCAAGTGTGAGTTCTGGTTGTCAGAAGTGAGTTTTCTTGGGCACGTAATTTTAGGTAATGGTATTGTTGTGGATCCATCTAAAGTAGAAGCAGTTCTACAATGGGAGGCTCCTAGATCTGTTACTGAAATTCGAAGCTTTTTGGGTTTGGCTGGTTATTATCGAAGGTTTATTGAAGGTTTTTCTAAACTAGCACTTCCTTTGACCCAGTTGACTTGTAAATGCAAAGCGTTCATTTGGGATATTCAGTGTGAGGAAAGTTTTAATGAGCTGAAGAGAAGATTGACGTCAGCTCCGATCTTGATTTTACCGAATCCTAATGAACCGTTTGTGGTGTATTGTGATGCGTCTTTAATTGGGTTAGGCGGAGTACTGATGCAAGAAGGTAAGGTTGTGGCTTATGCTTCAAGGCAGTTAAGAGTTCATGAGAAAAATTATCCTACTCATGATCTTGAGTTAGCGACTGTGGTCTTTGTGTTAAAGATTTGGAGGCATTATCTCTATGGTGCAAGATTCGAAGTCTTTAGTGATCATAAAAGTTTGAAATACTTGTTTGATCAGAAAGAGTTGAATATGAGGCAACGAAGATGGTTGGAATTCTTGAAGGACTACGACTTTGGCTTGAATTACCATCCTGGTAAAGCTAATGTGGTAGCCGATGCATTGAGCCGGAAATCTTTGCATATGTCCGCGTTGATAGTTAAAGAGTGGGAACTTTTGGAATCGTTTAGAGATTTGAGTTTGGTATGTGAAGTGACGTCGGATAGCGTAAGGCTTGGAATGTTGAAGGTTACTAATGATTTTCTGTTGACCGTTAGCGAGAAACAGAAGTTGGATGTGAAATTTGTGGACTTGATGACGGTTGGAGAGAAAAGTGTGAATGAGGACTTTAAAGTGGATGTTAATGGTGTTTTGAGATTCCGTGGTAGAATTTGTATTCCTGATAATGCGGAGTTGAAAAAGATGATTTTGGAAGAAGGACACCGGAGTAGTTTGAGTATACATCCGGGAGTGAATAAGATGTACCAAGATTTGAAGAAGATCTTTTGGTGGTCTGGATTGAAGAGAGATGTGGCTCAGTTTGTTTATGCGTGTTTGACTTGTCAGAAATCGAAAGTGGAACATCAGAGGCTTAGTGGTTTGTTGCAACCGTTGGATATTCCTGAGTGGAAATGGGACAACATTTCTATGGACTCTGTGACAAGGTTGCCGAATACTCAGAGGGGACATAATGCCATTTGGGTGATTGTGGATAGGCTAACTAAATCGGCGCATTTCATTCCGATTGACATCAGTTTTTCTTTGGAGCGGTTGGCTGAGATTTATATCAGTGTGATTGTGAAGTTACATGGTGTTCCGTTGAATATTGTTTCAGATCGAGATCCTAGGTTTACTTCCAGATTTTGGGAAAGTTTGTAAAAGGCTTTGGGGTCTAAGTTGAGGTTAAGTTCTGCTTATCATCCTCAAACGGATGGACAGACCGAGAGAACGATTCAATCATTGGAAGATTTGTTGAGAACTTGTGTTCTTGAGCAAGGTGGTGCATGGGATAGTTGTCTTGCATTGATTGAATTCACGTATAATAACAATTTCCATGCGAGTATTAGAATGGCACCGTTTGAAGCGTTGTATGGGCGAAGGTGTCGAACACCTTTGTGTTGGCACAAATCTGGTGAGAGTTCGGTGGTTGGACCAGAGTTGGTGCAATAGACGACGGAAAAGGTGAAACTTATTCGTGAGAAAATGAAGGCTTCTCAGAGTAGGCAAAAGAGTTATCATGATCGAAGGAGGAAAGATATTGAGTTCCAAGAGGGTGATCATGTATTTTTGAGAGTTACACCGGTGACGGGTGTTGGTCGCGCATTGAAATCTAAGAAACTTACTTCTCGATTTATTGGTCCTTACCAGATATCTGCGAGAGTGGGTGCTGTGACTTATAGGGTGGCGTTGCCGCCGAGTCTTTCGAATTTGCATGATGTGTTCCATGTTTCACAGCTTCGGAAGTATGTTCTGGATCCGTCGCATGTGATTCCGATGGATGAAGTTGAGGTAAGGGAGAACCTTACGGTTGAGGCATTACCGGTTAGGATTTTGGATCGCGAAGTGAAGCGGTTAAGAGGCAAGGATATTGCGCTTGTGAAAGTAGCGTGGGGAGGCGCTGCTAAGGGCAATTTGACTTGGGAGTTGGAGAGTCGGATGCGGGAGTCGTATCCGGAGTTGTTCGTCTCAGGTAATATTTTCGAGGACGAAAATTTCTAAGTGGGGGAGAGTTGTAACGCCCCAGTTTTGTGTGAGTTTTATTTAATCGAGTCGTTTTAATTATTTTATTATTATTTTATTTTATTTTCGACTTTTATTTGGAAATATGTTATTTTTCAATGTTGTGATATTTTATCGCGTTTTGGGAACGTTTGCGAGATATTTGAGTGTGGGGGTATTTTGGTCATTTCATGATATTTTCATTAAGATAGTAAGAATAGAAAATAGAAAGAGAGAAAAATAGAGAGAAAGAAAAAGAGAAGAAGGAAAAAGAGAAGAAAAGAGAAGAAGAGAAGAAATAGTAAGAAAATCTTGGAAAATCAAGAAAACAACTTCTAGAATCGATTTAATTGGGTAAGGGTGCGAAACTCAATTATTGTATGCTTGTGTATGATTATGTATGTGTGTTTATGGTTGTTATTGGATTGAAATGGAAAAATTTAGTAAAAACCCATATTATGTAAAATTGATTAGAAATCGATTAAATGTGTTGGAAATCATGTTTTTAGTGTTCATTATTGTTGGTATATGATAGATACATGTTGTTAGGCATTGTATTGATAATTTTCTGGTGTGTAGGTGAAAAATGGGAGGATTTTGGTTGAAACCCGTAACACAAATTTCTGCAGAATTTTTTCTGGTTTTCCCAGGTCATACGCGTATGGGGCATGTTCATACGCGTATGGACCTTGGTAATATGCGTAACATGGGCAAGTCTTAGGCCAATACGCGTATGGATTCTCATTTTACTCGGTCATCTGCCCATTTTCGTATGGTATGCGTAACATTTTAGGGCAATACGCGTATGGTGTTGGGCATTACGCGTATGGACTTTTAAACGTGAATTTTGGGAAAAATGAGTCTCTGCGCATACGCGTATGACCTTTGGCAATACGCGTATGGAATGGCGAGGAATCAGGGCCGTACGCGTATGGCTCAGGGCACTACGCGTACGGGCAGTGGAATGGTAAAATGGGACTTTTCAAAATATCGTTTTCGTTTTTGTTTCGTAACTTGGGTTCCGTTTATCCGATTTTTACATTCTTGGTATCGTTGGAAAGCTATTGAGCTGTACTTTCTCATTATGATGATTTGGAATTTGTTAGCCGATTTAATTATGTCGAGAATTTAGAATAGTGTCAGTTTGTCGACTTTTGTCGTTGTAATTGTGCGTAATTGATGTGTATCATGCAAGGTGTTGTTGTATGATGTAAATGCATGTGTTTAAATGGTGTTGTGATGATTTGTGGCCGTATCACAATGAAATGCATTGTTTTGGGCTTAAGTGCAAAGTGTGATTTTGTTGATGGAGATGAATGCATTTATGTGTGCATATTAAATGTCATGAGTCATTGTATGCCAAGCATCATGATATGCATTGTTGTGACGTCCTGAGTGACGGATTGATTCCAGAGGGAATCTGCTATAACATCGTGCGCCTTAAAAATAAGAGGACCTAAAGCGATTTGATATATCGTGCGCCTTAAAAATAAGAGGACCTAAAGTGATGGTTATAGACGATCGTGTGCCCATGTGGGGTGTGAGCGATCGGATTGTGTGCTTTATACCGAGAGGACCTAAAGCAATCCATAAACGTCGTGCGCTTTATACCAAGAGGACCTAAAGCAACGGGGGACATCGTTTGCCCGACGGGGTGTTACTTGAGTGATCCTCAGTAACGAGCGATGATTCCAGCAGAGTTCCTGAGTGAACTAGTGATGAGAAATATTGGAAGTCGGTACCGCATGGCATGTGCATAGAGTCGTTGTGTCGGTCTCTGTGCATTTGCATAAATCATGAATTAATTGTGCATGGAATTGTGATTGTGTGCGATGAGGTGGAATATGTATAATTGAATTGATGGTGAGTGTATTGTATATGATTGATGTGTATTGGTAGTGAATACTTGAGAATTGTACTGTGCTGCGTTGTATTTGATTGTGGTGCAATTGTGGTGAGAATATTTTACTTGTGCATTTCTGTGTTAATATATAATTATATGCAATCGTATTATGATTGTTTTTCTCATCCTTCTGCTGTTTTATAATGCTCTATGAGGCATTGAGATTAGAGTTGCTGGAGGTCTTTTTGTGAAGCTTTGCGTCTTCATTCTTTTGTCGGTCGGCTCTGATATGTGACACCGGGTAGTTAGGGAGGCCGTTTGTGATTATTGTGTATTATGTATATATATATATATATATATATATATATATATCTTTTGGCTTGTACATGTATAACTTGATGTATGGCTAACTTGTTATGTTATATATATATATATATATATATATATATATATGAGATTCAGTACAGATTTTCCGCTTTTATTCTGTACTTGAATTTGTGGGTAGTAGGAACTAAGTTCCTCTGTTTATTTGCTACCTGCGAGTGTTGCATATCTTTATGAGCAGGTATTGTATGTTTGTTTCAAATTGATGTGACCCCCTTGGTCTATGCTGTGAATTTTAAATATACTCTAACGAAATTTTGGATTTTATTTTTACCGCTTTCTTTAAGTGGGGGTATAGATTGGGGGCGTCACAGTATTGGCATGTAAAAATTCAACTTATACTAATACACAGAGTTTACCTCTGTCTTTTCTGGCTTTTTTGAAGATCCCGTTCGAACTCTTCATTATAAGAAAATTCCAGGAAATCCGTTATTGGATGCTTATCCTTTTGTTTCACATTGATCCCCAAGTGGAGATCATGTCTTCTTCCTGTCTTCATACTCTTTGACAATGTGAGCCTTTATTTCACCAGTAAAGTGAAGACCTTCCCGGTTTATCTTAAAACTTTGGCTAAGCTAGGCTCATGTCCGGTCTTCACCTTTGAGTGTCAGATTTTGACCCTTTGTGCAGTATTCCCCAGGAAGTTTAACCTGCAACCCCGACCATCGTAAACCGAGTCTTTGTTTGAATCAAGTCAAACACTGACCATCATTAGTCTTTTGTTTAAAACCGTTCTTGTTTGAATCGAGTCAAACCTGAACTGTGTCTTTGTTTGAATCGAGTCGAACATTAAGTCTCTTGTTTTAAACTGTTCCTGCTTGAATCGAGTCAAGTTTGAACCTAAAGTCCAATTATCGTTGGCACCGTCTTTGGTTGAATCGAGTCACCATTGGCTTTTATTTCAGTTTTGTTCCTACTTGAATCGTGTCAAGCTTGAACCTAAAGTCCAATTATCGTTGGCACCGTCTTTGGTTTGAATCGAGTCACCTTAGGCTTTTAAGATCTTGTTCTTGTTTGAATCGTGTCAAACCTGAACCAAGTCCTTGTTCGAATCGTGTCGAACATTGTCTCTTGTTTTAAGATCTTGTTCTTGTTTTGAATCGTGTCAAACTTGAACCGAGTCCTTGTTCGAATCGTGTCGAACATTGTCTCTTGTCTTAAGATCCCGTTCCTATTTGAATCATGTCAAACTTGAACCCAAAGTCCAATTATCGTTGGCACTGTCTTTGGTTTGAGTCGAGTCACCTTAGGCTTTTATTTCAGTTTGTTCTTGTTTGAATCGTGTCAAACTTGAACCGAGTCCTTGTTCGAATCCTGTCGAACATTGTCTCTTGTTTTAAGATCTTGTTCTTGTTTGAATCGTGTCAAACCTGAACCGAGTCCATGTTCGAATCGTGTCGAACATTGTCTCTTGTCTTAAGATCCCGTTCCTATTTGAATCGTGTCAAACTTGAACCCAAAGTCCAATTATCGTTGGCACCGTCTTTGGTTTGAGTCGAGTCACCTTAGGCTTTTATTTCAGTTTGTTCTTATTTGAATCGTGTCAAACTTGAACCGAGTCCTTGTTCGAATCGTGTCGAACATTGTCTCTTGTTTTAAGATCTTGTTCTTGTTTGAATCGTGTCAAACCTGAACCGAGTCCTTGTTCGAATCGTGTCGAACATTGTCTCTTGTCTTAAGATCCCGTTCCTGTTTGAATCGTGTCAAGCTTGAACATAAGTCCAATTATCGTTGGCACCGTCTTTGGTTTGAATCGAGTCACCTTAGGCTTTTAAGATCTTGTTCTTGTTTAAATCATGTCAAATATGAACCGAGTCCGTGTTCGAATCGTGTCGAACATTGTCTCTTGTTTTAAGATCTTGTTCTTGTTTTGAATCGTGTCAAACTTGAACCGAGTCCTTGTTCGAATCGTGTCGAACATTGTCTCTTGTCTTAAGATCCCGTTCTTGTTTGAATCGTGTCAAACTTGAACCCAAAGTCCAATTATCGTTGGCACTGTCTTTGGTTTGAGTCGAGTCACCTTAGGCTTTTATTTCAGTTTGTTCTTGTTTGAATCGTGTCAAACTTGAACCGAGTCCTTGTTCGAATCCTGTCGAACATTGTCTCTTGTTTTAAGATCTTGTTCTTATTTGAATCGTGTCAAACCTGAACCGAGTCCTTGTTCGAATCGTTTCGAACATTGTCTCTTGTCTTAAGATCCCGTTCCTGTTTGAATCGTGTCAAACTTGAACCCAAAGTCCAATTATCGTTGGCACCGTCTTTGGTTTGAATCGAGTCACCTTAGGCTTTTATTTCAGTTTGTTCTTGTTTGAATCGTGTCAAACTTGAACCGAGTCCTTGTTCGAATCGTGTCTAACATTGTCTCTTGTTTTAAGATCTTGTTCTTGTTTTGAATCGTGTCAAACTTGAACCGAGTCCTTGTTCGAATCGTGTCGAACATTGTTTCTTGTCTTAAGATCCCATTCCTGTTTGAATCGTGTCAAACTTGAACCCAAAGTCCAATTAACGTTGGCACCGACTTTGGTTTGAATCGAGTCACCTTAGGCTTTTATTTCAGTTTGTTCCTGCTTGAATCGTGTCAAGCTTGAACCTAAAGTCCAGTCATCGCTGGCATCCTCCATAAATGGAATCATATTCGTTATCTCGACCAGTTCTGGTACATATTTTAACCTCATTCACAGCCAAAAGGTCCAGTCACCTTTCATCATCTGACACAGAGTTTACCTCTGTCTTTTCTGGCTTTTCTTGAAAATCCCGTTTGAACTCTTCAGTATAGGAAATCCCCATAAAATCTTTGTAGGATGTCTATCCTCTTATTTCAAGCTGATCCCCTATGGAGATCATGTCTTCTTTCTGGTTTCATGCCCAGTAAGAATGTGTCTTCATTTTTTCCCCAGTGTCGTCCGGTCACATATGAACCTGTCGTCCATCTTCCTGGATCTTTCCCCAGTGGAGAACACCTCTCTGACTCTTATCTCCAGTGAGGATCTGTAGGGTTTCCCCTCAAGTTTCTTTTATATCCCCAATATTTCCTCAGAGTCTCCCTAGCGAGTCTCTTTTGTTGGTTAACCAGTATCCCCAGTGAGTTTTCCTCGTGGATACTAACCTTCATCCTTCCCCAGTGTTACTCACTGGTGGTTGGTTAGCTCTTTATCTTTGGTGCCCTGTTTGTCTGCATTTTTGCACTATCATGACATCATATCATCATACCAGAAGTCCATGGCATGTCAGCATTTGCACGTTTGTTGTTGTCCTTAGCATCTGCATTCCATCTAAGGACAAAATTTCCGGTTTGCTATATTTAAATACCTTTCACCTTGATGTCCCGAGGATTTCCATCCCTCGCGCCATCCGGTAAAGCTATTTAAATAGGGGCAACTGTTGTACCCCAAATGTTGACCCCTTAGATGTCATAACATCTTGCATTGACATATAGATCAATCACCTATGCATTGTTAACTAACCATTTTATCAGTTTTGTTTGTTCTGTTTCACTTGTAAATCAGGGTTTGTTTCAAGAGACCTCCTCTCCTCAATAATCCAATTTGATTTATTCTCATCACAAGTTCTTCTTCAAGGACTAGACAAGATCATCAAGACAAGGGTCTGTATGGTGTGGTCTGAGATTCAGTGGAAGTTTTACCTAATCTTGCTCAAACAAGTGGTTTGCATCAGCATCAGGTTATCAGGCTGTGGCAGAGTTTCTGAATCAAGGTTTTGGTCCTCATCAAGTTATTTATTTCATCAGTGCACTCAAGGTGAAGATTAGGGTTTCTCACCCTTTGTGTTTAAGATGGGCATGTGTCATTCATTGGAGTTTCTCCTAAGGACAGCAGGTTAAGTGCATAAGTGTACAGTGTTGTTTCATTCTGATCGAATGTGAGTTGATTCTGGTCAAGAAAGAGGGATTCGTTTCATTCTCAAGTTGAGTTTGGCACATATCAAGTGCTTTACATCTGAAGATTACTAGACTGAGATTTCCTTGTCAATTCAAGTTATCTGTTGAAACCAGGTTGCAGAACCATTAAAGATATCAAAGCAATTGGTACATTTCAAGTTGTAGGCGAGCATTGGATATGTTGGTTCAGGATTTGTGGTAGCCAAGTTTAATGGTCAAGGTTTAAATGTGGTTCAAATGCAGAGGTGTATCATAAAACCCATAGCCATTTTCATATTCATTTTCTTTAAATTCTATTTGTTCTTTCAATATCTTTCAAAATCTCAAGTCATATTACATTGAAAATCCATTTGATATCCAATTTCCCCCTTATTATCCAATTTTCTTAAACCAATTTCAATTTCATTCATTTATTCTTTTTCTAAACCATTTTACTTTTCAATTAACCATTTCCATCCAAATCCATATCCACTCTCATAACCGTTTTTATCCAATTCAATTCAAATATCCAAATTTACATATTCATGTCCATGTCCACTTCAAAAAAATTTGCAAGATACCTTATGAATTCCTTATTTTTAACACCAAATCCCAAAATTCAAATAACAAGCCCATTGACTAAAAGCCCATTATTTATGATATCATAAAAGGCCATTTACACCAAAAAATCACTAAAGACCATGACACCATACATTGTTACATAAAAATTTCAAAAATAAAGAGAAAGAGTCACAACACTCCGATCACCAATTCTGCTACAAACTTGGACCACACTTGCATCATTCCATAAGCACCAATTCTGCTACCATACATGAGACAAAACAAATTACACAAAGAATAAAAACCAAACAAATTTTGCACTCTTCACAAAGTCCACGCGACCTATTATGCTCAAGACCCAACTCCTTTCAAGACAAGGATTTCACCACTTTAAACCTGCAAGTCGTACCACTGTCACTCCTTGACAACAACAATTTAACATAGCCGTGCCACCACTGCTATACACAAAGAACAGACCAGCTCCAAACCATCAAAACAACTTGTACAAATCTGCGTTGAAAGGGACATATCACCACAATAACAGAAAAGTTGAAACTTAGTTCATAAGTTTTCAATGGATAGAATGATAAGAGGAATAAAAGGAGGAAACAAGGCGAAAAAAACATAAAAAGAACACACCTCTTCCTCATTCAACATCAACAGCAACCCAAACAACCTTTCCTTTTCTTAATAAACAGAGACAAATACTAAATCAAACCCATTCAGAACCACCTTCTATTCAAAACAATACCCAAATCTCTACGAACCTCCGAATCAACCTAACTCCCTCGACCTTCAAGTTGTAAACATAAAAACTCCTCTCCTCCATACAACCTTCAATTTCATTCTCCAATCTCCTTACAATTTCCTCTGTCTCCGCCGTGAATCCACCACCAAAACACAACAAACCCTTTCGACCGCCATTGCTTAACCGTCTCAACCTTCAAACTGAAATCAAATACAACCATAACTCTTCAGACTCATCTCATCGAACCAAAAACTTTCTCAATCATCAATCCCACTCTGAAACCCTTTAAACCTTCCGTCTTCTTCAAACGCACGACCCTGTTTTATCTTTACAACCCTTCTTCGAAACTCAACAATAATCCCAAATCATATACAAATCAGAACAAAAAATTGAAGATGAAGAAGAGAAATACGAGAATCATTGAATGGATTCGAACCGAAACAAACCTGTTTTGAGCGAACTGAGAAGGTCGGACGCAGTGTACTTATCTCGCGATGTCGTTTTCGTCGTTGATGTTTGACCTGAGATTCTTTCCCTTTTTTAGAGTCGTGAACAGTTTTGTTTGTTTTTCCAACCATGCCATTTGAATAGGGATGAGGAATCGTTCCAACCATGTTGATGTTGTTCGAAGATTCTCGATCCCTTCTCTGTTGCCAATGTTTGTTTCTTTCCGCAAAGGAGTAAATAAAATAGGATAGTTTTCTTTTCTTTTCAAAATCAATAACCAACCATGACCTTGTGATCTTGGTGTTGATGGAGGTGGGCCTGAGAGCCCACGTATTTTTTTTCTCTCTACCCATCTTATTTCTATTTACCACCCACACGTTTTCCAGCGCCACCCCTTATTTCTTTTCTATTTCTTTTTTTTTTTCTTTTTTTTCTATTGATAAAAAAATATACTTATTTTGTAATGTTAATTTCCTCTTGATTTACTATGTTGTTTTACCACTTCATTATGATTTCATTTTGATTTTATCTTGATCTATTATTTTGGCATTATCATTTCCATTTTAATTTCATCTTCAATTTATTTTTGGGCCTATGACGTTACCCACCTCTTGATTTTTAGTTGATTTATTCAAGTCACTAAAAATCATGATTTATATGAGGCCATTTTATTTTAATTTTATTGGTCAATGAAAATCTAATAAAAAGGTATTCGATTTATCGATCTAAATCCTTATTTAGATGAGACCGATTTTATTTTCATTTCGAGCCCGTTTCTTTATTTTTTTTTTGGGCCGATGATATTACAGAAATCACGACTTAGTCGATTTATCAAATTACTAAAAGTCGTGATATGTATGAGGCCGCCTTCATTATTTTTTATCAGTCGATGAAAGTCGAATATCATAGATTATCGGTTTCTCGATTAAATCATGATTAAGACGAGACTGACTTTATTTCTGCTTCATTCTGTATTTTCTTATATCTTCATTTTCATTTTGACCGATGAAGTCTTTCTATTCACGAACGTTGTTAGCGAAGCAACGGACCTTCATTATTTCAAATCTGTAGTGAGTGATCATTGAGATTTCTTTCTATACTTTGAGATCGTGATAGGTTACCTTCGACTAATCAACGAGAGTTTGTGACTCAAGACGAGGTCTCCACCTTTTCTTTTCGTGTGGCACGATTTCATCGGAGAATGATCTTCTATATCATTTCTCCATCGTGTCTTAACATAAAGATCAAATTGTGCATCCTCCTATAGTATGGTCTTCCTCATAGGCCGTACTACGACAGATCAGCACTACATTGGACCCGACTCATCGATCCAATAAATTAATCAACAATCACTAAATTTACTTTCAGTTAATATTTATATATATATATATATATATATATCTTGATTTATTCTTTACGTCGATTATTATCCTTGTTAATATTATCATTGTTCATATTTATATCTTGTGTATATTGTTCATTTTATTTGTTCATTTAAAATACACTAATAAATATCGAAACCTTAAAAAACTCAATGACCGGACTGTGGTTACTATCTCGAGTTTTGGGACTAAGGACTTAGATTTAGGACCCTCTGCCCTATGCTCGTGGAGTGGAGGTTTTGATCTTGGCTTGCCAGTGGCCCATTAGTGGGAAGTGTTTATGCACTATTCTGGTTAGATCTTTCTATCTCTTGCTCATTTACATTTATGCATTTTTTGTCTGCTTGTATATATGTTTGCCTGACATTGTCTTAGCATTCTAGCATGTTAAGCATGATACTATGTGGATACTATCAGTCTTTGATTTATTATCACTTGACTTTGATGTCACCGTATATACCATGTTCATATCTTGTTCATTCTATCTTGATCATGTTCATGTTCATATCCTGTTCATATTATCTGGATTATACTTTTGTTCATATTCATACTGTATATATCATATTCATGCTCGATTCTTGGCCCTCCTTCCAAAGGAAAGTTCCTACTTTGACTCCTAAGTCCACAAACCTTTCCCATTTCATCCTTGGCCTCATAAGAGCAGTTTCCCTCATAGCTTAGTAATAGGATGGAGTTATCGTGAACTCCATGTGATTCTCACTATCATGAGAACTCACTTTACCTTTTACTCAGACTTACAGAGTTATCATGAACTCTGTGTGGTTCTCACTATCATGAGAATTCACTTCCTCCCTTCATAACGTAGACTTAGAGAGTTATTGTGGACTCTAAATGAGCTCATACTCATTTCCCTTTGGAACTTTGACCATGGTCAATGGTTCCTCTTTCACCCCTTAGTTAGGTGAACTACGGTTGCTCTGATTCTTTAGTCAGATACGTAGGCACAAGATGCGACGTCTTGGCGAGCAAACTTAGTGTACATACCCTTAGGTCTTTACCTTAGTACAGTTTTCTTTTAGCAAGCAAACATAACATAACACAAACTTAACAAGAGGTTCCTGTAGAGTACTACGGATACTTAGGGTGCTAATACCTTCCCTTTGTATAACCAACCCCCGAACCTTAGATCTTCCCCCTTTAGGTTTTTCTTCGATCTTGAACCTTTCCTTTGGATAAATCAAAGTCGGTTGTAAAAGAAAATGATGCAAGTTAATTAATAGCTTGTTATCCGATTTTCACCGCAACAATAGTGCTATCTATTTTTGGGTTTTTTCTGAGACCCATTAAGCCACATTAACTTAAAGTAATTCATTCATTTTTTCGCTCTAATGATGCAACTCTAAATAGATTATATTAGATTCCACAATTTTATCTCATATATTAATATTTTATCATATTCAATTATAATATTTTAGTCATATTCAATTTTACTCCATTTTAAATTCCACAATATACATTTTAAGGGAAATAATTCAATGCAACATTACTTTATGGGTAATTCGACTTAACTTTTTGAAATCAGTAGATAAGAATTCACATTTTTTTAAAGTTATTTTCAAAATATTTACTTTAAAGATAGCTCTACCCAATTTTTATGTTGGATATTAATATTTTACTATACATGTTTCTAAAGTAGCTGTACCCAATTTTATGTTGGATATTAATATTTTACTATACATATTAATATAAAAGATCACTTTTAATGAACAATACCTTAAACAATATATAATAATAGAAACAAAAGAGTAGCATGTAAGTATATAAATGAAAATTACAATAAAGTAGTATGCATTTGAAATATAACGACAAATACACCGAAAGGAGCATTTAAAATTAAATTCATTTCCTAACTAGACCATTATAATCTTCAGGTCCATATGGTTCAAATAGCTCTGCAAAATGATTCTTCTTCCTTTTGGGGTTACATTTCATGTCTTTGCATAATTGATCGTTGTGCCATATCCCACAACTAACAATGCATGATCTCCAATAAAATTTTCCAGCATATTGCTTCATGTTTTCTTCCCATACTTTGACATCCTTTTCCATCTCTTTAATACTTGGCAATTCAATATTTCCATCTAAAAAATGTGCTAGCCACTGACATTTCATTTCATTAGAAACAATATTTGATATGCTCTCAGAGTATCCTACCATTGCTAGTTGCGGAATTCGAGGATGAATTATTTGCCTAAAATTGCAAAACATGTATTAATTTTGGGGAACTTAAATACGCACATAGATATCAGACACGACATCGACTGTAACACGTCGATTTTGATAATAATTCTAAAAAATAAATAACTTGAACGTAATCATAAGTGTAGATGTGTATCGGTACGTGATACTGACACAGACACATATTTTTTCAAAGATGTCGGCGCTACTGAATCTAAAAATAAGAAATAAAAAATTATCAAACTTTACTGACCTGTAAAGGGGAACTGATGATTTTTCAGACTTGCTAATGTAATTTTGGAATGTTGATGATTTGAATATGCTTCTAAGTTTTTGGTCACCTTTATATCCTGTGGCAAGAATAACTACATCTGTTTCTATAGGTTTAGGTTCTTCATTAATGATCAAACCTTCTTTGCAAAAGCTAAAGTTTTGTGATTTCTTTATCACGATGGATCCTTCTTTCACTTTGTCAAAAAATAACTCAGGAAGCACCGCAATCTGACATGCAGAGATTTCTTGAAGAAAACTATGTTTAGGTACTAGTCCATACTCTTTCAGTGGCAATTTCCATTTCAAATATGTTTCAACAAGTTTTGAAATTCCCCATCTCTGGAAATCAAGAGAGCAACTACATAAGATACAAAAAATTACATGTGAAAAGTGTTGGTTGTAAAATGTATCTTACCAATGGTGAAAGTAAAGTGGCCAGAAGGAAAAGAAGGGAGTTTTCTCCGGGCTTGTGAACTAAAAGTTCCGCAAAACGGTTGAAATAGAAATATCCAATACTAATGCTCCAGATGTTGAAATCTAGGAGATACCAGTGCGCGTTTTGAGGGATAATCGTGCAAGGATGGGTGATTCCTATAGAAATCAAGGAAGATGAAGAAGTGTTACACAACAAATAAACATAATTTCATATGAAAAGGGCATAAAGAATTATATTCTCACCATTTGCATCTGCGCATTCAGCAGCTATATCAAGAGCTGATTTTCCGGAGCCTACTACTGTAACACTCTTGTTTTTGATCAATTCAGAAGCAATCTTGTTGTCCAAGGAAGAGTAGTTCATTGAATGCATAACTTTACCATTAAAAATTTCTGGTCCTTTTCCAGGAGGAAACTCAAGAATGTTTGGCAAACCACTATATTTTCCAATGCAAAGAATAATAAATTCAGCCTTGTGCACCTATATTGACCAATAGCATAGTCAGTTCAAATTTACATATTTGTTATTCATTGTTTAAACTATAGCTAATTTTGGAAACATTAAAGAATTTTAAATTTCATACACGTATAACATCTCACAGTAAAGTAATTTATGTTATATATTGTGAAAAATAATATTGGAGTTGATCATAGATGTTAATATAACATTATACTCTTTACTTGATGTTAACCGTGGATTTTGGTAAACAACCTCTGGTCTATCAATTTAAACGCAAATTGATTTAACTTGCAGGATCGACCACACAAATCCTAGGACATGTGCTAAGTTTGAGAGACAAGTGTAAATTAAAGAAAATGTAAACTGAACTCCACGTTCGACAGTGCTGAAAATAAAGTCTAACTGAACTCCACGTTCGACTATAGGCAATAACGTAAAGCAAAGTGAAGACTCGAAATTTAAAGTGATGCAAATAAAGGGTGCAGAAATTAAAGGCGTCAAATGAGTAAAAGCTTTGAAAGTAAAATGAACTCCACGTTCGACAGTGCTGAAAATAAAGTCTAACTGAACGTTCTTGGAAAGTAAAGGCTGGAATAATAAAAGTGTTGTCGAAGGTAAAGTGCAGGAAGGTAAAAGACTTTGAAAATAAGTGCAATGGATTTAAAAGAGAACTCCACGTTCTTGAAAATGAAAGACTTTGAAACGTAAAGGCCTGAACATTAAATGCTTGAACGTAAAAACGCAGTCGAAAGTAAAACGCAGAAAGTTTAAATTTGGCATGGAAGATAAAGTTCAAGAAACTGTAAATGGCTGAATCTTAAACATGCTGAAGATAAATTAGATTAATGAAGACAATGGTGTTACATTACGTACATTCTCACGAACTCGTTTCTCTACACGCGGGTACTTTGAGTTTTTCAGAGTAACTTGTACAAAAATATGAACACACTTATTACATAGAATTTCCTACTATTTATAGTGTTAAGAAATAACTACTAAGTGGTGGTTATCACTTGAGTCGTGCCCTTCTAGAGCCTTCTCCTTGATTTCAACCGTTCCCACTCTTACAACTGCTTCTATTTGAATTTCAAACACTTGAAATTCCCTCCAGCTTTAGTGAGGCAGTTACCACGCGCGTTTCAGCACTCTCATGGTCGAGACACTTCCCAACACTTAGCCATTTTTTGAGACTTCTACAAATCTCTTCGACCCAGGCTCCTCCAAAATACGGTCGAAGCCTTCTTTGTGTAAAAAATAATTTCTTAACTTAAAATAGCTTTAATTTCCTGGCGTCGAAAATGAAGGTTAACACTTGACAATTGAGCTAATCTTTGGTAACTTTAGAGGAATTTTAAAAAATTATTGAAATTGATCATAGATTTGTAAATTAGTTTTTATTTGTTTTTTATTAAATTTCAATTATGTTAAGATTTATTTATAAATATGATTTATAAATTTATATTATAATAATTTATTTTAAGTTATAAAATCACAAATAAAAAAAAATATTTTATTTAAAGAGTGACATCCAAAATATGTTTGTAAGTTGAGAGTGACATCCAAAATCAAATTTAAATAACTTCAAAAAAATTTATTGGTGATTTATTTATTTTTATTTCTATATTTTTTTGTACTCATATTCTAGAAATTAAAATTTTTATAATTTATCTTTAGTTTATTTATTCATAATGTTACTAAGAATGTGTAAATCATATATAAATATAATAAAAAAAGTGTTGCATACTTTATTATATCCAATTGTGCGGAAGCATTAGTTGACTTCGACTCAGATCGAGAAAGGAGGTGGGCAAAGAGGTTGGAAATTTTATTTTGGAGTTGGGCATAGAGATTGGGAATTTTATTTTGGCTATTTCACTGTGGATGTTGTGGAAAGGTAGGAATATCCTGATTTTTAAGAAGATTGCAATTAAGCGTAGACGATACGATTTATACTATTAAACTTTTCTCTTAGAGATGGTTGTTAAATTGTAATTCCTAGTGTCTAAGTCGAAGTCGAAGTGATGAAGCAATGTGTCGAATTGTTGAAGTTGTTTCGACAGATTCATTTAGATTGGATTCAGATTTGTCTTAATTAGATTAGATTTTATATGATTTAGATTAGATATTTTGGGCTTTAAAGTTTTTGGGCCTTTGTAAATCTAAATCTATATAAAGGGAGTAACCCTTGCATTGTAAATAACAATTGTATTCACAGTTTGCAGATTAGCAAGTGAAAGTGCAATAGATTCAAAATCCCACAGTTCGTGGGTAACAATTTTCTCCAAATATTTCTCTTCTCTCTCATTCTCGTTTCTTGCTGTTAGTTTGTTCTTGTTCTTCATTTGTTCTTCATTGTCATTACGTGTGTTTGTGGGTTGGTGATCAAGATTGAAGCGAAATCATCATAGGGTGTGGTGAATTTCCAACATCTGGTATCTAGAGCTCCGGTTGCGATTCAAGGAGGAAAATTGTGATGGCGATGAATCATCCGAATGGGCATTTTCCGGCGAGTCTTCCGATTCTCAAGAAAGATAATTATGAGAATTGGTGCAAGCAGATCAAGGTGGTTTTCTGTTATCAAGATCTTTGGGATCTTGTGAAGGAAGGAGTAACACCGCTTGGGGAGAACGCGACGGATGAAGAAAAGGCTGCACTCAAAAAATTGAAGAAGAAAGATTATAAAGCGCTGTTTATAATCCATCAATGTGTTGATCCAAATAACTTTGAAAAAGTTAGCGATGCAGAATCAGCAAAAGAAGCATGGGAGATTCTTGAAAAGTCGTTTGGAGGCGCAGAGAAGGTGAAAGAAGTGAGGTTACAAACTCACAAAAGAACCTATGAGCTACTTCAGATGGAAGACAACGAAAGTATTGCAGATTTCTTCACAAGAGTTACAAAACTTGTGAATCAAATCAAAGTATGTGGAGAAACGCTGACGACGAAAGCAGTTGTCTCAAAGATTTTGAGATCATTGGCTCCTAAGTTTGACCACGTGGTAGTTGCCATAGAAGAGTCGAAAGGCTTGTCAGTATTGACGAAGGAAGAGCTTCAAGGGACGCTTGAGTCTCATGAACAAAGGATGGCTGAGAGGGATGCAGGAAAGTCGAAGAGTGATATGGCTTTGCAGGCGCAGTCAGAAAAGGAAAGGAAAGGCAAAGGAAACGTGAATGGCAACAAAGATAGAGGAGGCAGTAATTTGACTCAGAAGAAACCTCGGAACCAAGGCAACCAAAGAGGCGGTGCTGCAGGTAAAGGAAGAGGTGGTGGTCGAAAGCCAGACAAAAGTCACATTCAATGTTTCAGTTGTCAGAAGTATGGCCATTATGTTAGTAACTGTCCAGAAAAGAAGAAAAATCAAGAAACTGATGCAAATCTGGCGAAGCATGAAGAAGAAGAGACGTTGCTCATGGTCACAACGAAAGATGAAGAGAGATTCCAAGATCAGTGGTACTTGGACTCAGGATGCTCATCACACATGACTGGGAGGAAAGATTGGTTTGTCAACATGAAGCCCTCGTCGAAGAATATGGTGAAGTTTGCAAATGACAACACTCTAGCAGCTGAAGGTGTTGGTGATGTTCTGATTATGAGGAAAGATGGCAAAAGGTCAACAATTTCCAATGTGTTGTACATTTCAGGCATGAAGAGTAATTTGCTCAGTATAGGGCAGCTTGTCGAAAAGAACTACAAGGTAGTTGTCGAAGACAAGATGATGAGAGTTCTCGATGCAGGTGGTAGGTTGATCTTGAAGGCTCCAATGTCTCAGAATAGGACCTTCAAGATTGAACTCAATGTGATGGAGCACAAGTGTCTAGCAACAGCAGCCAGTAGAGATGAGTGGTTATGGCACTTTCGACTAGGCCATCTCAACTTCAATGACATCAGGGAGCTGAAGAGAAGAAATATGGTGTCAGGATTACCAGAAATCGACATTCCTAGTGAAGTTTGTGAAGAGTGTGTTCAGTCGAAACAACACAAGAATAGCTTCAGCAAGGATGCAGGAAGGAAGTCGAAGGCAATTCTTGAAGTCATATACTCTGATGTATGTGGTCCAATCCAGGTGGATTCGATTGGTGGCAACAGATATTTTGTCACGTTTATAGATGACTTCAGTCAAAAATTATGGACCTACCTCATCAAGAAGAAAAGTGATGTGTTTGAGGTATTTGTCAGATTCAAATCCATGGTCGAAAGACAGAGTGGTCGAAGGTTGAAAACTCTGAAAACTGATGGTGGTGGAGAATATGTGTCGAAAGAGTTCGATGCATTGTGTAGAAAAGAAGGGATTGTGCATGAGGTGGTGCCACCCTACACTCCACAGCAGAATGGGATTGCAGAACGCAAGAACAGAACCATCATGAACATGGTAAGAAGTATGTTAAATGGAAAGCATCTACCCAAAGAATTATGGGGAGAAGCAGTTTCGACAACAACATATCTTTTGAACAGATGTCCGACAAAGAAGCTTGAAGGAATCACGCCAGAAGAATGTTGGTCTGGTGACAAGCCTAGCCTTAGTCACTTAAAGGTGTTTGGATCTATAGCACATAGACATGTGCCAGATCAGTTGAGAAGGAAGCTTGATGGCAAGTCGAATCAGATGATCTTGATAGGATATCATTCGACTGGAGGTTACAAGCTGTTCGACCCAGTGAATAAGCAGGTAGTGATCAGCAGGGACGTGATCATAGATGAGCTTAAAGAATGGGATTGGACAAAGAATGCCAAGAAGGATTCAGTGAGAATCTATTGTGAAGAACCAGCCACTGAAGTCGAAAGAGAAGTTCGACAGGAACCAGTTGCAGATGAAGCAGGTTCAAGCAGACCTCAACGAACAAGACACATGCCTGCAAGGTTGCAAGAATGTGTAATTACATCAGATGATGTGGTCGATGAAGAGGGTGAGCTGATACATTATGCTTTCTACGCAGATATCGAACCAGTCAATGCAGATGAGGCATTAAAAGATTCGAAGTGGGTGAAAGCAATGAATGAAGAGTTAGAGTCCATCGAAGTCAACAACACCTGGTCACTTGTCGAATTGCCTCAAGGCAAGAAGGCAATTGATGTGAAGTGGGTTTACAAAGTGAAAGTGAATCCCAAAGGAGAAGTAACTCGACACAAGGCGAGACTTGTGGCGAAAGGATTTCTTCAGAAGGAAGGAATAGACTTCGATGAAGTGTTCGCACCTGTTGCTAGGATCGAAACAATCAGGTTGGTTATTGGTCTAGCAAATATGAATAATTGGCACACATGTCAGATGGACGTGAAGTGTGCATTCCTTAATGGTCCCCTAGACGAAGAAGTTTATGTCGCACAACCAGCTGGGTATGTGAAACAAGGCGAAGAAGGAAAGGTGTACAGGCTGCATAAAGCCCTGTATGGACTTAAGCAAGCTCCAAGAGCTTGGAATAAGAAAATCGACAGCTTCTTAAGGGAGAAGGAATTTGTGAAGTATACAACAGAGCATGAAATATATGTAAGAAGAAGCAATGGCGAATTGCTTATACTATGTCTCTATGTCGATGATTTGTTGATAGTAGGAAGTTGCAAGAAGGAGATCGAAGATTTCAAACATGACCTAAGTGAGGAGTTTGAAATGTCAGACTTGGGAGATCTCTCATATTTCCTTGGCATCGAATTCTACAAGACTAGTAGAGGTTTGATGATGCACCAATGAAGATATGCAGGAGAAATACTCAAGAGATTTGAGATGCAAGATTGCAACTCAACTTCGACTCCAGCTGAGACCAGACTGCAACTGTCGAAGGATCTAGACGAAGACGATGTCGACCCAACCCAATATAGAAGACTTATTGGGTCACTTAGATACCTTTGTCACACAAGGCCTGACTTAGCATACAGTGTTGGTATGGTAAGTAGATTCATGCAGAAGCCAAAGGTATCACACCTAACAGCGACGAAGAGGATACTGAGGTATCTGAAAGGGACTCTCGACTATGGTATTTTGTTTCCTGCAGCTGATGAAGGGAAAGAATGCAAGTTAGTGGGATACACAGACTCTAGCTGGTGTAGTGATGTAGAGGATAGAAAATCCACAGCTGGATATGTGTTTATGTTAGGTGGTGCACCAGTTGCTTGGAGTTCGAGAAAGGAGCCAGTAGTAGCATTGTCATCATGCGAAGTAGAATACATAGCTGCTTCTCTTTGTGCATGTCAAGCAACATGGATGGTGAACTTGGTCGAAGAGATTACAGGGAAGAATCATGGAGCAATTACCATGAAGATCGACATCATGTCAGCTATCAATTTGGCGAAGAATCCAATAGCACACGGTCGAAGCAAGCACATCGAAATGAGGTTCCATTATCTTCGAGAGCAGGTAGCAGAAGGGAAGATGAAGTTGGAACACTGCAGAACTGAGAATCAGATTGCAGATATCATGACGAAGGGAGTGCAGGTCGAAGTGTTCAAGAAGCTAAGGACTATGATGAATGTAGACAGTTTAGACACAATGAATTAGGTGGTGTGTTAAATTGTAATTCCTAGTGTCTAAGTCGAAGTCGAAGTGATGAAGCAATGTGTCGAATTGTTGAAGTTGTTTCGACAGATTCATTTAGATTGGATTCAGATTTGTCTTAATTAGATTAGATTTTATATGATTTAGATTAGATATTTTAGGCTTTAAAGTTTTTGGGCCTTTGTAAATCTAAATCTATATAAAGGGAGTAACCCTTGCATTGTAAATAACAATTGTATTCACAGTTTGCAGATTAGCAAGTGAAAGTGCAATAGATTCAAAATCCCACAGTTCGTGGGTAACAATTTTCTCCAAATATTTCTCTTCTCTCTCATTCTCGTTTCTTGCTGTTAGTTTGTTCTTGTTCTTCATTTGTTCTTCATTGCCGCATTACGTGTGTTTGTGGGTTGGTGAGCAATCTTGAGATCAAGATTGAAGCGAAATCATCATAGGGTGTGGTGAATTTCCAACAATGGTTGTGCATAGAATTCAATTCTCCTTTCAGTTTTAATTTCTATGACTGGTATTCTAATCCCGTTATTTGTTTGAAGCGGAAGAAATATCTCTGACTTCGATTTTGTAAAGATTTCGAGTATTCCTTATACTTGGTTTGTGTTAAATCTATTGCCTATTAAAAAAAGTTGCAATTATTAATGTAAAATTAAAAATATTTATTTCAAGTATTATTTTTTTATTGTTATGATTTCTAGTCAAACAAACAATATTTTATAGTATTTAGATTTCTACATGTCTTTATCCACTTTGAACTCATGACTTCTAACTAAAAATCATGTGATTTGACCTTTTGAGATGCGAAGATAGATTCTACATGCCTTTGTCCATTTTGAACTCTTGGCATCTAACCAAGAATAATGTAATTTGATCTTTTGAAAGGGAAAAATGAGTTTTGAAATGTGTCACATTAGAATAGGGGTGATGTGGCCTACACGGATGAAGCATTAACTCTAAGATACATGTTTCTAATTTAATAAATTGATAAAATAAGTATTTTTTTTATCACATTCAAAAAAAAATTAAATAAAAATAAATTACTCTAATAGGATAAATTATTGTAATAGTTTGAATCCTGAATATTTCATCAATATATGAAAAAAAATGATATACGAATTTTAGGATCTCGATTCTATTACTAGTCGAGTCGTTTTGTTATCTTGGTGGTGGATAGATAAAAAGGATACAAATGCTTCTAATTGTAACTATTACACGTGGATAAAAACACTTCTTGATTTTTTGTAGGCCCGATTTTAGATAGTGGCATTGTGTAATTGTGTAGGCCACTATTTTGTATCCTAAATATATAATATAATTTTGCTTATAAAAAAAAAATCAACAATCTGCTTTTCATGATAATATTATTTCCTGTAAATGTATGATAAAAAAATAAAATAACATTTAATTTTTTGGTTTAATTGCAATTTTAATCCTTATTTTGATTCTTTTTTATGTTTTGTTTTGATCCCTTTTGCACATTCTTCATGTGTTTGTGAAAATTGAGTGTTGTACATGTTTTTGGTGACAAAATACTTTTAGATCTAGTCCTTTTAGATACACGCTTCAATCAAATTTAATAAGTTAACTAATTATTGTTTTATTTTATATGAAGCCATATTTATTTATCTCTAATATTTCTTGATTATGACTTTTTGATAGTTCTGTTTATTTTCCAACATATTACTTGGCCAAAAAAAGAAAGAAAATGTGAAATTAACAAAAATAAGTAAAAATAATAAATGAAGTCATACAAAACTGCAATCTAAATATACATACCTCAGTTGATAAACTCTTAGTATCTTGCACAGTAATATGCCATATTCCTTTAGATCCAAAAGGAGTTCCATCACCATTCCACAATTCCCATGACTTCATTTCTTCATCAGACTCTCCAACATAATCAATATCAACAACTTTGGAATTAAATCTTATACAAGGAACAATGGAAAAATGCTGAGCATAGGAGTCAAGATAATCCAGCACTTGCTGACTACTTGGACAATCTTCTTTCACAGAAGAATCCCAAGGAAAATCTGAAAACTGGTAAGTTTCTTTAGGGTTTTGAAGTTTGGTAGACTGAATAGTATGTCTCCATACTCCTCCAATGCCATCATCAGCTTCAAACAACACAGGATTATAACCAATCTGTACAACATATTTGCAAGCAAGTAATCCACTAATTCCTGCTCCAATAATTGCAACCCTTTTTTCCATTTTAGACGATAACACTATAATTGACTGCTATGGCTATTTTCTGCTCTGGCGATGTAAGAGAGAAGCAGATGATAATGTTTTTAAATAAATGCATTCAACCATGAACCGAACTATTAAATATTTAAATATTAAATTTGTTATCTTGTGTGGTTAACATCGTTTCAAAATTTGTTTCCTTTAAGATGATCTTTATTGTGTCCTATTTTTTTAATGTATCTCTAACTTTCTAGTCTCTTCTGACAAAAAGATAAAACTTTTCAGCCTCACCACTTTTTAAAACTAGTTAAAGTTAATTATGTGTGTTGGATAATCCACATTTCTTAAACAAAAAAAAAAAATTATGTGTTAATTTTAAAGATAAAATTTATATTTTCACTAAAATACTTTTATTAATTAATTAATAAAATAGTTAAATAAATTAAAATTTAATAAATAAGAGTACAGTAATAAAAAATAATAATAAATATTACTTTAATATTATAAAAGAACAACTATTTTCAGGAAAAAAAAAGTATTCTTGAAACATTTTTTATAATTCGTAATATTACTTAAAATATTATCCGAGGTCAGTATTTTTTTAAATTTTGTAAAATGGTTTTTATAATATTATAAATTTTTATAATTTTGTAAAATAAAAATAAAATTGTTTTATATTATTATTTGAAATAAAGTTTTATTTAAAATATTTTATCTTTTTGTTATGATTTCTTTTAGATATTAAAATTAAAAAAAAAATAGTTAAATTTAAAACTATTTTAAAAAGCTTTTAATAAGATTATTTTTAAGATGTATATTTTTAAACATTTATATACTTTTAATTTTAATAAAATTCAAATAAAAATATTTTTAATAAATAAATAAATTATTAACTTTAAATTTAAAAAAATATTTTAAAACTAAATTTATTATATTTGGAAAGATTCTTATACAAAAATTTAAAATTTCATAATTTTTTTTATAAAGTACACATATATTGAAAAATAAAAGAGAAAAGCACAAGGAAGAAGGATTAAATCTTACCCTAGAGGAATACAACAACAAAAACTTTCATAGTTCCAGCTTAGAGAGAGAATCTATGCTCTCTCTCTAACTTCCCACCTGTAACTAGTTAGAGTTTTCTACTTTCTCTGTCACAATGGAATGGCAAAAGGTTCACAGAAGGGGTAGGAGGATAGCGAAGGAAAAATGGGACATGCATGCTCCTGGTATCAAGATTAGGATTGGAGACAGCAAGGTTATTTCTTTCTACTTCTCAGAATATCCCGAAAAGATGAAGGCAGTAGACATGTATAAAATTTTCATTGAGTTTGGAGACATTGTTGAAGTGGTGATTCCTCCGAAGAGGAATAAGTTTGGCAAGAAATTTGGTTTTGCTAGATTTTCAAATGTTGAAGAAGCCAGGGTTCTTGGGATCAAACTTGACAATATAATCATCGACAACGTCAAGATTCATGCGAACTTACCCAGATTTGTCAGAAGTGAGGAACCGAAAGGAGGGGATGGGGGTAAAGGAAAGGGTTTTGTTGTTAAGAATAGGGGGAATGGAAGCAAAGGTGAAGCGAGGAATGGAGGGTTCGTTGATGGAAAAGTTGGTGAGAGAACTTACGCAGAAGTTGTCAACAAGGCAGGGAGTTTTTACCAGGGGGTTGACAAGGAGGTGAACAACCACATTCGTGAACCTCGTAAGACCCCAGTTCACATTACGTATAAATCGGAGGAATCTGATATAGAACGACTTTCAAAGGCGTATATTAGAGTAGTCAACAATCCGGGGATGACATACAATATTCATAACAGTTTTCAGATGGAAGGATATTTCACCATCAAAGTGACACCATTGGGGGCAAATCTTTGTTTGTTGGAAGAGAGCGAGGAAGGCGAGATAAGAGATGTAATTAGGGAGGCAGAATCGTGGTGGAGACAATGGTTCTCGAATATCAGGAAGTGGAAAGAAGATGATGTGGATAACGAAAGGGTCACTTGGCTCCGTTGTTACGGGATTCCATGTCAAGCTTGGAACTTTGTTTTTTTTTATCTTTTAGCTAAAACGGTGGGAACATATATTTGTATGGATGAAAATACGTCGAACGGAATCTGCATGGACGTCGCTCGTTGTTAACCCTCATTTTCGACGCTAGGAAAATCAAAGCTATTTTAAGTTAAAAAATTATTTTTAACATAAAGAAGGCTTCGACCCAGCTTTGGTGAAGCCTGAGTCGAATAGGGGTTTTGGAAGCCTAAAAAATGGCTAAGTGCTGGAAAGATTTCGACCATGGGGATATGGAAACGCGCGCTGCAGTTTATACTAAGGCTGAAGGGAATTTCCAATGTTTGAAATTCAAATAGGAGCAGTTGTGAACGTGGGAACAGTTGAGGCCAAGGAGAAGGCGCCAAAAGGACACGTCTGAAGCAATAACCACCACTTAGTAGTTATTTCTTAGCACTATAAATAGGAGTTAGTTCTATGTAATAAGGGTGTTCATATTTTTGTACAAGTTACTCAAAGAAACTCAAAGTACCCGCGTGTAGAGAAACGAGTTCGTGAGAATGTACATGATGTAACACCATTTTCTTCACTAATGCAACTTATCTTCATCATGTTTATGTTTCAGCCATTTACTTTCCCTGCCTTTACAATTTCTTGAACTTTATCTTCCATGCCAAATTTACTTTCCAAGTCATTTAAACTTTCTGCATTTACCTTCGACTGCATTTTTACATTCAAGCATTTAATCTTCAAGCATTTACTTTTCAGTATTTTATTTTCAAGAACGTGGAGTTCACCTTTAATTCATTGCGTTTATTTTCAAAGTCCTTTATTTTTCCCACACTTTACCTTCAACAGCACTTCATCACTCCAGCCTTTACTTTTCAAGAACCTGGAGTTCGTCGCATTTTACATTCAAAAACCTTTACTTTCAAAGCGTTTTACTTATTGTCATTTCCTTTCGACGCCTTTAATTTCTACATCCTTTATTTACAGCCCTTTAAATTTCAAGCCTTTACTTTACCTTTTTGCAAGTAGTCGAACGTGGAGTTCAGTTAGATTTTTATTTCAGCATTGTCGAACGTGGAGTTCAATTTACATTCTCTTTATTTTTCATTTGTCATTTACACTTTTCTCTCAAATTTAGCACATGTCCTAGGATTTGTGTGGTCGATCCTGCAAGTTAGTCAGTTTTTGTTTAAGATTGATAGATCAGAGGTTGTTTACCAAAATTCACAGTAAACAAATTGGCACGCCCAGTGGGACCTAGTGCTAAGTTTATACTTTTTGTTAACTTTATATTTCTTGGTGGAGAAATACTTTCGTTGTATGTTATTGAGAAGTGGGAAGTTAGCCACAACAAACGAAGGAATACCAAAGAGAAGATACACTAAGAGAATGTCAACTAATGTTAATCAACAAGTTGATTCTCAAGGGAGTATTTCAAACACTCAGTCAAGCAGCAGTATGGGGTCTCAAAGCACACCATCACCAGTGCCTTCGACAGGAGGACAGACGTCATCTCCATTAGTAGCGTCTGAACCAGGATCAACCCATACAAAATCATATACTCAACCTGTGCTAGAATACATAGGACCACAAAGTCCTAATTCACCAACACCCCCAGGTGGAATTTCCATGTACAGGCAGTACCCTCCTCCAGGTTTTCCACATCTAGGGTCAAGGAGTCAACCCTATGGTATGCCTACATCAATGATGCAAAATCTGCAGAATGCTCCACCTGTATTTTCAGATGCTGTAGTGTCTTCGCCATTACAAGGATCAGGATCAGGAGGTCGAAACAACCAGAGTATAGGTGTTGGTTACTCTGTCCAAACGCCTAGTCTTACAAATACATCCATAAATTATTTGAGACAGCAGATAGATGAAAGTAACATGCAAATGGTGCATACTTTGTCTCAAACAATGGGAGAAGTTTTTCAACCCTTGATTTAGAATACAACTCAAACTAATCAACAATTGGCTGCGCAATTGGCACGCATGGCTGATTTCATGGGAGTACCAGCGGTGGATCGAAGAATAACTGTTGTCGAGGATATCCCAAGATGTCATCCACGTTATGGGCCTGAGGTGAACTTGGAAGATCAAGAGATGATATATCATTTTAGAGTCGAACCACCAAGAAACCAGATGCTAATCCAGATGGAGGAAGAACCAGTAGTGATGGTGAACAGGGACCAAAATTCTGATCAGCTCCTTAGACGGGTTCGACATCAAAATCAAGCAGAAGAAAATAATCTTGCAGCCATGGTTGAAAGGATAATGACCAGAAATGGTGTGAATCTTGGCTTCACAAGGCCAAATTATACTTCGCCTATAGTGGATTATATTCTCCAAGCAGAGTTACCCCCTAGGACGAAGGTTCCAAAGTTCAGCAAGTTTTCAGGAGATACTACTGAATCTACCATCAAACATGTGGCTAGGTATTTGATTGAAGCAGGCGAAATTGCAGCTGACGAAAGCCTCAGAATCAAATACTTCCTAAGTTCCCTTACCAGGAATTCCTTCACATGGTTCACTACTTTGCCTCCAAATTCCATATACAATTGGACCCAGTTAGAGCGCTTGTTTCGTGAACAGTTCTACATGGGGCAAACTAAGATTAGTTTGAAAGAATTGGCTAGCATCAAACGCAAAGTTACTGAGCCAATTGATGATTACCTGAATAGGTTTCGACTTCTTAAAGCCAGGTGCTTTACACAAGTACCAGAACATGAGTTGGTTGAAATGGCTGTTGGGGGCCTTGATTATTCCATTAGGAAGAAACTAGATACCCAGTATCTTAGAGATATGGCCCAGTTAGCTGATAGAGTTCGACAACTAGAAAGGCTAAAAGAGGAAAAGGCTAAATTCAGCAGGGGTAAAAAAGTAGCCTTTGTCGAATGTAATGAAGATGTGGAGAAGTTGTATGATGAAACATCTTATTTCGACGGAAATGAGGTTGATGTTGCTGAGTTAAAGCAAGGTCCACCTTATGCCTGCAAATTATTAGCCCCTTCAAATGGAAAAAATCCTGTCAAATCTAATGACAAATTTCCTAAGAAACCATATACTTTCGACGTCACTAAATGTGACGAAATTTTTGATTTGTTAGTTAAAGATGGGCAAATGATAGTTCCTGCTGGTGCTAAGATGCCACCTTTAGAACAAAGAAAGAAAAGAGGTTTTTGTAAGTACCATAATTTTTTGGGTCATAAAACTTCTCAATGTTTTCTTTTCAGGGATTTGGTGCAAAATGCTATTCAAGAAGGAAGGCTGAAGTTTGGTGACAAAGATAAAGCTCAGATGAAATTTGACTCTGACCCATTGCAAGTTGCAGAGGCTAACTACACAGAGCCTCACGAGGTCCAAATGGTCGAGGCCACAGAAGGATTTGATCAGTCAGTCAACATGGTGGAGGTTACTGAGGACTTCGCCACAAATCCTGTGATAACTGAGGGTTTTAGTAAGGCAGCAGATGGGCTGAATGTTGATGGTACCAGTTTAATGTTGGTGACCAAAGAAACTGCTGATAAGTTTGTTGAAATGGATAATGCTGCCAAGGTTTTGAATGTGGCAGCAAGTGGATTGAAGATAAATGCCACTGAAGGCATTAACATGGTCGAATTGGTTGAAAAATCTGATTCTGGCTCAGATAGCATCAGCACCAATGAGGCTATGGGCAGAAATGCCCCCAAAGTCCAAGTTGTTAAAGAATTGGAAGATGACATGCTATTGGTAGGAGAGATGATAGACATGGATGGTTGTTTGGTAGAAAACTGGATATGTATGGCTGCTGAACAATTTTTCAAGACATCTCCTAATGTCGAAAAGGTTAATGCTGAAAAAGCTGCTTGGCAAGAAGCTTCCCAAAAAGCTGCAAAAGCAGTAATAAGTGATGGGTGTCTGGCGAAAACCACTGAAAGTCTTGAAGCTCATTTCTCCAAGATGCGCTTAAAGGATAGAATTGATGTCAATATGATCGAAATTACAGATCAAAAAGCTGAACAAGTGAGTAAGGCAGATGAACAAGAAGAGCGCAAAAAAATAGCTTATCCTAAGCAGGAGGAGACAATTATGGATTTTCTGCACCGTTTCCAGAAGAAAGGTTCTGGAGTAATGCTATGTCCTAGATGCAGCGCCATATTTGATGAGAAGGCTGCCCACAACTTAGAAGGTGTCAAAAAAGCTGGTGGAAGCTGGGGCAGAAGGTGAATAAAGGTCCCAGAGGGGTTGACCATAGAAGACTTTCAACCGGGTTGAAAAACCAAGTCCCAGGAGTTAGGCCAGGTACATTCAAACCAGCTGTGAATGTGCCAACAGGTAGTTGGATCAAGCCCATCGAAGGAAGAGGACAGAAGAAGAAGTGGGAGAAATTTGATGTGGAAAGAGGTTCTTCATTTGAGTATAGAAAAGAGAACCATACCACCAACAAGTCAGCATATATTTCTCAAAATTACAAGGGTAAAAATCCCATGTCTAGATCACAATGGCGAAGAGAGCAACGCAGGCGAAAGGCTATCAGGGAGGCTCAGGTACAGGGAGAGTCGATCACCAATGTTGATAATCAAGTTGGGACAATTGAGAAGATGCCCATCAGGCAAAAGTTGTTCAGTGTTCAGCCAGAGAAGAAAGTTGAAGATGATGAGAATATGACTGATAATTTCGATAGTGAGTCAGCAGCTTCTCTAGATATTCTGGTGAATATGGTATCAGTGATGCCAAAAGAGTTTGGTCAAGTTTCAGAGGTCGAAGACTTGGATCAAAATACTGAATTAGAAATGTTGGCACACAAGCTTGTGTGTTATTACATCATGAACAATGGGTGCGTCGAAGAACAAAATGCTTTTTTTGAACGCCCCACAGAGGCAATGAAGGGTCATCTGAAGCCTCTCTACATTACTGGCAAAGTAGAAAATGTTCCTGTTAACAAAATCTTGGTGGATTGTGGTGCAACTGTTAATTTAATGGCAAGATTTTTGCTGAGCAAGATTGGGAAGTTTGAGACTGATACCAAACCCCACAACATGGTTCTGTCGAACTATGAAGGAAAACTTGGTTCCACTCTAGGAGTGATTCAAGTGGATCTTACTGTGGGAACCATCACCAGACCAACAATGTTCATGGTCGTTGAGACGAAAGCTAACTACAATCTACTCTTGGGTAGGGAGTGGATTCATGGAATAGGAGCTGTACCTTCATCTATGCATCAAAGAATCACTATTTGGAGACCAGATGGGATAGTGGAAAATATTGAAGCTGATCAAGGGTACTTTAAGGTGCCTATTAATCATGTGGATAGTAGACAGATTGAGAAACATTTGGCAAACATTGCTCTATGTCCTCCAGCGGACTTTGAGTTTATGCCTGATGAAGAAGCGTTTTATTCATTGTATTTACACCCTGTCGAAGGTTTCAGATGGGACAGGGAAGTACCAGGAGGAAGATTGCCATGCTTAGGCTCACCCCCAATAAAACCCACATGGGGAGATGAATTCAGTGATCATGACTGAGTTTGAAGCTCTAAACAGAATTTCAGCCTATGTGGCCGAAACAAAACTACAAGCGGCTTTGGAAGCTGCCAATGACTATATGGCTGGCAAAGCCATTCCTGAATTTTATCAAGAAGGTCCTGGTAAGGACTTCGACCCAAAACCTCCAGATAAGGTTGAAACTGGAGAGCAAAGCTAGAGGCTCGACGCCATCTATGAAGACGAGCCTTTGGGATTTGAGAAGGATCCGTTGGCGAATAATATCAAAATGCTAGCACAAGACCCTTTAGAAGAAGTTGACCTCAGTGAGGGGACAACCAAAAGACCTACCTACATCAGTGCCAACCTTGATCCCTAGTTGAAGGTTGAAGTGGTTCAGTTGTTGAAAGAGTTTAAGGACTGCTTCGCCTGGGATTATGATGAGATGCCTGGTTTGAGCAGGGAGTTGGTCGAACACAGGTTACCTATGACACCTGGAAACAAACCAGTCAAGCAGAATCCAAGACAGTTTGCACCAGAGATATTGTCAAAGATCAAAGAGGAAGTCGAAAGACTGCTTCGTTGTAAATTCATTCGCACGGCAAGGTATGTCGAATGGTTGGCTAATATAGTACCTGTTATTAAAAAGAATGGATCTTTGAGAGTTTGCATTGATTTTAGAGATTTAAACTCTGCAACTCCTAAAGATGAATATTCAATGCCAGTAGCAGAAATGTTAATAGACTCTGCAGCAGGACATGAATATCTTAGTATGCTGGATGGATATTCTGGCTACAACCAAATATTCATTGCTGAGGAAGATGTTCATAAAATTGCTTTTAGAAGCCCTGGAGCCTTAGGCACTTATGAGTGGGTAGTGATGCCTTTTGGTCTCAAAAATGCTGGTGCCACTTATCAAAGGGCAATGAATTCAATCTTCCATGATTTTATAGACACATTCATGCAAATTTACATTGATGATATTGTAATAAAACTTATTTCTGGGAAGAGCCACATTGACCATCTTCGACAGTCCTTTGAAAGGATGAGAAAATATGGTCTTAAAATGAATCCTCTCAAATGTGCTTTTTGTGTGCAGGCAGGGGATTTCCTAGGCTTTGTGGCCACAAGAAAGGGATCTAAATAAATCAGAATAAAACCAAAGCCATAATGGAGGCGAAAGCGCCATCAACGAAAAAGGAGTTGCAGTCGTTGCTGGGCAAGATCAACTTCTTAAGAAGGTTTATATCCAACCTGAGTGGCAAAACACAAGCCTTTTCGCCATTGCTTCGTTTCAACAAAGAGGGTTTTGAGTGGGGGCAATTACAGCAGGAAGCCTTCGACAGGATCAAGGAGTACCTAAGCCACCCTCCAATTCTTTCATCACTTTGTAGAAATAAGAGTATGAGATTGTATATAGCTGCATCAGATAAAACTCTAGGGAGCATGTTAGCTCAGGAGGATGAAAATGGAGTCGAAAGAGCCATTTATTACCTTAGTCGAGTTTTAAATGATGCAGAAACTAGGTATAGCATGATTGAAAAGTTATGTTTATGCTTGTATTTCTCTTGTACTAAATTGAAGAAATATATAAAGCCAGTTGATGTGTATGTTTCTTCTCACTTTGATGTTGTAAAACATATGTTATCTAAGCCTATTTTGCATAGTCGAATTGGCAAATGGGCATTAGCATTAACAGAATTTTCTCTAACATATCAACCTTTAAAAGCTGTGAAAGGGCAAATAGTTATAGACTTTATAGTTGACCACTCCATAAATGAAAATGATTTGAATTATGTTGAATTAAAATCCTGGAAGTTATACTTTGATGGATCAAGTCATAAAAATGGAACAGGAGTGGGAATATACATTATTTCTCCTGAAAAAATTCCAACAAAATTCAAGTACAAGGTCGAAGGACCTTGCTCTAACAATGAGGCTGAATATGAAGCATTAATTGTTGGCCTTGAAATTTTGTTAGAATTGGGGGCAACTAGAGTCAAAATAATGGGAGACTCAGAATTGGTCATAAAACAAATCACAAAGGAATATAAATGTGTTAAAGAAAATCTCATTATGTACTTTGTGATAGCCAATAGATTATTAAAGAAATTTGAGGTAGTGGCCATCCAACACATACCTAGAATAGAGAATCAAGTTGCTAATGACTTGGCTCAAATTGCCTCTGGATACAAAGTGTCGAAGGAAAATCTTCAAGAAGTAATTGAAGCAAGAGGTAAAGTGGTGGCTGTTGGATTATGCCCATCAGACTTAGAAACAACTAAGCTTGGATGCATAGATGGCGAAAATTTTGAAATTTTTGCTATAGATAATTTGACAGATGAAGACTAGAGGGAAGCCTATAGTTGAATATTTGCAAAATCCAACGGCTTCGATAGAGCGAAAAATCAAGTATCAAGCTTTAGGCTATGTGCTTTTGGGTAATGAATTGTTTAAAAAAACCCCTGAGGGAGTCTTATTGAAATGCCTTAGTGAAGCAGAGGCATATTTGGCTCTTTTGACAGTACATAGTGGGGCATGTGGAGCACACCAAGTTGGTCAGAAGATGAAATGGTTGTTGTTTCGACAAGGCATGTATTGGCCTACTATGCTGAAAGATTGCATAGAATTTGCTATGGGTTGCCAAGAATGTCAAATTCATGCTGGCATACAGCATATCCCTGCAAGTGAATTACATTCCATAGTGAAACCATGGCCTTTCAGAGGATGGGCTTTGGATATAGTGGGAGAGATTCGACCAGCATCTTCAAAGAACCAAAGATATATTTTGGTGGGAATTGATTATTTCACCAAGTGGATTGAAGCAATACCACTGGCGAATATAGGTCAAGAAGATGATATTGAATTCATTCAAAATCACATTATTTATAGATTTGGTATTCCTGAAAAATCACTACAGATCAAGGATCAGTGTTTACTGGTCGAAAGATGCAGGAGTTTGCCAAAGAAGTAGGTTTTAAGTTATTGACTTCTACACTTTATTATGCTCAGGCCAATGGGCAAGTCGAAGCTGCCAATAAGGTAGTGATTGGACTAATTAAGAAGCATATGGGAAAGAGGCCTAGAAATTGGCACAAGACATTGGACCAAGTTCTTTAGGCTTGTCGAACATCCCCTAAAGAGGCTACTAATACTACCCCATTTCAACTTACCTTTGGTCATGATGCAGTATTGCCAGTTGAGATTTATTTACAATCTGTAAGAGTTCAAAGACATCATGAGATTCCCTCTGAGGATTATTGGGAAATGATGATGAATGAATTAGTGGATTTGGATGAAGAGAGGCTTAGAGCCTTGGAGTTGTTAAGAAGACAAAAGAAAAGGGTCGAAGAATCCTACAACAAGAGGGTTAAGTCTAAATCTTTTGCATGGGGGGATTTAGTTTGGAAAGTGATTTTGCCTATGGATCGAAAGGATAGAACATTAGGCAAATGGTCTCCTAAGTGGGAAGGTCCATTCCAAGTCATACATGCTTTCTCTAATGGAGCCTATGAAGTTGAAGAGTTGGACAAAGATAAAAGAGTCTTGAAAGTAAATGGCAAGTATTTGAAAAAATATAAGCCTATTTTGCAAGAGATTCACATCAAATCGTAAGCTTTATTCAATAAAAAGAAAGCAAAAATAGGCCAACTCAGGCTAATATGGCATACAAAGCAAAGAAGAATCAACACAGCAATTTTTTTTTAATCAAAGAAAGGTTATTCATAATCTCTCCAATCTATGGAGTTGAGGAAGTCCATGTAATCTGCATCTGGTTCATCATCAAAATCCTGGGTGTTGGAGCGTCCTTTCCTATAGATCTTCATTTTAGTTTCTCTCTTCTTGGCTTGAGAGGTGGCTCCAATGGAGGCTTCAGGTTTCTTTGTTGCCTCCATCTTTTTTGTTTCCTCAACTGCCTTTGCCTTTCCAGCCATTTTCTTGGCTGATGTTTTCTCTGAATTGTTCATGTTTGCTTCTATGCAAAACTTAGTCATATGGAAGAGAGTTTATAGAGGCGAAGTATTGATTGGATTGGCCAGTCAAACGGTGGAAACACATGAGTTATTCTTGGAAGTATGCCTGAGGGCTATGCTATAAATGTTACTTTAAAGCTAGAGGCTTATGCCTTGAAGTTTTAGTTTTGTTTTCCAAGAAAAAGATAGAATGCCTTAATTGCAAATTTGACTGAAATATGAAGCAATAAATAAAATGCATCATAATATAATATGGGTCGAAAGCAGTTAATGGCGAAATAATATGATCTGATTGATTAATCAATGCCAAAGGCATAAAACTGTCATTACATAAAGGCCTGAAAAGGCCAAGAAACAAATGATTGTTTGAGCAAATAAAGGTCTTGAAGGCATCAGAAGGGAAGCCTCGACTCCAACTGGGCAAAGGTTTCTATATGATGTTTGAGGCGAGCATTGCACAAGGATTCATCAAGCTTGGCTGTGGCAAGCTGTTTCTCAAGTTTTTGGGCTGCCTCAATACGATCTATGGCGTGTTTCATTTCCCTAGCCATCTCAGTGGTGTCGAAGTTCTGCAAATCACGGTTGCGTCTTTCAGCATTCTTAATTTTAGCTTGTAACTCAGTGATTTGCTGCTTCCAGGCTTCAATATTCTTCTGATTGGAGGCTATTTCATCTTGTGTTTTCTTTTGGTCAGCCTCTATACTTTCGACCTTCTCATATGACTCCTTTGCGCCGCCCCAAGCTGCACTCTCAAGACCAGATATTTCCTCTAGGGTATTCCTGATAGATGGAAGCAGCTTTATCTCTGCAGCTATTTGGTTCACCGCAGCAGTTAATTCCATCAGGAAACTAGAAACGTCTGGATTAAGAGTAGTGAGTTCAAGCTTTCCAAGGGTGTCCTTCAAATAAATGGTTACAGTGGGGTCTGAAGCCAAAACTCTGTGAATGTCCCCCCTGAAGAATTTTTTCTTTATGGCTTGGAGGATTGGTTTAGCGAAGTCATCTGATGCTAGAGTCGAAGAGACAGAAGAAGAAGAACCATACTTTTGCCCAAGTATTAATTTAGAATACTCACGTGGGTTCGACCACTTGAGTGTTGTCAGTGAATCTCTAGGAGGTGGAATGTTAGCCATGGTTTGCTGGACCACAAGCGAAGGAGTATGGTGGGGATTAGGATCTGTTTGTCCTTCTTCCTCCTCTTCTTCTGATTCTTCTCCTTCTTTGTCTTTTTCTTCTTCGACTACCATTTCTTCGTCAGACTCTTCAGCAATTGGTCGAATATTCTCTTGGTCATCAGGTGGTGTAGGATGTGGTTCATTTGTCTCCTCAGGCGTAGCTTGACCAGGATTGTCGTTGTGTGTTTGAACTTCAGGATCATTTTTTTCTTCTTCAACTAATTGATCATTATCCATGAAGTTAGCCAGGTTGAAAGGTGGTGGACTGGAGGCATCATCATCATCAGAATTGGCGCCATCAGCTTGTGCATTTTGAGTAGTGGTTTGCACTGGTGGTGTGGTGTGTTCTGCAACATGTGGATTAGGTTGATTAATCTTACTCAAACCAGAGCCAATATCATAAGATGGGTGATAAGTTGGCTCACCTTGGCTGTTGAGGAGCGTGGTGGTGAAGCTTCCTGTAGTTCGTTGAGGAGTGGGATCGTTAATAATGTTGGTGGCGAGGTTGCTTGGAGCTGGTTGGAGATCAGGATTGGTGATTATGTTTGCCTAAAGAACACAAGTGGAGAAAATGAGATTGAAAGAATTTGGGCGAAAAACGTCAGTATAATGGAAAAATGGTGCACATACCTGAGCTTGTATAGCAGCAGGACTTGAGTTATCACTCCCATGTGTTGCACCCCAAAATTTGCCCTCCTTACCTTTTTACTAACTGGCTTATGTTTCATTTCATTTTTTGCATTATCATGTATGCATATCATTAGCATGGGTCAAGGTGCTTGAGGCAGTTCAGAGAAGTCTTATCTGGTCTACTACATTATCAAGAGTTCACAGCTTATTCCAGGCATTTTTAATATTTTCGTATTTTTATTCGTCTGACTGTATTTCCACTCTGCATCATCTAAATAGCATAAAATGGTGTTTTTCATCTCGCATACTGCCTAAAATATTGGTCGGAATAATTTCTCGAAAATTTACAGACAGAGTGGTCAAATTGAGTTTCAGCGGTGCCCAAAATCAGGGATCAAAATTTATTTTAAAATCTGACCAAATGCTGTATTTTTTCTAGTCATATATTTCGTACTAATCATTTTAGTGTACGCGGTTTGTTTTTTCCGATTATTTAGGCGTCCGATTTTTATTTATTATGGGTCCGTTTATATTACCTTTTTTTAAACTAATATTATTTAGAATAAATAATTATAATAACTAGCATTGTATTTTAATTTTATTTTAAATATTTATTTTTTTATTTTTAATTTAAATAATGTTTAATAGGCTAATTAGTATTTTATTTTTTTAATAGTCATTTTTTATTTTTTACTAATTTTAAGAATAAATAAGTAGTGATTAGCATTTTATTTTAATTTTATCTTAAATTTTTATTTTTATAAATAAGTAAGTTTAGTTTTTATTTCAAATTTATTAAATTATTTAAATTTTATTTAACTTTTAATATTGTTAAACTTGGGCCTCAAATTGGGTATTAGGGACATTATTGGCAACTAAAAGTTAACCCTAATTTGGTCCCTATATATTGTTGTTACTGTTAAAAAAGAGAGGAGGTGACCGAAAAAAAAAGAGTGTCGCTGGACTGTTGGATGCCGCACTGTTACTAATTCAAGGGAGACCGAAAAAACATATTGCCGCTGGCTTCTTATTCTTCAATTACCGGTACGGAATGTGTTGTTCTAATTTTCTCGTAGCATATATATATTCTTCAATGAACAGTACGGAATGTAGTCTTCAATGAACAGTACGGAATGTACTGTTCATGATATCCTCCTACCAATTTTCTAGTAGCATATATATATATATATATATATATATATATATATATATATATATATATATATATTTTAAATATTTTGATTATATTATTCGGATTGAATTATGTCGATACGCTGTTCGCATATTTGTGTGCATAATGCGTGACATCTGCGTACAATTCGGATCCGGTTGCGATGACCGCGTTTTTGCGATAGCAACATCGTTGAGGTTTTTCTTTTCAAAGTTAAATTTCTCTTCTTTGAGTTGCCCTTTTTTGTTATATTTAGATCCGTACAATTCAGATCCGGTTGCGATGACCGCGTTTTCGCGATAGCAACATCGTTGAGGTTTTTCTTTTCAAAGTTAAATTTCTCTTTTTTGAGTTGCCCTTTTTTGTTATATTTAGATCCGTACAATTCGGATCCGGTTGCGATGACCGCGTTTTCGCGATAGCAACATCGTTGAGGTTTTTCTTTTCAAAGTTAAATTTCTCTTTTTTGAGTTGCCCTTTTTTGTTATATTTAGATCCGTACAATTCGGATCCGGTTGCGATGACCGCGTTTTCGCGATAGCAACATTGTTGAGGTTTTTCTTTTCAAAGTTAAATTTCTCTTTTTTTTGAGTTGCCTTTTTTTGTTATATTTAGATCCGTGCAATTCGGATCCGGTTGCGATGACCGCGTTTTCGCGATAGCAAAGTTGTTGAGGTTTCTTTTTATTATTTTCTTTTTTTAATATTATTTGATTAATTTCCTTTTGAATTTAATTCATGCACCATTTTTACCATTTTATAAAATTTTCACAAATTTTATTTTTATTTTTATTTTTATTTTATTTTTTATCATCTAAACTAATTGTTTAATTCAACTTCTTTTTTGCATCACACATTTCATGCATACCCTAAATTGTCTTTGATTTCTGAATTCATGTTTGGATTATAATTACTATTGTTTGCCATAGTTTGATTTTCACTTGCCTTGATATTATTTGTATCCGTTTCGTACTAACCTTTCACGCAGGGACTAAGGTAAGTTCTTTAAGGGTATGGATAAGTATCCATGGTCACCCTTACTCTTTCCTTCTCTCATCTTCTTCTTTCTCCTTTAGGATTTAGGTTATCGTCAAACCTCACTAACCGTAGGTCACCCATGCATGATAACTTTAGGATTCGTAGTCTCCCTTTAGAGTCACCCTTGTGTCTTCTCTCTTCTCATCTCAAATTTCTTTAAAACACTTAATAATAATAAGGTGTATTGCACACGAGCCTTAAGTATGGGGAATGAGAAATGAGGGGCTTCCTCTCATCTTTCTAGAGTGCTTAGCGAGCGTCCTGTCTTGGGACGATGCGTTAAGTATTCGCCCCTGTGCGCTAGACTTTGGTACAATGCAGCTTAGGAACTAACTTAAGCCACTTCTGTCCTAAAAAACACCAACCAACTTCAAACTTTTTTGTCCTTCGGGACCTTCAACTTAAAGGATATTTTCAAAAAGGGCACGTTACCTTCCGTCTGAGTCGCAAACAGGCATCGACCCTAACTGCCGGACGCGAACTTAACGTCGCTCATAAAAACCACAAAAGGAACTTGGTCCGAACTACGTTGACTCTGAATTCCCCATTGCACAAAGGGGGTACGTAGGCCTAGGACGTTGACGTCCTACCGAGTCGGTCTTTGTCTTCCCCTCCCGTTTTAGCACAGCCATAGATGATTGGATAACTCACCTTTAGAATAGACAACAAGCGTGGATCCCATCGAGTACGATGGACGCGTGGGGTGCTAATACCTTCCCCTCGCGTAACCGACTCCCGAACCCAGGTTATGGTTGCGATGACCATTCATTTCCCTCTTCCTAAGGTTTATGCAGTGTTCCCTTTCCCTCTCTTGGGATAAATTTACACGGCTGGCGACTCTGTTTTTCCGCGCCACTCTCGCGTTTGTACCTGGATGAAAATCCTAGGAGCGACAGCTGGCGACTCTGCTGGGGACTATAGTTGACCTATGCTGGTCCATCCCTAAGCGAGTCAGTCCTAACGCTTGCTTGTCTTTGTTCTTTTTGGGTGTTTGGTTTTGATTTGCTTTAAGTGTTGTATTTTTATTTTTATTTTTTTTACCGCATTTTCTGCATTTCATTTTCTATTACTGTCATACTGCTGTGCTGTGCTGGCTGTCTTTGTTTTGCAGGTTGGGTGGGTTTGAGAGCTAAGCCCAATACCAAGGCTTGAGAATACCCTAGGACTAGAGTGGAAAGTAGTGGGACCTACGTGCTCGCTTGGTACGTTTGTGTGTTCATGAAATTCACAACCAGACGAGGCTATCTTGGGACGCATTCTAACGTGTGTGTCTTGCACATGTTGGGGTGTTGATCTAGAGAGCTGTCGACTCTGGTGACCGATCATTGAGGACCTTAGTGGAAACATCCCTCTTTAGTGGTGACAATGGCAGACCACATCCTGTGGAAAACCCATTCGCACCCGAGGGCCCGCTTTGGAACTCGCATAGGACGACCCCTACGTTTTGAAGAGAATCAGCGGAGGCACTCCTCGATTGACTTTAGTACTGTACCCCGAGGGATGAATGCCCCTCGAACGTAGGGATACTTTAGCAAAAGACGCTTACGAATAATATCATCACAGTCCCTTCGATATAAAGATCATAGTCCCTCGATGACCCTTCAAGTTGCCTACAAAAAATGATCTTGTCCCTCGATGACCCTACGGAAAAATGATGGCAGTCCCTACGAATTGCTAAGGTATCCTTACATGTTGCCTTCTATGACCATTTGATGACCCTTCGCTGTCCCTCCACATCCAATAGATAGGACTACCTACCCACTAATGGTATGGATAATACTATCTCTCAAGGAAAATGATAAGTACAAGAAAGACCTCATAAATTAAGGGTAGGTAACTTTTAAATGCTCGCTCACAACTCAAAAAAACAAATACTTTTCACACCTCACACTTTCAAAAATATTTTCAAAAACAAACACTTTGTATACATTCTTACACGAATTATTACAAAGTCAACTTTTACGAAATATTTTCTAAACACACACCACATTTCAAAAAAAGGCAAGTTAAAGTGAGCTAGCAATTAAGAGCCCGTAGATAACTACGGATGAAAAAGGGTGCTAACACCTTCCCTTTTCATAACTTACCCCTCGAACTCAAAAATCTTTTCAAAACGGTCTTTCCTGTTCTTTTCACCTTTCCTAAATAAATTGGATAAAAGAAAAGTCGGTGGCGACTCTTGCTAACCGCAACATGTTTTGCGAAAAACAAAAGTAAAAAGTCATTTCTCCACCGTACTATTGTTTCTCGACCTCAGTGCCAAAGCTGAGGGCCTTCCGCTTTGGAGAATCAGTTGAGGCCCCCTCGATTGATGATGATGCCAAACCAGAAATGGTGAACGTATCATCATTTCTCGACCTGAGAGCCCGGGATACTGAACATCCTAGTACCCACATGTGAGAGGGGATGGGCGTTTGCAGGTTTGCAGGTAACCGAGACTTTCAACCTACCCGGTTTTCTGGATTTCTCATCAATGTCTGATTATTTGGGTTCCTCAGGGGTTCAGAGTTCTGGTTTTCTGGTTTCTCGTTCAGCTAACAGCACAACACATCCAACAGTGTGCCTTGACCCCATGTTTGCATGAGCATATCATTTTTCTTGCATTCTGACGTGTTTGACATTTTTCAGGGCTTGCATCTTACTCTTGATTCCGGTTTTCTGAGGTTACTTCAGTATGGATGTTCAGAGAAAGAAGACTGTTGCCCATTCATTCCCAGAGCCGACTTTGACACTGATTCACAAATTAATTAATATGGCTGGTTTCGGAGTTCGTACAGAGTTCAGTGGAAGGTATGGAAGACTTCTGAAATTTGTCTATAATATCTCCCAGTATGAGAAGGATGCCATTCACACACTTCTTCAGTTTTACGACCTGCCTCTGCGTTGCTTCACTTTCCCGGACTACATCTTGGCTCCGACGTTGGAGGAGTTCTCATTTATTTTGGGAATTTCTATTAGTCATGATATAGTTTTCTTTTCTAAGGAACACCCCGGTATGAAAGAAATGGTTGCGGCTCTTCATATTGATGAATCCGTTCTTAACAGTAATATTGCAGAAAAACAAGGAGTTAAGGGTTTCTTGTTGAAGTTCTTGTTCGATCAGGCTTGCATACATGTCAAAGAGAAGAACTGGACTGCTTTCCAAGCTACTCTAGCTGTGTGTATCTATGGGATTGTTCTGTTTTCGAATATTCCTGATCTGGTGGATATGCACGCCGTCAGGATCTTTATTTCCAAGAATCCTATACCTACCTTGCTAGGTGATGTGTACCATTCAGTTCACTATAAGAATGAGAATAGGCGTGGGAAAACTGTGAGTTGCTGTGCGCCGCTCTTAGCTACTTGGTTTTTGAGTCATCTCCCTGAATCTGGCACTTTCGTTGATACGAAAGATTCTCTGAAGTGGTCTAAGAGGGTTATGGGCTTGACTGCCGATAACATCGTTTGGATTAATCGTGACTTGCTAGGAATGGAGATTATTTGCAAATGCGGAGAATTTCCTAATGTTCCCTTGATAGGGAGGAAAGGTGGAATTAACTATAATCCCTCCCTAGCTATCAGACAGTTTGGCTATCCTTTGAAGAATCCACCCGAAGAGCGAGATGTCCGAGAATACTTATTCTTCAATGGTATTGAGGATCAAGGGTTGATAAGGAAAGTTGTGAATGCTTGGAAACAGGTGACTAAGAAGGGTAAGATTCCATTCGGGAAAAGTAACAATCGGGCTTTCCATCCATATAAAGAGTGGATTAAGAAGAGAGCAGAAGAGGAGCTTCTCCCATTCCCGGTGGAACAACCTCTGTATCCTTTGGTGATCGAGCCTCCTACCACCGTTGAGTTGGAGAAGTATAACAATTTATGGGCTGAAAAGGAAAGGTTGCGAGAAGAGAATAGTGAGCTAAAGAGAGAAATTTATCAGTGGAAGCATGAGCGGGGTGAAGCTGTTCATACCGCCAAGTTGAAGACAGAGCTCCTTGCTAAAGCAGAAAAAGAGCTTGCTGACATGGTTGCATCCAGGGAAAGAATGAAACAAGCTTTGGATGGTATCAGTAGCGTTCTCAGGTCCAAGGAGGAGGAATTAGGCAAGGCTTTGTTAAATATTCACAGGTTCAATGATCACCAAGAAACTGCCATGGCAGAGGATAAAAGAAAGGAAGACGCTTACCTAGCTAAGATTGATCAGTTGAAGACTACGCTCAAGAAGAAAGACGCTGAGATTCTATCAGGGATATTCAAGAGACAAGCTATCCAAGATCAACTAAACAAAGCTATAGCCTCCATAGAGGAATTGAAAGTCCAAGCTGAAGTGAAGAAACCTAGACATGAGGGTCCTAACATGGATGGTGTTTCTGGAGAAGACGCTTGGGAGTTACATTGCCGATACTTGGATGGGATCATACACAGGAGAGACCTTCTCATTCAAGGGCTAATTCAGAGGCCAAAGCATCCCGATACCAGAAAGCTGTTCAAGGAAGTTCAAGACTGGTGCAGAAAGCATAATGGATGGCGGGGATTGACACTTATGAATTTTGATGACATGCCTTAGTTTTCTTCTCTCTTTTATTGTATGTGGATCACCACCAGGCTTGTTGGTTGGGACCTATGGTTTTTATGCTCAGATTCGTTATTTTGGATTCACGATTGTTGGCATTTGACTTTTCTCTGGTTTTCTTAATACATGAGCAGAAGTTCCATTATATCTTGTTATTAAATCGGAATCAAGGGGTGGATCGCCCTGTTAATGTTCAAACATGTTCATTTGCATTTGCATACTCATAATCATTTTGCATAATCATTTTGCATGACAGGTGTTTATCTCCGGTATTCTTATCTTGTTCCAACATCTCAGGCCGTTCGAGAGTTGATCATGGAGCAAGTTCAAACTGAGTTGAGGGAAATGCGAAGCCAGATGGGGCAGTTTGGGGAAGACATGCTCCAGGAGCAGAGGATGTTAAGGGAAGAGATCGATCAGATGAAGACTCAGATGGGTTTGATCATGGAAATTCTGAATAGGGTGTTGAAGAAGGAAGACAGTCCTGTGCCCGCTTCCACAGCAGAGGATCTCATTCCTCCCATCTCTTTGGGGTCTCCGCCAGACCATGGATTGCCTCGTGGATCCTCTCCACCGCCAGAGCTTTTCCATCAACAACCGTTTCTTGAAGGTCTTAATCCAGAAAAGCTTGAAAAGAAGTTTGATCAGATTCCGATACCATACGCCCGGCTGCTTCAGCACTTACTCAAGTTTTAGCTAATTGAATTGATTGCTGCGGGACCTCCACACACCAAGTTTCGTATGGGTCCCAATGTCCATGACAGGTGTGAGTTCCATTCAGGGGTACCCGGTCATAATGTTGAAGATTGTAAGATGCTCAAGTACAAAGTCCAGGAGCTCATTGATTCAGGGGCAATCAAGTTTACATCAGTTGGCACTGGTAAACCAAGTGATGTTACTCCCAGTGTTGCAAAGGGACTGAGGACTCCCTCTTTTGCCAAAGGATCCACCTCGCGTCAGGGATCCCTTCCACAACCCTCGTTTTTGCCTCAGCCAAGTGCAGAAAGGAAAGTGCATGGCCAGACTGGGCGCCCAAATCAGCACTGACAGCAGAATTATCAGCAACAGGGGCAACCGAGACCAAGAAGGCCCAAAAGGATAATTGATCCTGTTCCTATCCCTTATAGTTAGCTGTTTACGCGCCTGCTCAAGAAGTCTCTGATTCAAACAAGGGGTACCGCGCCAGTACCATACCCTATTCCTCCCGATTATGACATGACTGCTAGGTGCGAGTTCCATTCGGGAACGTTCGAGCACACGATTGAGGAGTGTAATGTATTCAGGCATAAGGTGCAAGACCTGGTGGACTCAGAGATCATTGTATTCACTGAAGATGATATGTACATCAATGGAAACCTCCTTTCTCAAATGAACACTCAGTCTGCAAGTACGTCCAGGCAGAATTAAGCTTCCTCAGCAATGGCAATCTTCAGCTTCTTTACTGCATTTTCATTTGTAGTTTTTATTTTCTTGCTAAAAGCATCGTGTGTATGCAAGACTTGTTTGTTTTTTTTTTTATTATGATATTAATGCAATGAGTATGTTTCCCTTGAAGAAATCCATTCGTATTCACTCTTAAATGTTTATATGCACTGCAATATCAATTTTTCTTGTTAAGAACTCTTGAGGGAGGATGACGAAATAATAACGCAGATTCCTAATGGTACGCTTCTGGATAGAACCCTGTTGAGGATGTGCAGGCATTGTTTCAAACCCATAAACACTAGAGAGATAAGGAGATAAACCCTCGTTAACCCCTTTGAGCCTTGAAGTAGGAGTTTCTTTCGTACGATAAAACCGTCATACTTAACCCAGGGGCAGGGTAGGCGTCAGTTAGTTTGACCGAGCGCTCAAATTCCAAGGAGAATGTGCAAGAGATATGAAACCCCGATGGTTATCCGTCAACAACTAAGGAGTGAGGCAGTCACAACCCTTTCAAGCAAACAAGACAATCAGTGTCACACACTTTGTTCAAAAGGGGAATAAAAAAGAAGGAGAGAAAGCCCGCTAAGTCGAAACTTGACTTAGGCAAAAGGTAGGGCATCCCGCTGGACTTCAAAATCGAAAAAACTCAAAAGATCAGTCCAGGCAAAAATTAGGGATAAAAAAAAAGAGAAAGAAAAAGCGAAAGGCGAAAAGAAAATCCCCGATAAGAACAAATTCGTGTGATTACAGACAAAAGATAAAAGGGATGACTGTCACTCCAAAACCTCCTTAGGGGTCAAACCATTAGTGGCATAGGTTCCTTGAAGATCATAAATCTTTCGAGAAATGAGCATTTGGGTCAGATTAACTGAACATAGGACTGGAGAACATCACGAATAGTGGGTGGGCACCGATAAACTTTGAGCCATAAATCCTTTTTTCTGAAATCGTGAACCAGACCACGTTACAACCCTCTAAAGTCCTAATTGAAACAGGGTTTATTCCGAAGGCGTACTTCAACAGGACAGCGTTCCTGACTCCTATAAGTTGTGTTAATAAGATTTGTTGGTATTGCATGTGCGCATTGTTTTGCCATTCAAAAATCAAGGTCGCGTCCCAACTAGCGATTCGTTCACGAGGTTGGGCGACGCATTTTCAATAAAAACTTCAAGGTTAACATGAGTGTTGCATTAGAATTCTCATAGATAACTTGTTATGTTTGCATACATGTGCCTAAGCATCAATGTAGCTTACACAGTGAAAGTCAGTCAAGAAGCTTGATCCTGCCAAGTTGGGTTGCTTGAAAATTCTGAAGGACAATCATATCAAGAGGCATGCTGCCAAGAGACTCAGTGTAGAGTTGGCTCTCCCAGTAAGTCGTGTTAAGATAGAGCCAATCTAGGGCAGTCACGTCGAGAAGTCCCTTTGAAATTCAGTTATTCTGGGGCATTCATTCTAAGATCAGGGGCAAAGTCACTTCAAAGCTCATATTGGGGCAGGCCACCTCCAGAGCGTGGGAGATTATCCACTCCTGAAAATGGTTAATTGAAAGCACCTCTTCAAGGCAGAATATTTCAGGTCATTGCAAATCCCTTTCGAAGTAATGTACTTCATGGATTATGAAGACTGGGGCAGTTATGTCGAGATATGATAAATCTCTCCAAGAGTTTGAAGACCCTGGGGCAGTGCGAATGCCCGGTCTTCTGTAAAATCCTCTTGAGGTGATTTCTTCCATTAGACCTGGTGGTCTGGGGCAAGTGGAAAGTTCAAAGGGTCGTCTATGACCTTAGAAACAAGTCAGGATTGAAGGGCAATAGGATCGTACTTCCCCAGCAGCTTACTCTCCCCAGCATTGAGGTTGCAATTTCCTCAGTAGAGCAGACCTTCCCTAGCAGGAGACTTAGGAGGTATTTTCCCCAGGTCAAGACGTTATTTCCCCACAAATTCAGGGTGCTCCTTCTCCCCCATCAGCAGGCTAAGTCCAGCAGTATCCCCAGCAGGTTTTGAATCCAAGTGATATTTGACACTCTCTTGATCCAGGCCGTGGCCTCCTTTTTCAAAGAGTTATGTATAATCCCCAGTAGAGCGAATGTTCATTTGAGACTTCATCCCCAGCAGAAGTTATTGATCCAGAGAGTCGGTCACGGTGATCCTTCTCAACGGAGTTCTGGGATTCAGAGGACAATTTATTTTTGTCAGCCCGATCTGAGTCATTCTTTTCTCTCCGGCATTTATTTTGCTGGAGGGACCCCTTTTTCATATCATAAGCACTTGCATTGCATCCTCAAATGCGTAGCATTTCCACTTCGTGTGGAGCATTACGGCAAAATTCAAACATTTGCATTCGAAGCATAAGCCAGGTTTGATGCCTTCTTTGCCAGTTCTCTTTCTTAGCGGAGATGGCATAACTCAGGAGATTTTGGAGGGGCGCGTTCCTCATATTTGTGTTCCCCGGCAGAGTCTTTTATTTAGACTTATCCATTCCCCAGCGAGATTAATCCCCGGTAAAAGTTGCTTGAAACCTTTACACCCATCCGTGTACCCTTTTAGATACCCGTCCGTATTGAGACCCTTTACACCCGTCCGTGTACCCTTTTGATACTCGTCCGTATTGAAACCTTTACACCCGTCCGTGTACCCTTTTTGATACCCGTCCGTATTGAAACCTTTACACCCGTCCGTGTACCTTTTTGATTCCCGTCCGTATTGAGCTTTCTACACCCGTACGTGTACCTTTTGATACCCGTCCGTATTGAAACCCTTTACACCCGTCCGTGTACCTTTTAGATACCCGTCCGTATTGAGCTTTCTACACCCGTCCATGTACCCTTTTGATACCCATCCGTATTGAAACCTTTACACCCGTCCATGTACCTTTTTGATACCCGTCCGTATTGAGCCTTTACACCCATCCGTGTACCTTTTGATACCCGTCCGTATTGAAACCTTTACACCCGTCCGTGTACCCTTTGGATACCCGTCCGTATTGACCTTTCTACACCCGTCCGTGTACCTTTTTGATACCCGTCCGTATTGACCTTTCTACACCCGTCCGTGTACCTTTTTGATACCCGTCCGTATTAAAACCTTTACACCCGTCCGTGTACCTTTTAGATACCCGTCCGTATTAAAACCTTTACACCCGTCCGTGTACCTTTTAGATACCCGTCCGTATTGAAACCTTTACACCCGTCCGTGTACCTTTTTGATATCCGTCCGTATTGAAACCTTTACACCCGTCCGTGTACCTTTTTGATATCCGTCCGTGTTGAAACCTTTACACCCGTCCGTGTACCTTTTAGATACCCGTCCGTATTGAAACCTTTACACCCGTCCGTGTACCTTTTTGATATCCGTCCGTGTTGAAACCTTTACACCCGTCCGTGTACCTTTTAGATACCCGTCCGTATTGAAACCTTTACACCCGTCCGTGTACCTTTTAGATACCCGTCCGTATTGAAACCTTTACACCCGTCCGTGTATCTCTTTAGTACCCGTCCGTAATTGATTTTCTGAATTCCTTGACACCCGTCAGGGTTTATCCCCGACATAGTTAACATTCGTTTGTGTTTATTTCGTGACTTTCCAATACCTTGGTTTTCAACACTCGTACGTATCGTGACAAGTGCAGCATTTTTGTTCGTTCCCCAGCGAGTCATCCCTCTTCTGTTGGTTGAAAATTTTTGGAGTTCTTTCAGTATTCAATCCCCGTGTATCCTGGAATGTCTGAGAGCCGTTGCTATCATACACTCAGGACCAAGTTGATTGAATAGGGGCAGCTGTTGCACCCCAAAATTTGCCCTCCTTACCTTTTTACTAACTGGCTTATGTTTCATTTCATTTTTTGCATTATCATGTATGCATATCATTAGCATGGGTCAAGGTGCTTGAGGCAGTTTAGAGAAGTCTTATCTGGTCTACTACATTATCAAGAGTTCACAGCTTATTCCAGGCATTTTTAATATTTTCGTATTTTTATTCGTCTGACTGTATTTCCACTCTGCATCATCTAAATAGCATAAAATGGTGTTTTTCATCTCGCATACTGCCTAAAATATTGGTCGGAATAATTTCTCGAAAATTTACAGACAGAGTGGTCAAATTGAGTTTCAGCGGTGCCCAAAATCAGTGATCAAAATTTATTTTAAAATCTGACCAAATGCTGTATTTTTTCGAGTCATATATTTCGTACTAATCATTTTAGTGTACTCGGTTTGTTTTTTCCGATTATTTAGGCGTCCGATTTTTATTTATTTGGGGTCCGTTTATATTACCTTTTTTTAAACTAATATTATTTAGAATAAATAATTATAATAACTAGCATTGTATTTTAATTTTATTTTAAATATTTATTTTTTTATTTTTAATTTAAATAATGTTTAATAGGGTAATTAGTATTTTATTTTTTTAATAGTCATTTTTTATTTTTTACTAATTTTAAGAATAAATAAGTGGTGATTAACATTTTATTTTAATTTTATCTTAAATTTTTATTTTTATAAATAAGTAAGTTTAGTTTTTATTTCAGATTTATTAAATTATTTAAATTTTATTTAACTTTTAATATTGTTAAACTTGGGCCTCAAATTGGGTATTAGAGACATTATTGGCAACTAAAAGTTAACCCTAATTTGGTCCCTATATATTGTTGTTACTGTTAAAAAAGAGAGGAGGTGACCGAAAAAAAAAGAGTGTCGCTGGACTGTTGGATGCCGCACTGTTACTAATTCAAGGGAGACCGAAAAAACATATTGCCGCTGGCTTCTTATTCTTCAATTACCGGTACGGAATGTGTTGTTCTAATTTTCTCGTAGCATATATATATTCTTCAATGAACAGTACGGAATGTAGTCTTCAATGAACAGTACGGAATGTACTGTTCATGATATCCTCCTACCAATTTTCTAGTAGCATATATATATATATATATATATATATATATATATATATATATATATATATATATTTTAAATATTTTGATTATATTATTCGGATTGAATTATGTCGATACGCTGTTCGCATATTTATGTGCATAATGCGTGACATCTGCGTACAATTCGGATCCGGTTGCGATGACCGCGTTTTTGCGATAGCAACATCGTTGAGGTTTTTCTTTTCAAAGTTAAATTTCTCTTCTTTGAGTTTCCCTTTTTTGTTATATTTAGATCCGTACAATTCAGATCCGGTTGCGATGACCGCGTTTTCGCGATAGCAACATCGTTGAGGTTTTTCTTTTCAAAGTTAAATTTCTCTTTTTTGAGTTGCCCTTTTTTGTTATATTTAGATCCGTACAATTCGGATCCGGTTGCGATGACCGCGTTTTCGCGATAGCAACATCGTTGAGGTTTTTCTTTTCAAAGTTAAATTTCTCTTTTTTGAGTTGCACTTTTTTGTTATATTTAGATCCGTACAATTCGGATCCGGTTGCGATGATCGCGTTTTCGCGATAGCAACATTGTTGAGGTTTTTCTTTTCAAAGTTAAATTTCTCTTTTTTTTTAGTTGCCTTTTTTTGTTATATTTAGATCCGTGCAATTCGGATCCGGTTGCGATGACCGCGTTTTCGCGATAGCAAAGTTGTTGAGGTTTCTTTTTATTATTTTCTTTTTTTAATATTATTTGATTAATTTCCTTTTGAATTTAATTCATGCACCATTTTTACCATTTTATAAAATTTTCACAAATTTTATTTTTATTTTTATTTTATTTTTTATCATCTAAACTAATTGTTTAATTCAACTTCTTTTTTGCATCACACATTTCATGCATACCCTAAATTGTCTTTGATTTCTGAATTCATGTTTGGATTATAATTACTATTGTTTGCCATAGTTTGATTTTCACTTGCCTTGATATTATTTGTATCCGTTTCGTAATAACCTTTCACGCAGGGACTAAGGTAAGTTGTTTAAGGGTATGGATAAGTATCCATGGTCACCCTTACTCTTTCCTTCTCTCATCTTCTTCTTTCTCCTTTAGGATTTAGGTTATCGTCAAACCTCACTAACCGTAGGTCACCCATGCATGATAACTTTAGGATTCGTAGTCTCCCTTTAGAGTCACCCTTGTGTCTTCTCTCTTCTCATCTCAAATTTCTTTAAAACACTTAATAATAATAAGGTGTATTGTGCACGAGCCTTAAGTATGGGGAATGAGGAATGAGGGGCTTCCTCTCATCTTTCTAGAGTGCTTAGCGAGCGTCCTGTCTTGGGACGATGCGTTAAGTATTCGCCCTTGTGCCCTAGACTTTGGTACAATGCAGCTTAGGAACTAACTTAAGCCACTTCTGTCCTAAAAAACACCAACCAACTTCAAACTTTTTTGTCCTTCGGGACCTTCAACTTAAAGGATATTTTCAAAAAGGGCACGTTACCTTCCGTCTGAGTCGCAAACAGGCATCGACCCTAACTGCCGGACGCGAACTTAACGTCGCTCATAAAAACCACAAAAGGAACTTGGTCCGAACTACGTTGACTCTGAATTCCCCATTGCACAAAGGGGGTACGTAGGCCTAGGACGTTGACGTCCTACCGAGTCAGTCTTTATCTTCCCCTCCCGTTTTAGCACAACCATAGATGATTGGATAACTCACCTTTAGAATAGACAACAAGCGTGGATCCCATCGAGTACGATGGACGCGTGGGGTGCTAATACCTTCCCCTCGCGTAACCGACTCCCGAACCCAGGTTATGGTTGCGATGACCATTCCTTTCCCTCTTCCTAAGGTTTATGCAGTGTTCCCTTTCCCTCTCTTGGGATAAATTTACACGGCTGGCGACTCTGCTTTTCCGCGCCACTCTCGGGTTTGTACCTGGATGAAAATCCTGGGAGCGACACCATGGTCACCAAGAGGTGTTCTCGAGGCCACCGTGGAAGGTTCTTTTTCGACACCACTTGTTGTGGATGCCTTTTCGAGTATTTTGGCCACCTTAGAAGGAGGTGGGCCAGTAGGTCCAAATGCCTTTATTGGTTTCCTTCTTTTCTTTGTAAGAACCTCCTCAGGAGATTCATCTGAGGCCTCTGAAGCTATAATAACAGCTGGGGTATCCTTTTTACCTTTCTTGGAAGGTGTTGGAGGTTTTCGACCAGTCTAAAGAGGCAATGCAAATATAAGGAAGGAATTCATATAGTAAAAGCGTAAGCAAGAGATGGGAAATATACCTGTGTGCTCTCTGGTTCTTTGCCACTTTGTGAGGCAGAAGCCCTAGTTGAAGCAGTTTTCCTAGGCACAGCTAAAAGACAGTAAAAATTGTTACAAGTTAATGATTACGTGGTTAGTTATAAAACCATGGATTAAGGATTTCGAACCTTCATATATTTCAGATTCGACACGAACGTCCTGAATGCCTATATGAAGGTGTCCTTTAAAACTGTCTAACATATGCTTAGTCGAAACCACTTGCTGGGCCTTTGGCTGAGACTGCTGTCGAAGAAGTTTTAAAGACTCCCCACAGACAAACCAATCTGGAAATGGAGGGGCAAGTGCCACTCCAAAATCAGCATTAGGCAGTCGAGGGAACTTTGGAGGAAAAAGTTTAAAAGCTACCTCATAACGTTTCTCACGAGGGACGTTGGGAGGGATTTTTAGTTGATCCAGCTTTTCTAGAAATTTTCTCTTTAGAGTGATAGCAGCCTCATGAATGGTTCGACTAAGGTCATCTGGTCGATAGATAGTTTCAAAGTATTTTTGAAAAGCCTGTATTTCTTTGGTGTGAGTAAACTTACTCTTTTTCGTCTTTTCCTGCACATTGAGAAAAGCTTGGTCAAGTAATGAAGAAAACGTAGCCACATCAAGAAAGTGCTCACTATAGTGCTTCGACCACCATTGGTGGAATGATGAAGTGCATAGAAAAGAAGGCTAAAAAAACACAGGTGAGAGGACTCTTCTTTTCTCATTCCGGCTGTCGAGTGTAAGGGAGACATTTTCCTCGTCGAAGCAGGCAGTGTGGAGAATTACTTGGCCCTTTCTCTCATACAAACACTGAGGAAAGCTCTGGGCCAGCCCAAACTGTCGAGATACAAGGTTGGGTTGATAGGAAATCAGTGCTGATAAACCTCTCCCGAAGTTCAGCCTGTGGATAAAGAATCTGGGGATCAAAAAGGCTTCCCAGATAGCGACAGATTCTTGATCAAGAGTTTGGTGAGAATTTGGAAATGGCCTTTTAAACCACACAGGGTCGTATCTCCTATGAGCAAAAGGTGCCATGCTAGGAGTGAACTCATAGCGCTTGGCAAACATCATAATATAACTGGTAAAGGCCCTTTGAAGGGTTTCACCATCATCATTGGGAGTGAGTTTGGCCAGACGCGTCCCTTCGACATTCCTCTCCCTTATTTCAGCAGAGGCTTCATCAACTAGGCCTTTTCTGGGGAGGCTAGCCTCGAACGTAGCATTAAGCCACAATTGAAGTATCCAAAGAGGACCACTCAAGTGCATAGGACCTTGGGCCTCCATATTTCTGAGTCGAGAAGCCCCCTCGCTGATAGACTCATAGAGGTTCGCCAGGATGAGTTCACTCAAGCAAGTTCCTCTATTATGGTGAAGTTGATTCGCCAGGGGCAGGTACTTCTTAGCTACTTGCCAAGATTTTGTACAAAAAATATATCTCGACAGCCAGTCGGTGAGAAAAGAAATATGTTCTTCATCAGACACGTCGTCGTCTTCTTGTTTAAAGTGGTGTTTGATGAAGAGAGTGTATGTAAGTTTAAAGCCTGAAATATTGATGGTGTCTTCAGCATCAACGTTAGGGTTATAGGTAAGGCCATCTGGGCGAAGACCTGTGATGGCAGTTACGTCGAACAAGGTTGGGGTAACCATTCCACATGGCAGATGGAAGGTATAATGGGTGTTGTCCCAAAAGTACAAGGACGCTGCCAACATGTTCAGATAGTATGGTATGCTGGTCTTCGACAGCATCAGAAGGTCATAAATCCCTATATTCTTCCAGTGTTCAGCTTTGACCTTCTCCATCTTCGCCATCCACTGGTCAAATTCCTTCAAGGGATTGACAGCTCTCACCAGCCTGGTGCCATCAGTGAGATAGCCAACGTTGATTTTGGGCAAGGGGATTTCTTCAGGAGAAGTTCCAGCAGCAGCGTTGGTTTTGGGAAAACTCTTTTGCCCTAACGGCCTTGTTTTCCGGTAGGAGGGGAGAAACTCACTTAGTCTCTCATTAGAAATGTCCAGATCAGCTAGAGGACCAGATAGCGCATACGGTTTGTCAGAAACAACTATAGGAATCATTACCTGAGATTGGTATATGGCTCTTGTTTCTTCAGTGGTGGGCTCCGGCATGCAACGACGGTTATCCACTAGTTGGGGGCCTGGGATATTAGTGAATGGAGGAATGGTTTGTTTAAATGGAGTGGCCTTGCCTCTCTGAGTTTTCTTTGGTTGAAGATTGGCTTGAGAAGATGCCATTGTTGAAGAAGACGAAAAGATGGTGTTTTTTCTGGGTTTTGCGTAGGAGAAACTGAAGAGAAGAAGAGGTTGCTTGAGAGTATGAAAAGTGTGGAAAGTTCACAAAGTGGTGGAAATGGGTATATATAGACATTTGAAAATCCCAAGAGCCTTGGATCTACCGTTGAAGCTGAGGAGTTAGTGGGACGCGTGTCTTTCTCTTGAAAACGTGATGAGTGGTAGCAGTTATGTTCAAACTGCAAACGTCTGTTTTCAAGAAAAGTGTTATGATGAATACGGCTGAAGAGACGTTTAAGGATTTGTCATGATGGTATTACGTCATAAGCGTGGGTTAGAGAAATTGAACAATTCAACCACTAAGCAATTAGTGGATTATTCAGTCGAGGCTATGCAATCAAGCGTCGAAATGGTTATTATATTAAGAAATGACCTTCCTACCAATTCTGGCGAAAGGACATTCCTTGGGGGCAATATGTTAACCCTCATTTTCGACGCTAGGAAAATCAAAGCTATTTTAAGTTAAAAAATTATTTTTAACATAAAGAAGGCTTCGACCCAGCTTTGGTGAAGCCTGAGTCGAATAGGGGTTTTGGAAGCCTCAAAAATGGCTAAGTGCTGGAAAGATTTCGACCATGGGGATATGGAAACACGCGCTGCAGTTTATACTAAGGCTGGAGGGAATTTCCAATGTTTGAAATTCAAATAGGAGCAGTTGTGAACGTGGGAACAGTTGAGGCCAAGGAGAAGGCGCCAAAAGGACACGTCTGAAGCAATAACCACCACTTAGTAGTTATTTCTTAGCACTATAAATAGGAGTTAGTTCTATGTAATAAGTGTGTTCATATTTTTGTACAAGTTACTCAAAGAAACTAAAAGTACCCGCGTGTAGAGAAACGAGTTCGTGAGAATGTATGTGATGTAACACCATTTTCTTCACTAATGCAACTTATCTTCATCATGTTTATGTTTCAGCCATTTACTTTCCATGTGTAATACCCCAAAATTTGCTCTCCCTTTTTGTCATCTTAGCATAGCATTATCATCTATCATATCATATCCATCTCATTAGCATTGCATTGCATTTAACATAGAAGAATGAAGCATAGCATTCCTCTTACCATCAAGGCATGTGATCAGGGGGAAGATGGACAATCAAGGGATCATTCAAAGCACAAAAAGGTCAATCAAGTTGCCTCAAAGCAAGCCAAGAGTCTCTCATGTCTCATGTCATCTCAATTGATCATCCAAAACCTCAAGGAAGTGAGATTCAATGGGAGATTGAAGCACTACATCTTTCACTATGCAAGAGGTTCAAAAACTGAAGGAAAGCCCTCAAAAGAGATAGCTCATTGATCCAAAATCATCCTCAAATGGTATATCTCATCATCCTTTAAGAGGATACACAACATACTCTGAGGAATTTGAAATTGAAGACTGCACATTTTTCTCCTAGGAGGTGGGCACCAAAACTAGGGTTTCCCATTAAATCAGGGAATCTTTGATTTTTTGGACAAAACTTGATGTTATGGTATTCTACATGTTCTTAAGTGTATGTGTATGGAAAATTGCCTCTCAATTGGTTTTAGAAGTGGTTCAATTGGAAGAAAGATAAAAAATCAGGAAAATTGGGGCCAAGTCAAATAATCAGAGGAAAAAGTCAACTCTTGACTTTTTGAGGCCAAATCCATAAAATTCATGTTATATGTGTCCAATGTACAAAATTTGGTCAAGAAACTCCAAAGGAATCATGAAAAAATCAAGAGGTGGAAAGTTGCCATTTTTGGAAGAAGAAGGGTTACTAAAAATAGCAAGTTTTGGCCATTTTGCATCAGAGTTTGAACCAAGGCCATTTAAAATTGAAGCACCAAATGAAAATTTCACTCGGCCACAACAAAATATCTTGTTTTAAGCTTCACATCCATATGTGGAACATCTCTATTGGATAAAAATTGAGTGAGATATGATTGATCAAAGTTTGAGCAAAGTAGGTTCAAACTAGGTCATGACCAAGATTTTCAGGGCACGCCGCAGTCATTTTCTCAAACAGTTGGTGAGCCAAATGTCCACCCATTTTTCATCAAGATAAAAGCCTCAAATGGAAAAGTTTTCAACATCAAAGTTGTTCTTTGTGGTGTCATCTTTAATATTGATGTTGGGAAAATTTTGAATTGATCAAGTTATGAGTGAGTTATGGTGGTATCAAGATAGGTTGATTAGGCTGAACTTCCATGCATGTCACTTGCCATGCCATGACTTTCTTCGTACGCATATGTACCAGTTCTTTGTCCATCTGTTTGTGGTCATTTTTAGGCATGTTTGAGACCTCATTCACTTCAATTTTCAAACCAACATTGTTCTCCAATATCTCCTATTTCAATTGACTCCAAAAACACACCAAACCATTCATTGAATAAGGAGAAAAACATTTGCAAACCACCCTATGTTGGCACTGATACATTAGCAGTTTGACACACGATTTGGTTCACACACACCACAAACACTTCATAACTTCAGCTTTCCATATTAAACCAAGCACCCATGACATAAATCTCATACACTAGCACGTGCTTTGCATGGAAATAGAAAAGACAAACTTGCTGAGCAAGTTTCTAGTGCAGCAACCTTGCCATTTCACTTTCTCCTCACTTCCACCATAGCTTGCCATGAGTTGTCACCACCATATCCTTGCTCTCCCTAACTAACTTGACTCAGTTAGTTAGGGATGACTCACTTAACTCAACTGTGACTCAGCTGACTCACTCAGTTTAACCATGGTTAGCTCACATTATAAATAAAAATCACTCTCTCAAATTTCACTTCTAGCTTCATTTCTCTCATTTTTCACTTCAAACTCTCCCTCACATTCTCTCTACTTTCCCTCTGATTTCACGCGAGCTTCATCATCTTTCCTTCATCTACTTCATCTTCATCATCATCAATGGCATTGGATTGAAGTTTTTCTACACAGTCCTCAAGATTTTGCAAGCATTGTTCAACATTGAATCTCTCTGCTCTCAAGACCATTGGTTGTATAGCATTTATTTTGCTAAGTTCGTGAAGCTCCAAGGTTGAAGAAGAAGCTAAGGTCTCTGGTTTTCTGAAGAGCATTTCCAAATCTCCAATATTCAGGTACGAGTTTCATCCATTATAGACTTGATGTGAGTTGGTTTTCAGGTTCTTGCAACTTCTTATAAGCTCAAGAACTTGCCTGGCTAGTTGATAGGCCTTTAGAGGCATAGACCAAATGTTAGGGCAAATCTTCCTTTGTTCGGTTCTCTCATGTCATGAACTGTTTGTATGTTTTGTCACTGAATTCATGATCTGCATTAGCTCAGCTTTAATTTGGTATATGATTTGTGCATTTTGGTGAAGAGTGGGAGTTGCAGGTGGTGGCTGTTGGCCGGAGAAGGTGACCGGAGGTCCCTCTCCGGCCGGTGACTTTGATTGCTAGGGTTTTGTCACGTTTTAATCATGACCGTTCATTGTGCATGATCGTGTGGCTAGGAGCATGACAACGCATTAAAACGCATGTGCATGTCATGTGCACATTTTCTGAATTCATTTAAACTTTGTATGGCATGGTACACGATAGGGAGTGTGGACATTCATATGTGCACGTTGATGTTGTTTACTTTGACTTGTTTGTTGACCTGACTTGATCTAACAGTGATCCTTGTTTTGACTTGTGTTGACTGAGAGTGTATGGTTGTTATTGTGTTATGCGTGCTTAATGGACTTAGTCAGATTTGATATCCGCACCTCCCACGTTTTCAAGCCCAATGATTTTGAACTGATTCATTACTATGTTCACACCCCCATTCACATTTACATTCCATTTTATTTTATTCTTTTTTACACGTTTGCTTTTTTATTTTTTAAAAATACCAAATGGCATTATAAAATTCCACAAAAATTCATGAGCATCAATAAAACATTTAGAAAATTTTTCATGATTTTATTTCTTGATTTTATGACCTTTTTGCCCCTGTTCCATGATTTTCTTTGATTTTTCTTTTGTGTGCATTCTTAATGTGGTACATGATTTTGTTTAATTTTGTTCTTGATCATTAAAAATAATTTTGATGCTTTTCTTTTTGTAGTGAGTCATTAACATCTTGAATTATGTTAAGTGATTTTCATTTGATTTTTTAGGTCATGTTATGGCATGTTTTGATGTTCATCTTTGCATTACTTTGCATGTGCATCCAATATGATTTAAGTGCATTGTATAAAGCCTTTTTGCCTTGATTTCTTGCATGCTACTTTGATATGTGATTCACCTCTGATTTGTGAACCTCAATACCATGTTTTCATAATTTTTATGAACTTATTTGATTTTTGTTTAAAACATTTCATTTGAAGCATTACAACATGTCATATCCTTGTAATCTTTGTGCATGTTTACATGATTTCTTTTGTACATACTTGCATGATCATTTGCCTACTTTGTGAACCATCCATTTGACATTATAGGTCATTGGTACATGTTATGTGTCATCATTGCATTTTCATTTGAACTTTGTGTGTCCTTAATATGATGTACTTGTGTTATCTTTTGAGTGTCCATTTCCTCTCTTCTTCTATTGCTTCTTGAATGGCTTGATAGGTGTTTCATGAATGCTTGTGATGTGTTTATATATCATTCTTCATTTCATTTCAATTCTGATCCTTGGATTATATGTTCCATTTAGGCATGTTTCTTCCATTTCTTTTCATCTTTCATGCTCCCTTTTCTTATGGTAGCATGTTCTAATGTCATGGATGATGTTTGTTGCCTATCCACTTGGACTTGCATGATAATGATCATTTGTTTTCCATGTGATGTACATTCTGGTTGTAACCAATTTCTCATCTAATTCTTTTGAGTTTTATGGTGCATTAAATGTTCTTTTACTTCTTATACTTCTTATACATGTTTACTAACCATGTAGGGGCTTTGGTAAGTTGCAATTGAGTGTGGATAAGGAATCCACATTCAAACTTCTTTCCTCTCATCTCTTTTACAATTCCATTTTGTGTTTTGTTAAGCACTTATGTGCTTTCTTTTAATAACTCATCACTTTCCCTTTTTGAATTACAATTCATCTTCTACTTTAGAAGTGAATTGTTTAATTCATTCTTTCTTTAGACTTTAGGTTTAAACCTCACAAACCATTAGGACCACTCCCTTTAATTTTCAATTAGGATTGAGTCTTAGTTCATATAGATTTTACCTTTGCTCCTCTCTTGAGTCTCTTTTCTCATCTCAAAGAAAATACAAAAATATCTAATAAAGGTAGGCATTTATTGCATTTAGGCCTTTCATATAAAGAAAAGATTATAAGGGGTCTTCTCTTATAATCTTAGAATGTGTAGCATATAGCCCATCTTGGGTCAATGTGTTAAACATTTGATCTTGTATGAGGGACCTAAATGCAATACTTGTTGAAGGTACAAATAATAAAAACACTTCTTCACCCCATAATCAACAAAAACACTTAATAAACACAAGTATGCTAGTGTGTTTGAACCTTGACAATTGGAACTAAGTGTGGGGGTCTTCTTCACTCTTAGTGTGCTTTCTTACCCATTCCATCTTGGAATGTGAGAACGTACACATTCCAATGACTAAGATTCAGATACACTGTCATATGCAAACAAATAAAAAAAACTTCTAAAAGACAAAAAACAAACAATAACGTCTTTCCTTCGGGAATTCTTTTCTCACCTCATTCACTCTCAACATACGAACGTGCTCCTCCTCGTTCTCTTGCAAGATGGTAACGCACTCGGACCAGCGAGCCTGCAACACCTGAGCTAGAACGTAAGCCGTTCTCTAAAAAACGCAAATAACTTCCCCTTAGGTGAGGGGAACTACGTCGCTCTGATTCTCATGCTCCCGATGAGATAAGTAGGCAGTGGGGTAGGGCCCATGCGAGCACTTCTTTTATTTTCCCTACATTTGTTTCTCCTTCTCTCCCTTTCTCTTTCCTTTCCTTTTCCAGTTCTTTTTCCAGCTTCCTTTCCTTACACCCTTTGATCGAAGCAAGCAAGCGTGGATCCCATCGGGTACGATGGACGCGAGGGGGTGCTAATACCTTCCTTTCGCGTAACCGACTCCCTTACCCTTTCTCTTGGTCGCAAGACCATGTTCTTTTTCTTCCTTCAGGTTTATGCGGTGTTTCCTTTCCCTCTCTTGGGATAAATACACATTGCTGGCGACTCTGTTCGGTGCCACTTTCGCGTTTGTACTAGGATGAAAATCCCGGGAGCGACAGCTGGCGACTCTGCTGGGGACAGGTTGACCTATTGCTGGTCCATCCTAAGCGGGTCAATCCTAGCGCTTGTTTGCTTTTCTTTCATTGGGTGTTTACTGTGGTACTGTATTTGCTGTTTATTGTATTTTATTACTTGTACCGTATTTACAGCATTTTAGCATTTACATTTCATATATTATACTGTGTTGTATTGTTCTGTCTGTTTGGCGGGATGGGATTTCTGAGAGATGAGCTCAGTACACAGGCTCGAGTATACACTTAGATTTAGAGTGGAGAGTAGTGGGACCTACGTGCCATCTGTGTACGTGGGTAATCACGAAATTCACAGCTAGACGAGGCTATCTTGGGACCCATCATGGCGTGCGCATCTTGCGTATTCCAGGATGTCGATCTAGAGAGCTATCGACTCTAGTGACCGATCATGAGGACCTTAGTGGAAACATCTCTCTTTAGCGGTGACAGTGGCAGACCACATTCTGTGGCAAACCCACTCGCACCCGAGGGCCCACTTTGGTACTTGCATAGGATGACCTTTATTTTCTAAGGTGAGTCAGTGGACGACCTCTTTGATTGGCATAGCATTGTATCCTACGGGCTGAATGTGCTATCGCTTCTCAAACCTCCGAAGCTGACAAGCCTTATTTTCTAGGAACCACATGTGAGTATGGGTGGGATGTTTACAGGTTTGCAGGTATCCCGGCCTCCTACATACCGTACTTGTGATTCTATGGTTATTACAGACAGTGTATCCTATGACAGTGGTTTGAGTATTCATCTCAGATATATTGCCGGATTCAGTACAGAGACACAGTGCACACAGTTCAACACAGACACCGACACCTGGATACATGATCACATGCCTTTTGCATTTGCATAATCATATCATAACAGGTTATGTTTGTCATTTTCAGGTACTTACCATATTGTCTGATTCCAATCATGAGTTCCCAAGATGCTGAGGTTAAAAGAAAGAATAATGTGTCATACAAATTCCCTGATCCTAAGCTGGGTGTATTGAACAAGATGATAGGTATGGCTGGTTCTGATGTTCTCAGCACTTTTCAGAAGGAGTATGGAGAGCTGATTAAGATGGTCTGTGCATTCACAAAGTATGAGAAGGATGGGTTGCATACTTTCTTACAGTTCTATGAGCCATCAATGAGATGTTTCCTATTCCCTGACTACATTCTGATGCCCACTCTGGAGGAATTCTCATTTATTTTGGGAATTCCAATCATGTCTGCTATACCGTATTTTTCTGAAGGTGCTCTTGCCCCTGAAGTAATCGCTGCTGTCCTGCATCTGGACCTGTTTGTTGTGAAAAGTGGCCTAAGCAGACTCAAAGAAGATGAAGGATTTCATTTGGAGTTTCTTTTTCGACAAGCTCAGGAAGCTGCCAAGGCTAACAATTGGACTACTTACAACACTGTGTTAGCTCTTTGTATCTATGGCTTGGTGCTTTTCCCCGGTCAGCCTGATTTTGTTGATATGCAGGCGTTGAAAGTGTTTGTCTCGAAGAATCCGATTCCTACCCTTCTAGGGGATTTTTATCACTCCGTACACTACAAAAATGAGAAGGCAAGAGGGAGTTTGGTTAGTTGTTGCACCCAATTGTTATGCCATTGGCTCTTCAAACATTTACCCCGGACTGGTGCGTTTGTAGAAACTGCTGAGACAATGAAGTGGTCCAAGAGATTGATAGGTCTGACTGCCAATAATATTATTTGGTTTGATCCCAAATTACTGACGGTAGAGCTTATTGTCAAATGTGGAAGTTTTCCTAATGTGCCTCTACTTGGAAGAAGAGGTGGGATTAATTACAACCCAGTGTTGGCAGTTAGGCAATTTGGTTATGCCTCGAGACATCCTCCTGCTGATGAGGAGATTAGCGCTTCTCTGTTTTTCGTAGGAACCAAGAATGAAAGAGTGCTAGAAGTAATGAATGCTTGGAAATTTAGGCAAAGAGAGGGAAAATTGACTTTCGGCAAAGGAGACTGTAGATCATACCCTGACTACGATGCTTGGGTTGAGATGAAGGTCAAAAAGCTGTTGTTACCCTTTTCCCGAGAAGTTCTCTTATGTCCAGATCAACATTCCATGGTACCGGCCGAAGAGTACGAGAAATTGAAGAAAATGGTTAGAGATCTGCAGATAGAGAACTCTAGAATGAGCAGATGTCTTCAGAAAGCTCTAGCTGACAACAAAGAGTTGGAAAAGAGAGCGTTGAAAGCAGAAAAAACCCTGGCAGACAAAGAAGAAGATTTTGATGAGAGAGCTCAATACTTCCGGAAGCTTACCTTAGGAGCAGATGATACTAGTCAGGCTCATAAGGCTACAAAGCAGGCGCTGGCCCGAAGCAAGGATTCATTAGCTAAACTCCGACAAGCTTGGGATGAGGTCAGAATTGAGAACTCTGAATTGCAGGCCCAGTTAAAAGATAAAGATGAAGAGCTGAAGAAAGCCCACGTGGAAAGAAGAAAGTATCGAGAAGATCTTGGAAAAAGTCAAGAACAAGTGAGAAATGCTAAAGGTAAGCTGAGAATCACCAACAAGGAGCTTGAAGATGTCACAGCAGAGCTGAAACTGGTTAAAATTCAAGTTGGAATCAAGAGGCGCAAAGGAGCCAATGAAGATGAACCCTTGCTGATGCACGTGGGGTCATTAGAGGATGCATTGGAAAAAAGGGACGTAGTGATTAAAGAGATGATTGAGAAGCCGCATCATCAGCGTACCCGCATCCTGTTTGAAGAGATTAAGTACTCCAGCTAGAAGCTGAAGGATGTAGAGCTGTCGGATTAGTGATTTTTGTCATTTCTTTGTAATTTGTAATGGTTACCATCAGAATTGTTGATGGATCCATTTGACTGCTTGTTTCTTATTTTGTTGCTGAAACTACGACAAACGTGCTTGAGAAGTTTTGGGAATTTGTATGACATGGGTTACTTCTGTTCACAATTTCTAATCTTCAGATATATGTGATGTGATATCTGCACACTAGCACACTACAAAATCACTATTTCTGGTCTTCAGACATCTGTGATCGCTGTATATGAATATCTCTTCATGGCAAAACTCAGTAATCATGACTCCTGGTCTTCAGGAATTTTTGGTTACGATTGGAATCAGGATATGAAAAGTATTTTGAAATGACAAACATAACTTTGCATTTGCATTTGCATATCATTTTTGCATCGCAGGTTTTCCTTTTGCAGGCGCCTGCTAACCTTTATTTGGTTTTCAGGCACGATAGCTGATACCCCAGTCCACCGATATTCTACTCGACGCAATCAAGCAAGAGTAATGGAGCAAGTTCAGACAGAGTTAGCCGATTTGAGGGGAAGGATGGAACAGTTCATGAACCTCATGCAGGGGATTGCTCAAGGTCAGCAAGAGCTGAGGACCGGTCAAGAAAACATGAGGATTGGACAAGAAGCTATGAGAACCACTATCCAGAGGCTGGAAACTGAAATCCCAAATCGCAACGTGCGCACTCCTCCTGTTGGCACAATCCCTGCTGGTGGGGTACATCTGGGATTTGATAACAATGAGGATGGTCAGGAGGACCAGTTCACTGCATTCAACAATGACATGGGTTTCTACAATGACGACCGGAAGTATGAAGGGCTGGATGAAAGACTCAAGGCTATTGAGAGCCAAAATCCTCTTGGAATTGATGTAGAAGACATGGGTCTCGTGCAGGGTGTGCGAATTCCTCCCAAGTTCAAACTTCCCGCTTTGGATAAGTACAACGACAGTACATGTCCCAAAACCCATTTGCAAGCTTACAATCGCAAGATTGCCGCTTACACCGAGGACCAAAAGCTCTGGATGTATTTTTTCCAGGATAGCCTGTCAGGCGCTTCCCTGGAATGGTACATTAAGCTGGACAGGGTTCATATAAGGAGTTGGAAAGATTTGTGCGCTGCTTTTCTGAAGCAGTATCAATATAATCTGGACATGGCACCTAATCGTACCCAATTGCAGAGTATGACTCAGGATAACAAGGAGGGCTTTAAGCAGTACGCACAGAGATGGAGAGAATTGGCTGCTCGAGTTCAACCACCTTTGGGTGAACGTGAGATGGCTGATATGTTCATGAGCACACTTCAAGGGATGTATTTGGATAGACTGGCTGCATGTCCCTCCACGGGGTTTGCCGATATTGTCGTTGCTGGGGAACGAATAGAAAGTTTGCTGAAATTGGGTAAGATTCAAGATGTTGCTTCAAATTCGAAGAAAACCTTTGCCAATGGACCAAGGAAAAGAGAAGGGGAGTCCAGCGCTGTGTATAGAGGAGGGGGCAGAGGAAGGAATCAGTCCTATCATCAGGTGGATGCAGTAACTATTCTGGTTCCAGCTGGACAACAAATGCCAGATCAGCAAGGTAGACCCCAATTTCAGAACAATAGACAAAGGGACCGTAAGTTTGATCCCTTGCCTATGACATATGCTGCTTTGTTACCACAACTGCTCAAAGAGAAGTTGGTTGAACTTCGGACTATGAAGCCGCTGGATTCCGGAAAATTGCCTCAAGGTTATGATGCTAATGTTCGATGTGAATATCATTCTGGTGCGCCAGGTCATTCAATAGAAAAGTGCTAGACCTTTCAACATAAGGTCCAAGATCTGATCGACGCAAAAGCTATCAACTTCTCTAGGCCGCCGAATGTTCGTGACAATCCAATGCCTCATCATGGAGGTGCAGGCACAAATGCCATTTTTGATGGCGAGAAGTTGAATTTGATTACTGATGTTAATTTGGTGAAGACTCCGCTGTTGATTGTAAAATAACGTTTGTTAAAAGGAAAGGTATTTCCTGGATGCGCCTCTGATTGCGAGGATTGTTCAGAGCAGATTAATGGCTGCAGTAAGTTGAGAGTTGGACTGCAGGATCTTATGGACGAGGGAAGTCTTCAGTTTGATAAAGTAGAGAAAGAACATGATGTTTCTGCCGTTACCATTTACTATAATCCAGTCGAGATACATGTGCCTACTGAGGAGCCTGTCGCTATCATCATGCCCGAGAGGCCGAGACCAGTTACGATTATAGTTCCTGAATCGGCTGCTTATGTGTCTAATAGGGCAGTTCCGTGGCAGTATGGAACTGATACTCGTCAAGGAGGAAGTCGGCAGAAGGCAGAGGCTGTTGGTACTAGCATTGAGAATGTCAGTGGACCAAGTGGTTTTACTAGGAGCGGTCGACTGTTTGCTCCCCAGACTCTAAGGAATGATAAAGAGGCTGAAGCCGCTGCAAGAGCGAAAGGAAAACAGGTTGTTGATGACAAGGTTCCTGCTCAGGAAGAGGACCCTAAAGTCAATTTTGATAATGATGTTGAGGAATTTATGAGGGTTATCAAAAAGAGTGATTACAAGATCATTGATCAACTTAATCAGACACCCTCTAAAATTTCGATATTATCCCTGTTAATGAGTTCAGATGCACACCGGGCTGCTTTGTTGAAAGTTTTGAATATGGCATACGTTCCCCAAGAGATTACAGTGAATCAGTTGGAGGGGGTAATTTCTAATGTGAATGTGAGCCACGGGTTGGGATTTACGAACAGGGATTTGACACCAGATGGACGTAACCACAACAAAGCACTACACATCACACTTGAATGCAAAGGGGCAGTTTTGTCGCATGTGCTGGTTGACACAGGTTCTTCCTTAAATGTGTTACCCAAAAAAGCCCTAATCAAAATTGAAGTAGATGGATTGGTTCTGAGACCCAGCGATCTGATTGTGAGAGCTTTCGATGGATCCCAAAGATTGGTGTTTGGGGAGGTTGAATTACCAATACAGGTTGGTCCACAGATATTCAAGACGACCTTTCATGTTATGGACATTCAGCCTGCTTATAGCTGTTTGTTGGGCCGACCGTGGATTCACGCAGCAAGCGCAGTTACCTCCACACTTCATCAGAAGCTCAAGTATGTGTTCGAGGGTCAAGTGGTTACTGTTTGCGGCGAGGAAGATATATTCGTGAGTCATCTATCCACTTTTAAATATGTGGAAATGGATGGAGAGATTCATGAAACTTTGTGCCAATCTTTTGAAGCCCTGAATATCAATAATTTACCAGAGTCTACTTCAGCAGCAGTGGTGTCAAATGTGCCAGGTGGGCCGAGTGCATCAATTGCGTCGTACAAGCAGGCCAGAGAAGTGGTCGAAAGCGGAAATGCCCAAGGTTGGGGTAAAGCTATAGATGTGTTTGTGAAAGAAGATAAGTTTGGCATTGGATACCAGCCGGGCCGGACGCCAGTTCCCCGATTCCGTGGGCCAATCAACTTCAACAGTGGAGGAATTATCAATCCCAACCAGTCCTGCTCAGCAATAGAAGATGGCGCTGAAAGCTCAGATTATCTGGACAGATGGGTATATGCACTGGCTCCAGGCGAGGCGTTGCAAAATTGGTCTAGTGAAGAAATCGTTCATGTTGTTCACCATTCAGAGTAACAATTCTTGTCTTTCATAATGCATGAAAGCCCACACTCTGCCCAAGGTGTGAGGATCCATTTGTAGGGCCACCATATTTTCTCATATAATGTTCAAATATCAATAAAAGGACGTTTTTATTTACAAATTTGTGTTCCTTTACTCTTTCTTTATTTTATTTTTGCACAAAGAAAATTAAAAATGATAATGCACTTTCTTTTCTTTTGTTTTTAATCTAAAATAAAGCATAAACCCAATCATGCAGACTGGATTCTGTGGATTTCTCTAAAAATGATTCTGTTATGCCCACGTATGATTTCGACAATCCGATCTATCAAGCTGAGGAAGAAAGTGATGAAGACTATGAACTCCCGGAAGAGTTGGCTAGGTTGTTGAAACAGGAAGAGAAGACTATTCAGCCTCATCAGGAAGCTCTTGAGATCATCAATATTGGGTCAGAGGAAAGCAAGAAAGAGATCAAGATTGGTGCGAGTCTGCGGGCTGATGTAAAGCAAGAGCTGATAGTCATGCTACGTGAATACGTTGACATCTTTGCTTGGTCATACCAAGATATGCCAGGTTTAGATACAGACATAGTTGTGCATAGACTACCATTGAAAGAGGACTGCCCACCGGTCAAGCAGAAGCTGCGCCGGACAAAACCAGAAATGGCCTTGAAGATCAAGGAAGAAGTACATAAACAGTTGGATGCAGGTTTTCTGGCAGTCACCAACTATCCTCCCTGGGTGGCCAATATAGTACCGGGTGCCGAAGAAAGATGGCAAAGTCAGAATGTGTGTGGATTACAGAGATCTCAACAGGGCGAGCCCTAAAGATGATTTTCCACTCCCTCATATTGATGTGTTGGTTGATAATACTGCTCAGTTTTCAGTGTTCTCATTTATGGATGGATTCTCCGGGTACAATCAGATAAAGATGGCGCCTGAAGACATGGAGAAGACGACATTCATTACCCCGTGGGGTACCTTCTGTTACAAAGTAATGCCTTTTGGGTTGAAGAACGCAAGGGCAACTTATCAAAGAGCAATGGTGACGTTATTCCACGATCTAATTCATAAAGAGATCAAGTACTATGTGGACGACATGATTGCTAAATCAAAGACAAAAGAGGAACATCTGATCAACTTGAAGAAGTTGTTTGAGAGGCTGAGGAAATTCAGGTTGAGACTGAATCCTAACAAGTGTACTTTCGGCGTGCGGTCCGGAAAATTGCTTGGTTTCATTGTCAGTGAAAAAGGGATAGAGGTTGATCCTGCTAAAGTGAAAGCTATACAAGATATGCCTGTACCGAGAACTGAGAAAGAAGTTCGCGACTTTCTAGGAAGATTGAACTACATTTCAAGGTTCATATCTCACCTAACTGCCACTTGCGAACCGATATTCAAAATGCTAAGAAAAGATCAAACGGTCAGGTGGAATGATGATTGTCAAAATGCATTCGATAAAATAAAAAGATATTTGCAGGAACCTCCAATTCTGATACCTCCAGTTCAAGGGAGACCACTGATTATGTACTTTACAGTGCTCGAAGGATCCATGGATTGTGTTCTCGGTCAACACGACGAGACAGGTAGGAAAGAACATGCTATTTACTACCTGAGCAAGAAATTTACAGATTGTGAATCGCGTTATTCAATGCTTGAGAAGACATGCTGTGCACTCGCATGGGCCGCCAAGCGGTTGAGACAATACATGCTCACACATACAACCCTGTTGATCTCTAAATTGGATCCGGTGAAGTATATTTTTGAGAAACCAGCACTTACAGGCAGAGTTGCAAGGTGGCAGATGGTACTGACAGAGTACGATATTCAATTTACTTCGCAAAAGGCAATCAAAGGAAGTATACTGTCAGATTATCTTGCGCAACAGCCTCTTGATGATTACCAGCCCATGAGATTTGATTTCCCTGATGAGGACATCATGTTTCTCAAAGCGAAAGACTACGAGGAACCACTTCTGGAGGAGGGGCCTGACCCTGAATCCAAATGGAGTTTGATGTTTGATAGGGCAGTTAATATGAATGGGTGCAGAGTTGGTGCAGTCCTTATTACGCCAGAGGGTGTTCACATGCCCTTCACTGCCCGAGTAACTTTCGGGTGTACCAACAATGAAGCAGAATACGAAGCTTGCATATTAGGGATCGAGGAAGCTATTGATTTACGAATCAAGACCCTCGATATCTTTGGTGATTCAGTACTGGTAATCAATCAAGTAAAGGGAACTTGGCACACACATCAACAAAATTTGATTCCGTACAGAGATTATACAAGGAGATTGCTGACATTCTTTACAACTGTCAAGTTATATCATGTTCCCCGAGATGAGAATAAGTTTGCAGATGCCTTGGCCACTATCTCTTCGATGATCAAAGTGCATGGTTGGAACTTTGTGCCCAGGATTGATGTATCTCGTCTTGATAGGCCTGCTTTTGAGTTTGAGGTTGATGCAGTGTCTGACGATAAGCCTTGGTACCATGACATCAAAAGCTTCTTAAAAAATCAAGAATACCCGCCTGGGGCATCTTCCAATGACAAGAAGACATTAAGAAGGCTAGCCGGTAGTTTCTTCTTGAACAAAGATAGTGTGCTGTATAAAAGGAATTTTGACACGGTTCTGCTCAGATGTGTGGATAGACACGAGGCAGACCTGTTGATGATTGAAGTGCACGAAGGCTCTTTCGGTACTCATGCCGGAGGACATGCGATGGCTAAGAAATTGTTGAGATTAGGGTATTATTGGCTGACCATGGAGTCAGATTGCTGCAAGTATGCTCGCAAGTGCCACAAATGCCAGATCTATGCAGACAAAGTGCACGTTCCTCCCAATCAGTTGAGTATCATGTCTTCTCCGTGGCCATTTGCAATGTGGGGCATTGATATGATCGGGAAAATTGAGCCTACTGCTTCAAACGGCCATCGTTTCATCTTGGTTGCCATTGATTACTTCACTAAATGGGTTGAAGCAGCATCTTATGCCAATGTCACTAAGCAAGTAGTGGCTCGTTTCTTGAAGCGAGATATCATTTGTCGATATGGAGTGCCCGAAAGAATCATTACTGATAATGGTTATAATTTGAACAACAAGATGATGGCTGAACTATGCCGGGACTTCAAAATCGAACATCACAATTCTTCTCCGTACCACCCGAAAATGAATGGCGCGGTTGAAGCGGCCAACAAAAATATCAAGAAGATTATGCAGAAGATGGTTGTCACGTACAAATATTGGCATGAGATGTTACCACTGGCTTTGCATGGGTATCGAACACCAGTCCGCACGTCCACTGGGGCAACACCATACTCGCTTGTATATGGTATGGAGGCAGTTCTACCGATAGAAGTGGAGATTCCCTCTCTCCGAATATTAATGGACGTTAAGCTAGATGAAGCTGAATGGGTACGAGCCAGATTTGATCAGCTGAGCCTTATTGAGGAGAAGCGTTTAGCAGCGGTATGCCATGGCCAGTTATATCAGCGCAGAATGAAGAGGGCGTTCGATCAAAAGGTTCGGCCTCAAGTCTACAAGGTCGGGGATGTGGTAATCAAGAGAATACTTCCTCCGAGTACAGATCACAGGGGCAAATGGACTCCTAACTATGAAGGTCCGTTTGTGGTAAAAAAAGGTCTTCTCAGGTGGAGCCTTGTTGCTGACAACCATGGATGGTGAAGATTTTTCATCCCATGTTAATTCAGATGCAGTTAAAAAATACTTCGTATAAAGAGACCCGCTGGATAAAAAAAAAAAAAAAAGAATCCAGGCAAAAAAGGGCATCCCGGCGAACCAAAAACAGAATAAAGGTTCGGGCAAAAATTAGGGATATAATTGAAAAAAATTGTACACCCGGTAAGTTGAAAACCCGAAAGGGCAACTTAGGCAAAAAAAGGGTATCCCAGTGGATTGAAAACCTGAAAAGGCGATCCACACAAAAGAGGGATTAAAGCGAATGACTGCAGTCTAAATTAATCTGTACGTCTTCTACTCTTCAGCAAACTGGCAAAATTCCAAAGGAGGAATTGGTCCAATCATGAGCTTCTGAAGGCAAAGATAATCAGGAGATTTGGAGTACATACTGGCTATAACAGAATCAGAAATCAGTTGGAATCCAATTTCCGCATTATCATTAGGATAGATTTTTTTTTTTTTATTCTCAATTTTATGGCAATCGCCTCTTTCAGGGGTTTGCTTCTGATTGTAAATTCGCCAATTTTTGGCATTTCATCAATAAAGTTGAATATTCAGTCACGGGCTTTTATTTTTATTTTACTGTTTTGTTTGCAAAAACGTCCAATTTTTGATAATAAAACGTTACTTTGAAAATATCTTGGCCTTGCAAAAACATGCACAAAGACAATGGAAATTACGTTGCTTGTTGGACAACCTTGGATGGTGGACCCAAAAGACCACGCAATATCCTGGGGCATGTGCATATTCTTTTTCTGTTGCAGGTAATGAGCACGATCGATCCAAACAGCATGATCGTAACCACGAGCAGATATTTGCTGTGATTTGATACTGTTGTATCTTATTAAGTCGATTCTTCCATTCAAGAGTTCCCACTAAGTTTCGTGACGGCAACGGTGTTCGGAGATGGATTTCTTCTGTGTTGATAACGGTTATTAATATAGTGAATACTCCAGGTTGACAACGAGTGCCAATCCTCCAGTACCTTGCAGACAATGTGAAAGGTAGTTCAAGGTAGAGTGTCTGTCTAAGAGTTTGAAAACGCTTGGTTTTCTATAAAATCCTCTTAAAAGACAAAACTTTTAGTACTAACATCCCTTGTGGAGTTCACTCTTGGCAGGATGTACCAGCAAGTGGTAGTATCATGTCTTCCGCAGGTTTCGGCATGGGAAATTTGTCAAAGAATAATCCCCAGCGAAGTTATTGACCCTCCCAAATATGGGGCATGTAACCTCCCCAGCAAAGGATATCCCCGATCTATAATCCCCAGTAGAGTTTGAGGACATTTGGTCTTCTGTAAAATCCTCTCGAAGGGCAGCCCCAACAAGAGACGCTTTAAAGCGGTTTTTTCTCCAGCAGAGTGTGTTATAAACTCATTATCCCCAGCGGAGTAGTCAAAGGGAAAGTTTTCCCAACATGGGGCACTGTGACATTTATCCTAATCTCGACCGTCTTTTTCCTCAGCAGAGTACCGAGGAATTACTTTGGGTTTCCCTAACAGATCTATAGGGACTCTTTCTCAGCATGTTGCGACGGATTGTCTTTCAACCAAGATTTGAAAGTCCACCAGCAGTGTGGCAAGCCAGTAGTCGTCTGGCGTCGTTCAAAAAGACATTTGTTAAAGTCCACCAGCAGTGTGGCAAGCCAGTAGTCGTCTGGCGTCGTTCAAAAATACATTTGTTAAAGTCCACCAGCAGTGTGGCAAGCCAGTAGTCGTCTGGCGTCGTTCAAAAAGACATTTGTTAAAGTCCACCAGCAGTGTGGCAAGCCAGTAGTCGTCTATCGTCGTTCAAAAAGACATTTGTTAAAGTCCACCAGCAGTGTGGCAAGCCAGTAGTCGTCTGGCGTCGTTCAAAAAGACATTTGTTAAAGTCCATCAATAGTATGGCAAGCCAGTAGTCGTCTGGCGTCGTTCAAAAAGACATTTGTTAAAGTCCACCAGCAGTGTAGCAAGCCAGTAGTCGTCTGGCGTCGTTCAAAAAGACATTTGTTAAAGTCCATCAACAGTATGGCAAGCCAGTAGTCGTCTGGCGTCGTTCAAAAAGACATTTCTAAAGTCCACCAGCAGTGTGGCAAGCCAATAGTCGTTGGCATTTGTTAAAGTCCATCAACAGTATGGCAAGCCAGTAGTCGCCTGGCGTCGTTCAAAAGACAGACTTCTCCGACAACGTTTCACTTGAAGATTCAATCCAACAATCGCGTTGGGTTTATATCCCTTTTCTTTTTCATCATCCAGAGCAAATTTTTGGTTATATTTGGTATTCAATCACTATATACCTTGAAAGTATGAAAGCATTCGCTTTCATGCATTCAGGTCTACAGTGTTTGAATAGGGGCAGCTGTAATACCCCAAAATTTGCTCTCCCTTTTTGTCATCTTAGCATAGCATTATCATATCCATCTCATTAGCATTGCATTGCATTTAACATAGAAGAATGAAGCATATCATTCCTCTTACCATCAAGGCATGTGATCAGGTGGAAGGTGGATAATCAAGGGATCATTCAAAGCTCAAAAAGGTCAATCAAGTTGCCTCAAGGCAAGCCAAGAGTCTCTCATGTCTCATACCATCTCAATTGATCATCCAAAACCTCATGGAAGTGAGATCCAATAGGAGATTGAAGCCCTACATCTTTCATCATGTAAGAGGTTCAAAAAACTGAAGGAAAACCCTCAAAAGAGATAGCTCATTGATCCAAAATCATCCTCAAATGGTATATCTCATCATCCTTTAAGAGGATACACAACATACTCTGAAGAATTTGAAATTGAAGACTGCACATTTTTCTCCTAGGAGGTGGGCACCAAAACTAGGGTTTCCCATTAAATCAGGGAATCTTTGATTTTTTGGACAAAACTTGATGTCATGGTATTCTACATGTTCTTAAGTATATGTGTATGGAAAATTGCCTCTCAATTGGTTTTAGAAGTGGTTCAATTGGAAGAAAAATAAAAAATCAGAGAAATTGGGGCCAAGTCAAATAATCAGAGGAAAAAGTCAACTCTTGACTTTTTGAGGCCAAATTCATAAAATTCATGTTATATGTGTCCAATGTGCAAAATTTGATCAAGAAAATCCAAAGAAATCATGAAAAAAATCAAGATGTGGAAAGTTGCCATTCTTGGATGAAGAAGGGTTACTAAAAATAGCAAGTTTTGGCCATTTTGCATCAGAGTTTGAACCAAGTCCATTTAAAATTGAAGCACCAAATGAAACTTGCACTCGGCCACAACAAAAGTTCTTTCTTTAAGCTTCAAATCCATGTGTAGAACATCTCCATTGGATAAAAATTGAGAGAGATATGGATGATCAAAGTTGGAGGAAAGTAGGGCAAAAACTAGGTCATGACCAAGGATTTTCATGTCACGCGCACATCATTTTCTCAAACAGTTGGTGGGCAGAATGTATGGGTCAATTTCTCAAGGTTAGAGGCCTCAAATGAAAATTCTTTCAACACGAAAGTTGTTCCTCTATGTGAGATCTTCAAAGTGTATGTTTATGGTTTTTTCATTAGACCAATGATTGAGAAGTTGTGGTGGCTCAAAATAAGGTCAAGATAACTGAATGTTTGGTTAGGTCACAACCAAGTCTTGGCACACACGCGTGCATTATGAGTCAGCTTTGAGTTTACATGTTTGAAGCACATTTCCAAGCTGTTGCAAGTCTCATTTTCATTTACTTTCAACATCAAAGTTGTTGTATCATGTACACACTTTGTAATGATACCAAGATCAATCATGTCCATGGCTTGAAGAGAGAGATATCCATGCGTAAACATCACCATTTCCAACTGATGAATCACACCAGAATTTGCAGTTTGGTTTAGACATCCATCAAACAACCCTTGCACTTTATTTCCACATTAAGCCAAGCACATATCACCTCCACCTTGCACATTAGCAAGGAATAAACTTGCTGAACAAGTTTCTGATACAACCAGCCGTGCCATTGCAAGCTCATTTTCAGCTCCACCATAACCCACCATGAACTATCACCACCATATCCTCGCTCTCCCTAACTAACTTGACTCAGTTAGTTAGGGATGACTCACTTAAACCACTTCAACTCAGTTAATTCACCCAGTTAACCATGGTTAAACTCACACTATAAATAGAAAACTCACACTCTAATTTCATTTCCAACTCAATTCTTCTCATTTCACTCCCAAACACTCTCTAAATTTCTCTCTGATTCTCCCACTCTTTTTCATCAAATCCCTCTCCATTGCACAAGTTCATCATTCTCTTCTGATTCCACCTTCAAGTTTCATCTTCAATCATCTCTGAACTTGAAGCAACTTTGGATTGTTGAAGTAAGCACACTGCAAATCCATCTCCATCATCATTCTTCAGAGATTGTAAGCCTTTATTTGGCCAGATCAAGTTCAAGACTCATTGGAAAGGATCTCTGGTTTTCTGAAGACTCAAGAAACTTCAAATTTCAGGTTTCGATTCATGCTTTTGTTGCTTGATTTTTGTTGATATTCAACGTGTTTGAGCTCAATAGGAGCATTTGCTAACTCCGGCTAGTTGATAGGCCTTCTAAAGGCGTAGTTGCAAAACTTAGGGCATGATTTGATCTCTTCTGTTCTTACTATATGTGTGTGTTTTGTGATTTTTATGAGCATATTCATGATGTACATGAGCTTAGCTTTCGATTGATATGTGTATTGTGAATTTCTGGGAGAATGTGAGTTTGCAGGTGGTGGATGTTGGCCGGAGAAGATGACCGGAAGTCATCTCCGGCCGGTGATATTGAATGTTAGGGTTTATGTGCGTTTTAATCCTGTCCGTCCATTTTTCATGATCGTGTGGTCTATAGCGCGACAACGCATTAAAACGCATGTACTTCTCATGTGCTCATTCTGATTTTATTTTTAAAATTCGTGTGGCGTGGTACACGGTATGGAGTGTGGTCGTGCATGTACATGCGTTAGATTAGCCTACTTTGACTGTTTGTATGACTTGACTTCATCCAATGGTTGTAATTGCTTTGACTTGTGTTGATTGAAGAACATGGTAGTTATTGTGTTATGCGCACTTATTAGACCTAGTCAGATTGATATCCACACCTCCCATGTGTTCAAGCCCAATTAATTTGAACTGATTAATTACTATGCATGCACCCCCATTCACATTTACATTTCATTTTATTTTTTTCATTTTTACACATTTGCTTTTTAATTTTTTAAAAATACCAAATGGTATTATAAAATTCCACAAAATTCATGAGCATCATTAAAACATTTAGAAAATTTTTCATGATTTTATTTCTTGATTTTATGACCTTTTTGCCCCTGTTCCATGATTTTCTTTGATTTTCTTTTGTATGCATGCTTAATGTGATACATAAATTTGTGCATTTTTGTTCTCAATCATTAAAAATTATTTTGATGCTCTTCTTTTTGCATTGAGTCATTATCATCTTGAGGTATGTTAAGTGATTTTTGTTTGATTTTTTTAGGTCAGTTTATGGCATGTTTGGTGTTCATTTTTGTGCTACTTTGTATGATGTGTATACTTGACCTAAGTGCATTGTTTGACATCATTTTGCCTTGGTTTCTTGCATGCTACTTTGATATGTGATTCATCTCTGATTTTTTAACCTCAATATCATGTTTTCATAATTTTCATGAATTCATTTGATTTTTGTTTAAAACATTTCATTTGAAGCATGATAACATGTCATATCATTGTAATCTTTGTGCATGTTTACATGATTTCTTTTGTACATACTTGCATGATCATTTGCATATTTGGTGAACCATTCACTTGAAATTATAGGTCATTGATACATATTATATGTCATCCTTGCATGTTGATTTTCATTTGAACCTTGTGCACCTTTAACATGTTGTTTGTACTTGTGTTCTCTTTTGAACTTCCATTTCAATTCTACTTCTTCTATCACTTCTTAAATGGCTTGATGTTTACTTCATAAATACTTGTGAGATGTTGGTGAATCATTTTTTGTTTCATTTCAATTCTGATCCTTAGATTACATGTTCCATTTATGCATGTTCTATCATTCCTTTTCATCTTTCATCTTCCTTTTCTTGTGGTAACATGTTCTAATGCCATGGATGATGTTTGTTGCTTGCTCACTTGGACTTGCTTGATAATAATCATTTGTTTTCCATATGATGTACATTCTGGTTGTGACATTAGGATTTGGTTTCTCACCTAATTCTTTTGAGTTTTATGGTGCATTAAATGTTCTTTTACTTCTTATACTTCTTATACATGTTTACTAACCATGTAGGGGCTTTGGTAAGTTTCAATTGAGTGTGGATAAAGAATCCACATTCAAACTTCTTTCCTTTCATCTCTTTTACAATTCCATCTTGTGTTTTGTTAAGCACTTATGTGTTTTCTTTTAACAACTCATCACTTTCCCTTTTGAATTACAATTCATCTTCTACTTTAGAAGTGAATTGTTTAATTCATGCTTTCTTTAGATCTAGGTTTTGAAACCTCACAAACCATTAGGATCACTCCCTTAACTAATCAATTAGGATTGAGTCTTAGTTCACATAGGTTTTACCTTTTCTCCTCTCTTGAGTCTCTCTTCTCATCTTAAAGAAAACTCAAAACATCTAATAAAGGTAGGCATTTATTGCATTTAGGCCTTTCACATAAAGAAAAGATTATAAGGGATCTTCTCTTATAATCTTAGAATGTATAGCATATAGCCCATCTTGGGTCAATGTGTTAAACATTTGATCTTGTGTGAGGGACTTAAATGCAATACTTGTTGAAGGTACAAATAATAAAAAACACTTCTTCATTTCTTAACCAACAAAAACACTTAATAAACACAAGTATGCTAGTGTGTTTGAACCTTGACAATTGGAGCTAAGTGTGGGGGTCTTCTTCACTCTTAGTGTGCTTTCTTACCCATTCCATCTTGGAATGTGAGAATGTACACATTCCAATTACTAAGATTCAGATACACTGTCATATGCAAACAAATAAAAAAACTTCTAAAAGACAAAAAACAAACAATAACGTCTTTCCTTCGGGAATTCTTTTCTCACCTCATTCACTCTCAACGTACGAATGTGCTCCTACTCGTTCTCGTGCAAGACGGTAACGCACTCGGACTAGCGAGTCTGCAACACCTGAGCTAGAACATTAGCCGTTCCTTAAAAAACACAAACAATCCATCCCTAGTAAGGGGAACTACGTCGCTCTGATTCTCATGTTCCCAATGAGATACGTAGGCAGTGGGGTAGGGCCCATGCGAGCACTTCTTTTATTTTCCCTACATTTGTTTCTCTTTCTCTTTCCATTCCTTTTCCACTTCCTTTTTTCCAGTATCTTTTTATCACCCTTTGATTGAAGCAAGCAAGCGTGGATCCCATCGGGTACGATGGACGCGTGGGGGTGCTAATACCTTCCTCTCGCGTAACCGGCTCCCTTACCTACTTCTCTTGGTCGTAAGACCATGCTCTATCCTTTCCCTCAAGTTTATGCGGTGTTTCCTTTCCCTCTCTTGGGATAAATACACATTGCTGGCGACTCTGTTTCGGTGCCACTTTCGCCTTTGTACTAGGATGAAAATCCCGGGAGCGACAGCTGGCGACTCTAGTGTGGCAAGCCAGTAGTCGTCTGGCGTCGTTCAAAAAGACATTTGTTAAAGTCCACCAGCAGTGTGGCAAGCCAGTAGTCGTCTGGTGTCGTTCAAAAAGACATTTGTTAAAGTCCACCAGCAGTGTGGCAAGCCAGTAGTCGTCTGGCGTCGTTCCAAAAGACATTTGTTAAAGTCCACCAGCAGTGTGGCAGGCCAGTAGTCGTCTGGCGTCGTTTAAAAAGACATTTGTTAAAGTCCATCAACAGTATGGCAAGCCAGTAGTCGTCTGGCGTCATTCAAAAAGACATTTGTTAAAGTCCACCAGGAGTGTGGCAAGCCAGTAGCCGTCTGGCGTCGTTTAAAAAGACATTTGTTAAAGTCCATCAATAGTATGGCAAGCCAGTAGTCGTCTGGCGTCGTTCAAAAAGACATTTCTAAAGTCCACCAGCAGTGTGGCAAGCCAGTAGTCGCCTGGCATCGTACAAAAGACGTTATGAAAGTCCACCAGCAGTGTGGCAAGCCAGTAGTCGTCTGGCGTCGTTCAAAAAGACATTTGTTAAAGTCCATCAACAGTATGGCAAGCCAGTAGTCGCCTGGCGTCGTTCAAAAGACAGACTTCTCCGACAACGTTTCACTTGAAGATTCAATCCAACAATCGCGTTGGGTTTATATCCCTTTTCTTTTTCATCATCCAGAGCAAATTTTTGGTTATATTTGGTATTCAATCACTATATACCTTGAAAGTCTGAAAGCATTCGCTTTCAGGCATTCAGGTCTACAATGTTTGAATAGGGGCAGCTGTAATACCCCAAAATTTGCTATCCCTTTTTGTCATCTTAGCATAGCATTATCATCTATCATATCATATCCATCTCATTAGCATTGCATTGCATTTAACATAGAAGAATGAAGCATAGCATTCCTCTTACCATCAAGGCATGTAATCAGGGGGAAAATGGACAATCAAGGGATCATTAAAAGCACAAAAAGGTCAATCAAGTTGCCTCAAAGCAAGCCAAGAGTCTCTCATGTCTCATACCATCTCAATTGATCATCCAAAACCTCAAGGAAGTGAGATTCAATGGGAGATTGAAGCACTACATCTTTCACTATGCAAGAAGTTCAAAAACTGAAGGAAAACCCTCAAAAGAGATATCTCATTGATCCAAAATCATCCTCAAATGGTATATCTCATCATCCTTTAAGAGGATACACAACATACTCTGAGGAATTTGAAATTAAAGACTGCACATTTTTCTCCTAGGAGGTAGGCACCAAAACTAGGGTTTCCCATTAAATCAGGGAATCTTTGATTTTTTGGACAAAACTTGATGTCATGGTATTCTACATGTTCTTAAGTGTATGTGTATGGAAAATTGCCTCTCAATTGGTTTTAGAAGTGGTTCAATTGGAAGAAAGATAAAAAATCAGGAAAATTGGGGCCAAGTCAAATAATCAGAGGAAAAAGTCAACTCTTGACTTTTTGAGGCCAAATCCATAAAATTCATGTTATATGTGTCCAATGTACAAAATTTGGTCAAGAAACTCCAAAGGAATCATGAAAAAATCAAGAGGTGGAAAGTTACCATTTTTGGAAGAAGAAGGGTTACTAAAAATAGCAAGTTTTGGCCATTTTGCATCAGAGTTTGAACCAAGGCCATTTAAAATTGAAGCACCAAATGAAAATTTCACTCGGCCACAACAAAAGATCTTGTTTTAAACTTCACATCCATATGTGGAACATCTCTATTGGATAAAAATTGAGTGAGATATGATTGATCAAAGTTTGAGCAAAGTAGGTTCAAAACTAGGTCATGACCAAGATTTTCAGGGCACGTGCGCAGTCATTTTCTCAAACAGTTGGTGAGCCAAATGTCCACCCATTTTTCATCAAGATAAAAGCCTCAAATGGAAAAGTTTTCAACATCAAAGTTGTTCTTTGTAGTGTCATCTTTAATATTGATGTTGGGAAAATTTTGAATTGATCAAGTTATGAGTGAGTTATAGTGGTCTCAAGATAGGTTGATTAGGCTGAACTTCCATGCATGTCACTTGCCATGCCATGACTTGCTTCGTACGCATATGTACCAGTTCTTTGTCCATCTGTTTGTGGTCATTTTTAGGCATGTTTGAGACCTCATTTCACTTCAATTTTCAACCCAACATTGTTCTCCAATATCTCCTATTTCAATTGACTCCAAAAACACACCAAACCATTCATTGAATAAGGAGAAAAACATTTGCAAACCACCCTATGTTGGCACTGATACATTAGCAGTTTGACACACGATTTGGTTCACACACACCACAAACACTTCATAACTTCAGCTTTCCATATTAAACCAAGCACCCATGACATAAATCTCATACACTAGCACGTGCTTTGCATGGAAATAGAAAAGACAAACTTGCTGAGCAAGTTTCTAGTGCAGCAGCGTTGCCATTTCACTTTCTCCTCACTTCCACCATAGCTTGCCATGAGTTGTCACCACCATATCCTTTCTCTCCCTAACTAACTTGACTCAGTTAGTTAGGGATGACTCACTTAACTCAACTGTGACTCAGCTGACTCACTCAGTTTAACCATGGTTAGCTCACATTATAAATAAAAATCACTCTCTCAAATTTCACTTCTAGCTTCATTTCTCTCATTTTTCACTTCAAACTCTCCCTCACATTCTCTCTACTTTCCCTCTGATTTCACACGAGCTTCATCATCTTTCCTTCATCTACTTCATCTTCATCATCATCAATGGCATTGGATTGAAGTTTTTCTACACAGTCCTCAAGATTTTGCAAGCATTGTTCAACATTGAATCTCTCTGCTCTCAAGACCATTGGTTGTATAGCATTTATTTTGCTAAGTTTGTGAAGCTCCAAGGTTGAAGAAGAAGCTAAGGTCTCTGGTTTTCTGAAGAGCATTTCCAAATCTCCAATATTCAGGTACGAGTTTCATCCATTATAGACTTGATGTGAGTTGGTTTTCAGGTTCTTGAAACTTCTTATAAGCTCAAGAACTTGCCTGGCTAGTTGATAGGCCTTTAGAGGCATAGACCAAATGTTAGGGCAAATCTTCCTTTGTTCGGTTCTCTCATGTCATGAATTGTTTGTATGTTTTGTAACTGAATTCACGATCTGCGTTAGCTCGGCTTCAATTTGGTATATGATTTGTGCATTTTGGTGAAGAGTGAGAGTTGCAGGTGGTGGCTGTTGGCGGGAGAAGGTGACCGGAGGTCCCTCTCCGGGCGGTGACTTTGATTGCTAGGGTTTTGTCACGTTTTAATCATGACCGTTCATTGTTCATGATCGTGTGGCTAGGAGCATGACAACGCATTAAAACGCATGTGCATGTCATGTGCACATTTTCTGAATTCATTTAAACTTTGTATGGCATGGTACACGATAGGGAGTGTGGACATTCACATGTGCGCGTTGATGTTGTTTACTTTGACTTGTTTGTTGACCTGACTTGATCTAACGGTGATCCTTGTTTTGACTTGTGTTGACTGAGAGTGTATGGTTATTATTGTGTTATGCGTGCTTAATGGACTTAGTCAGATTTGATATCCGCACCTCCCACGTTTTCAAGCCCAATGATTTTGAACTGATTCATTACTATGTTCACACCCCCATTCACATTTACATTCCATTTTATTTTATTCTTTTTTACACGTTTGCTTTTTTATTTTTTAAAAATACCAAATGGCATTATAAATTTCCACAAAAATTCATGAGCATCAATAAAACATTTAGAAAATTTTTCATGATTTTATTTCTTGATTTTATGACCTTTTTGCCCCTGTTCCATGATTTTCTTTGATTTTTCTTTTGTGTGCATTCTTAATGTGGTACATGATTTTGTTTAATTTTGTTCTTGATCATTAAAAATAATTTTGATGCTTTTCTTTTTGTAGTGATTCATTAACATCTTGAATTATGTTAAGTGATTTTCATTTGATTTTTTAGGTCATGTTATGGCATGTTTTGATGTTCATCTTTGCATTACTTTGCATGTGCATCCAATATGATTTAAGTGCATTGTATAAAGCCTTTTTGCCTTGATTTCTTGCATGCTACTTTGATATGTGATTCACCTCTGATTTGTGAACCTCAATACCATGTTTTCATAATTTTCATGAACTTATTTGATTTTTGTTTAAAACATTTCATTTGAAGCATTACAACATGTCATATCCTTGTAATCTTTGTGCATGTTTACATGATTTCTTTTGTACATACTTGCATGATCATTTGCCTACTTTGTGAACCATCCATTTGACATTATAGGTCATTGGTACATGTTATGTGTCATCATTTCATTTTCATTTGAACATTGTGTGTCCTTAATATGAAGTACTTGTGTTATCTTTTGAGTGTCCATTTCCTCTCTTCTTCTATTGCTTCTTGAATGGCTTGATAGGTGTTTCATGAATGCTTGTGATGTGTTTATATATCATTCTTCATTTCATTTCAATTCTGATCCTTGGATTATATGTTCCATTTAGGCATGTTTCTTCCATTTCTTTTCATCTTTCATGCTCCCTTTTCTTATGGTAGCATGTTCTAATGTCATGGATGATGTTTGTTGCCTATCCACTTGGACTTGCATGATAATGATCATTTGTTTTCCATGTGATGTACATTCTGGTTGTAACCAATTTCTCATCTAATTCTTTTGAGTTTTATGGTGCACTAAATGTTCTTTTACTTCTTATACTTCTTATACATGTTTACTAACCATGTAGGGGCTTTGGTAAGTTGCAATTGAGTGTGGATAAGGAATCCACATTCAAACTTCTTTCCTCTCATCTCTTTTACAATTCCATTTTGAGTTTTGTTAAGCACTTATGTGCTTTCTTTTAGTAACTCATCACTTTCCCTTTTTGAATTACAATTCATCTTCTACTTTAGAAGTGAATTGTTTAATTCATTATTTCTTTAGACTTTAGGTTTAAACCTCACAAACCATTAGGACCACTCCCTTTAATTTTCAATTAGGATTGAGTCTTAGTTCATATAGATTTTACCTTTGCTCCTCTCTTGAGTCTCTTTTCTCATCTCAAAGAAAATACAAAAATATCTAATAAAGGTAGGCATTTATTGCATTTAGGCCTTTCATATAAAGAAAAGATTATAAGGGGTCTTCTCTTATAATCTTAGAATGTGTAGCATATAGCCCATCTTGGGTCAATGTGTTAAACATTTGATCTTGTATGAGGGACCTAAATGCAATACTTGTTGAAGGTACAAATAATAAAAACACTTCTTCACCCCATAATCAACAAAAACACTTAATAAACACAAGTATGCTAGTGTGTTTGAACCTTGACAATTGGAACTAAGTGTGGGGGTCTTCTTCACTCTTAGTGTGCTTTCTTACCCATTCCATCTTGGAATGTGAGAATGTACACATTCCAATGACTAAGATTCAGATACACTGTCATATGCAAACAAATAAAAAAAACTTCTAAAAGACAAAAAACAAACAATAACGTCTTTCCTTCGGGAATTCTTTTCTCACCTCATTCACTCTCAACATACGAACGTGCTCCTCCTCGTTCTCTTGCAAGATGGTAACGCACTCGGACCAGCGAGCCTACAACACCTGAGCTAGAACGTAAGCCGTTCTCTAAAAAACGCAAACAACTTTCCCTTAGGTGAGGGGAACTACGTCGCTCTGATTCTCATGCTCCCGATGAGATAAGTAGGCAGTGGGGTAGGGCCCATGCGAGCACTTCTTTTATTTTCCCTACATTTGTTTCTCCTTCTCTCCCTTTCTCTTTCCTTTCCTTTTCTAGTTCTTTTTCCAGCTTCCTTTCCTTACACCCTTTGATCGAAGCAAGCAAGTGTGGATCCCATCAGGTACGATGGACGCGAGGGGGTGCTAATACCTTCCTCTCGCGTAACCGACTCCCTTACCCTTTCTCTTGGTCGCAAGACCATGTTCTTTTTCTTCCTTCAGGTTTATACGGTGTTTCCTTTCCCTCTCTTGGGATAAATACACATTGCTGGCGACTCTATTCGGTGCCACTTTCGCGTTTGTACTAGGATGAAAATCCCGGGAGCGACACCATGCCTTTACAATTTCTTGAACTTTATCTTCCATGCCAAATTTACTTTCCAAGTCATTTAAACTTTCTGCATTTACCTTCGACTGCATTTTTACATTCAAGCATTTAATCTTCAAGCATTTACTTTTCAGAGTCTTTTATTTTCAAGAACGTGGAGTTCACCTTTAATTCATTGCGTTTATTTTCAAAGTCCTTTATTTTTCCTGCACTTTACCTTTGACAGCACTTCATCATTCCAGCCTTTACTTTTCAAGAACGTGGAGTTCGTCGCATTTTACTTTCAAATGCCTTTACTTTCAAAGCGTTTTACTTATTGTCATTTCCTTTTGACGCCTTTAATTTCTGCATCCTTTATTTACAGCCCTTTAAATTTCAAGCCTTTACTTTATCTTATTGCAAGTAGTCGAACGTGGAGTTCAGTCAGATTTTTATTTCAGCATTGTCGAACGTGGAGTTCAATTTACATTCTGTTTATTTTTCATTTGTCATTTACACTTTTCTCTCAAATTTAGCACATGTCCTAGGATTTGTGTGGTCGATCCTGCAAGTTAGTCAGTTTTCGTTTAAGATTGATAGATCAAAGGTTGTTTACCAAAATTCACAGTAAACACTCGTATTATGGTTAGAACAAGGTGCGTTGTTGTGTTGAATGAGATTTTCAAGGTTAGAATTTCGAACGAGGTTTTTAGTATCAAAAGAACAGAGGATATCCATGGTCCTTTGAGGATTATTAATGAACCAGTGAGAGATAAGACGGATGTAGATTCCTCCTCATCCAATTCGGATGATATTTGGAGTTCAATGGGTGAGGAAGATTTGGCAAATAGGAATGATGGAAGCTTTGTCCAGGGTACAGGTATGGAGGACAGCGAGATTCACTCAACTACTAACAGGGTAGTGGTGGAGGTGAGAGAAGAGGAGGACAATAGGGAATGAAGGTATAGCAGCAGACCTATGGCTGACATAGATGGCTCGATTAATGAAATTGTGGTGCAGAGGACACGGTTTGATGCAACAATTGAGGCTGCAGTAGCTAGTAGAGGGGGTACAGTGGTTGCAGGTAACAATTATGATGTTGTGAAAGAAACTTTAAGGAATTTAGATCCTTTGTTGGGGGATATCCATCTGATCGAGGAAGGAAGACGTGCTTTGGAAGATAAGGATATTAACGAGAAGTTTAAAAAGGCTAAGACTAAAAAAGTGAAAAAAGTTTTTGACGTATTGGGCCTAGGGAGCAAACCCAAAACCAAAAGGAGAAAGGCCAAAAGGCAGTTGGGCCTGGTTAATATTGCTAGCCCGATTTCCGCAGAGGACCCGATAGAGGAATTTTCTATTCCTTCTATCTTTGCTCCGTTGAGAAGGAACTTAATTCCCCCTGCTACTCAGTGTTCCGGGAGTTGTGAAGCTAGCTCAAGTAACATTGTAATCTTTTCTGCAGGAACTGTGTTGTGTTGTGAAGAAACCTCGGATAATGATGTTCGTCTTTGCAATTCAAAATTCTTGAACCAGACGGGAACGGAGGTGGGAGGCAAAATCTGGAATGCAGTCTCAAATTTGGGGGTTAGGGCAGAGGACTTGATGATAGATTACCAGAAGAAGATCAATGAAATAGAGGCACACGATAGAGGAAAAATTGTTAGCAAGAAGGCGAAATCCAACACTGTCCAATGATTATAGGTTCGCTGAATATCAGAGGAGGGGGAAATTTTTCCAAAAAAAGAATAATTTTTAATCTTATCAAAGCAGGTAAAGCGGATGTTTTTTTTCATTTAAGAGTCTAAATTAAGAGAGGTAGATCAGGTTACTATCAATTGCTTCTGGAACATTGGTGAGGTTGGCTGGTCTCACTGTGAATCTCAAGGCCAATCTGGAGGGATTATTACAATGTGGGAGGAACCTCTTATTAAACCTATCATGTCTTTCAAGGGGAAAGGGTATCTAGGAACAAAAGTTTTGTGGAATTCTAATATCTTCTACCTAGTCAAGGTTTATTCGGGTTGTGATATGCATTCTAAGAGGAATCTTTGGAGAGAGTTGTTGTATTTGAAACATAAAATGTCAGATGGTATGTGGTTAATTGGCGGTGATTTTAATGTTGTAGCTATTAATTCAGAAAGGAAAGGCCATAGCAGTTCTATTAACAGGTCAGAATATAGAGAATTTGCTAAATTTATTGTTGATTCTGATATGACTGATCTGCCTGTTACCGGAAATGCTTATACTTGGTATAGTGGCGATGGGGGTTCCATGAGCAGAATCGATAGGTTTTTGGTGGACCATGATATCATCAACAAATGGGGTATGCTTGGGCAATCTGTTGGATTAAGAGACGTGTCCGATCACTGTCCCATCTGGCTTAAGATCAAGGTTATTGATTGGGGCTTGAAACCTTTCAAATCCAATGATGTTTGGTTTGAGAACTCTTCCTTCTTACCCTTTGTGGAGAAAGAATGGAAAGGGATTCAAGTGGTTGGTAGAAGCGATTTTGCAATCAAAGAGAAATTCAAAGCGTTGAAAGTTTGTATCAAGGATTGGAGCAAAAATGTTTTTGGTTGGTATGATCTTAAGGCGGAAGAAGGAGTGGAAGAGATGAATGACATGGATTTTAGGTTGGGAAATTGTGATAGCTTCGAAGTAGAAGACTTGGTTAAATTAAGATCTGAGGCTTGCAAGAAGATGTGGAGTAATTTATTTATCAAAGATAACTTATTTCTGCAAAGAACTAGAAGAAAATGGCTTGTTGAGGAATATGGGAATACAAGACTCTTTCACAACTATATTAAAGGTAATCTAAAAAGGAGATTTATAGGAGGTGTTGTAACGGATTCTGGCTTCGTAGAAGAGGTGGCAGCGGTAAAGGAAGAGGTTAGGAATTTCTTCAAATTAAAATATTCGGAAACAGATAAATTCAGGTATGTGATGGATAGTGGTTGTTTCAAAGTTTTAACTTTGGAAAAGGCTGCTTCTCTGGAGATACCTTTTACGGATGCGGAAATCAAAGAAGCAGTGTGGAGTTGTGACGGTGCTAAGAGCCTCGAGCCCGATGGTTTCAATCTTAAGTTCATTAAAAACTGTTGGTCCTTCTTGAAAGTGGATGTTTCTAGGTTTCTTAGAGACTTTCATCAACACGCTCATCTCCCTAAAGCGATCACTTCTTCATTCCTGACTCTAATTCCCAAGATTGATAATCCCATTAATCTTGGGGATTACATACCGATCTGTTTGGTGAGGAGTTTATATAAGATTTTGGCTAGCAGAATTAAAAAGTTTATTGGTGATTTAGTGTCGCATAATCAGACGGCCTTTGTGCCCGGGAGACAGATGAAGGAAGGAGTAGTAGTTGCAAATGAGATTATTGATATGGCTACAAGGGAAGGTAGGGAGTGCATCTTATTCAAGGTAGACTTCGAAAAAGCTTACGACTGCGTAAGCTGTAATTTTTTGAGATTTTTGTTGGATTCGATGGGATTTGGTAGAAGGTGGAAAAAGTGGATGGAAGCTTGCATTTTCAACAATCATCTTTCTGTCTTGGTTAATGGAAGCCCAACGAAAGATTTCGAAGCCAAAAGAGGTCTCAGACAGGGAGATCCTCTCTCCCCGTTTCTCTTCGTTTTAGTCACTGAAGGCTTGACTCAGCTGATGATGAGGGTTGTTGCTATAGGTGATTTTAGAGGTTTTAGAGTAGGTCCTGCTTGTTCAGTGGAAATTGTCCAATTTGCGGATGACACTCTTATCATTGGTGAAGGAGGGTGGAATAACCTTTGGAGCATTAAGTCTTTGTTGAGAGGCTTTGAATTAATATCGGGTTTACGGGTTAATTTTAACAAAAGTAGGATCATGGGAGTCAATGTTAGCTAACATTTCATGGCAGTCGCTTCAAACTTTCTTTGTTGCAGGGCTGATTCTCCTTCTTTCAATTTCCTTGGTATACACATTGGGTGTAATCCAAGAAGAATCAGTTCTTGGAAATTCTTGGTGGATATTGTCATACCCCAAATTTTGACCAACAAGATTTCCCATCATTGTGCAAATCATCATCACAGTATGGGTGAACCATCATGCCTCATCAAACTCCTCAAGGATTGTTGAGCATTCACCACAATCAAGAATTAGGCTTTTAATCCCTCTTAGAGCACTTAGACAAAGGATCAATCAAGGAATGACATGATCTTCAACTTGTCTAACATCTCAAACCTCCATAAAGGATCAAGAGGACTCCCACATCAAGAATCAAGCACAAGGTTGCAGCATTCCAAGTGGATCAAGCCTCCGGATCGCCAGTGTCACCAAATTAGGGTTTTGGTCGACTGAGGCCTCCAGATGGAAATTTTCCTCTGGGCATGAGCCAATGCTTCAAACCACAACCCAAGATACTCCAAGAGACCTCATGGACCTAATCATCAAGTCAATTTAACCTCAGGGGATGCATTTACCCAAAAATCAGGAATTAGGGTTTCTTGACCTAATTCACCCCTAAGTTGACTTTTGGGACAAAGCATGAGCCAAGACCTCAAGACATGGTTTGAGGGTCTCCAATACACTACATTGATCCATTTACAACAATGGATTGATCCAAGAAGCTTGATCCACAAGTTTCAATTTCATCAGGACCACAATTAGGGTTTCGAGGAAAAAGTCAACTGTACCTTTGACTTTTGATCAAGACATGCTCCCAAACCTTGGGACATGATTCAATACACCCTATAACACCTATGGAATCCATCCATTAGTTTTGATTTAGGTCAAGGACTTAATTTCACGAAGGATCGCGCAATTTGGATTTCATCCGATAAAAAGTCAACTATGCAAAAATCCAAAGTTTGACTTTTTGGATTTTAGGTCCAACAAGGTTCCTTGACCCTAAAACAATGTTAATATGTGATTTGAATCATCATTCATCAAGAAAAATCAAAGAAAGTGAGTTAACTTGTAAAAGGGGTAACCATAAAAAACTTAGAATTTTTCTAAGTTATGGAACAAAGTGGCTAGGGTACCAACTTCCAAGGACCATAACTTGAGATCCAAGTAACCATTTTGGATGGTCCAAAGATGGATTTGTAGCTCTCATTGCATACTTTAAAAGTGTCAACTACATCTCATTCCAATTCTTCATGGATTTTTAGTTATGGAGTGATCAAAATGGTAAAAAACATAAAAAGGGCATTTTTCCAACACTTAGTGAAATTTTCACTAAGTCAAAATCTGTCTTACTTTTTCCAAAATGTAGAGACATTTTTCACTTTGATTCAAGTCAAACCAGGTCTAGGGGTAAACATCAAAGTTAAAGTATGCCATGAGGGCTTTCCAGCAAGTATCATATCATCTCTAAATTCCATTTGAACAAGGAGATACAACCCTTGGAACATGGCATCCTGAATTGGTTTTTACAAGGCAGAATTTGTGCATTTGGCTCGATTTGTCCAAATCTGATAAATCCAAGCCTTGTCATCAATTTGGACACATTAGAGGATCAAATCCAAGGGGGATGATCTGATCTCCAAGCCTCCAAAGTCCAAGAATCTACAAGTAGCCACGCCAAACCTAAAAGATCTAAAAAGTGCCAAGACTCCAATTTTGTTTCCAAGCATTCAATGGATGCACCAAGGTGGCATGAACTGAGCGTATTCCAACTGAATTCAGTCTAAGTTTATCTCTGAACCAAAGCTACAAGGCCTGTGCTCTAACCTCAAGTCAATGGCTAGAGGAGACTTGAGATTCCATTTGATCACAATTGGCCAAAGGCCTGCTGCAGTTTCCATTCACTATTGCTTGCAAAAAAAACTTGCTCTACTATAAATAGAGCTCATTTGTGCTCAGTTTGAGTACACCAAAGCACCCAAACTGATGCTTTCCTCAAAATCCCTCTCTTTAGGCCAAAATGCCTTCTTTTGCAAGGTATCTCTGAGTTTTTGAGTTAGAGAGCAATTCCATCACAGCTCATGATCCAAACACATCTAATATGTCATATCTAAGTTGTCTAAACTCTCATATGTGACCTGTAACACCAAAATCACAAAGTCCCCTCTCAAAACCTCAAAATTGGATTTTTTTGCACTTTTCAAGCCATATCTTGATTCAGTCAATTTCAAAACTAGATAAGACCTCAAACACACTTAAAATATCATCCTTGAACTGTCCCAAATGGTTCCCCACATCTGGAACACCATTTGAGAGAGTTTCCATATTGGTCACTTTTGCCCCTTTTGCAAGAAAGAGCTCAAACTTGTTCCTGAGGATTCCAGCTGGTGATGATCATTCTAAAAAGCTTCTAAGGGATCAATTTAGAGTGTCCAAAGCATCAAATTACTTCTGGCACAAGGAACTTGACATATAGCACAAAAAGCTCCCAAAGAGGTAAGCATCACAACTTAAACTCTTTGAAATATGCATTGCTTTGAATTCCACTGATCATGAACATCTCATACAAGTTATATATGTTGTGTTTGAACCAATTCATCATGTAATTCTTGCCTGTAACATGAGGTAGCATAGAAAATGCAATTATAGGCCTATTTCAAAACCACCATCGGGTTTTAAATTGGGGGCCTCGTCTGAAAAAACCAAGGGCACCATTGGATTCCTTGTGAAATTCTAGGCATGATATACCTAAATTTTGTCCCAATCCATGGAGAAATGAGAAAGTTACAACCTTTATGTTTTTGGCCCGAAAGCTGGCTTTGCCTTGCCTTACCCAGGCCTAAAACAAGGCATCCCTTATGTATTTATGGGGTGGTTTTGATACACGGATGTATCACCACCCCAGTGGTAGAAGGCGCGCGTTATGACTTGGAGGTCTGGGGTTCGAATCCCCCTCGCCCCAGACCCTTTTTTACCACTTTTTCCATTTTTTTTAGTATTTGTCATATTATTTTAAATGATTTGAAAAATTAACTTCTCTCTCAATTTTAATTATTTTTTATTGGTTCTTTTTGCAAAAATCACAAAAATATTAAAATATTTTATTCCACAAAAAAATCAAATTTATATTAGTTATTTAATATAGTTGATATTTTTGTAAATAAATTCATTTTTTATTGTTTTTAAAACATTTCAAAAAATGAATATTCATCTTGAAAATCAAAATCAAACGAGTCCTAAATCATCTTGTGATTAAAACCTCATTTTTTCAACCTTAATAAAAAATCACAAGTAGTTTATTTAGACTTATTTGGTATTTTTGTCATTTTTATTCATTTTATTAAAAGGATTACTTTTAAAAAGAAAATGAAATTAGGGTTTCTTTGATGTTCACCCTAACAAATCTTTTTCAAACACTCATGGGCCTCTAATAGAGTGTAAGACCCAACCCCTTTGTAAATAGACAATTTTGGACCTCATGTGAGAGCAAGAGTTGTCTCTACAAGTCAATCTATGTTTTGATGATAACAATACGTATTTGTGAAAGAACCATTTTATGTTCTAACGTGTGTTGTGTGCAGATCATATTCATAGAAGTTATCAGATCCAACAAGCACCAGCCAGATGAGCGTAATTGATAATATGCGAAGTTACTATGTGTGACACAAGTTGCAAGAAGCAAGAATGCTTCTGTATCTAATCGTGATCAGTCAGATCCAAGGATGTCGATATTGCTGTTGCAATGCTCTTGTGGATGCTCTCTGAAAGTGGTCAAGATTCTGAAGATTGCGAAGCTTCTGAAGAAGAGAACCGAAGTGCTGAAGACTCTCATGACATGAAGTTCTGAAGGAAGAAGGCTCTGAAGACCAAGTGCAGAAAGACTCTGAAGACTTATGTGTTCTGAAGATTACGGTTTCAAATGTCAAGTGCTGAAGACTCTAAAGACAGATTCCTAATGGACGAGTTCTGAAGTTTCGGAAGACTTGAAGAAGTAAAGGATAATGTTCTTAAAGACAAGTGTTGAAGTTCTGGAGACTGATTCCTAATGGACTTCTTCAAATGATTTAAGACTTGGTATATCAGATATCTTGCTAAGAAGGCTCTACTCATGTTTCATCAATTTACCATCAGAAGCTTCTGAAGTTTGGAAGTCAAATGTTACCGTTCTAAGTAACTATACACAGCGCCCAAGAAAGATATATCCCATCACTTCTCCCACAACAAAAAGGAGATGTGTCAGTACAGCTAATTATTACACAACGTCTCTTTTCCAATAGCCAACAATATTTCAAACGGATATATTTTTACTGGGCTATTTAAAGGAAAGAGCATTCGCATCTGAAGGCATCGATTTAGTCCATGAATGGGGAATTGATCAAAGTCATTGTGTGAAGATAGCAACAATGATGAGTTCTCATTGTAACACTTAAATATTAAAAGCTATCACCATTTACACATGGCCATTGTTGTTGAAGCTTAAAGATCATTATTCAACACAACAACAATGAATTGGTACAGAAGTTGTTGATGAAGAAGACAACATTGCAAATCAGTCAAGTCATCAACCACCTTCTCGTCAGCGCTACATTGAAGATCTGAAGCAAGGAGTTGTTGCTCAAAGCTTGCTCACCCAAGAAGATGAAGAAGAAGAAGAAGATCTACACGATGTCAACAACCGTCAAATCATTATACATCTTTGTAGTTTCTTAGAATAGCAAGAAGCTGATGCTCACATCTTGCTTGAACACTTGTGTGTTCTTTGTACTTAAACTTAGGAGTAATCTGCTTGTTAAGAAGCATCTTTGTAATCTCCTGTAAAACTAATTCTTGGTGAATTAGGATTCCTTGAGTGGTCAGTGTGACCGGAGACTCGAGAAGGCAATGGCGAGATGTCATTGTGGGAAAAGCCTGAAATAGGTCAGTAGCGTTATATTCATTGCGATGAATCCCTGAACGTCTAGCTGTGAAAGCCTAGCAGTAGATCTTACGAGATTGGAACCTGCGGGTCAATGTTCGTTATATTTATTAAGTTGAATCCCTGAACGGTTCATTGCATGTTAGTCATAGTGCGGCTGTGCAAGTGGTTAGTCACCGGCTGTTGCCCATGCATCTGTAATCGAGATTGATTATAGTGGATTAAGACCTTGTGTTCAAGGCAAAATCACCTGAGGAGGGTGGACTGGATTAGCCTTTGTGGTGAACTAGGATATATCGTGTGTTCTTTACTCTTATGCTTAATGTCTTGTTTATGTTTCTATATTGAGTATCAGAACCTTACACAAGCAAGTCAGAACATTGCAACTCTGATAAGCTTCCGCTCTGCAAGTTCTGAATGTTGTACATATCGTTCAGACTTATTGGTTCTCACGCTCTAAGCATTACCAAGTATGAATATAACTTCGCAAGTCAGAGTCTCTCAACGAACTCTGATGTTATCTCAGCGTCTTAACGACAAGAAGTGAAAAGTTGTTAAAAGCACAAATACACAATTCAAACCCCCATTTCTTGTGTCTTTCTCGCACCTTCACCTCACACATTGTATAAGTCCCTCTGTATATTTTCAAAAATTCGGCGCGATCGTCACCTTTTTAACAAAATCAACTGGGCATCCCCTCGTGTTGTAAGTCCCATATTTCTTTTTCAAAACATCATTGGGCCTCTCCTTGAGTTGTAAGACCCATCCCTTTGTACAGTAAACCTCTTTGGGCCTCAATCGTTGTATAAGTCCCGATGTGATCTTCTCTAACAACGGTGCGATCACTGTTTAAACCTTGGGACTCTCCTTGAGTATAAGCCCCAACGATCTTTTCAAAACAACTTCCCCTTTGATTTAGATTTAAATATACAGTTGTTATCAAAACTTTCTTTAATTTCTTTGAACAACTAACAATATAGAATGGAAGCTTGCTCACCTGTAAGTTTTTATCTACTTTCATTTACATGCTTTAAATATACATAATTGTATTGTGGGAAGCTGCGCACTATAAGTCCTTCTTTCATACCCTTTTAAATACTTGTCATATATCAACTGTATATATACTAGTATACTTATTTAGAGTTTTCCCCGGCAACTAGGTCTAGAACTAGGTAAAGCCAGTTGGTCACTCTTAAATACAGTCAAAACTAGATCCCCATAGGACTTCCAGATACAGTCTTGCCTTCTCTTGGACTTAAACAATATGGAACAAAGAGAAAGGCAGTATTCTTCGTGAACCTTTTCTCAGACTGTCACTATTAGAAATTGTCAAAGAAATTCTACTCCCCAGAGTTGATCTATTCTCGGTGAATAACATCTCTTGAGTTTCTTCAAACCTCAGAACTTTCACTAAATGATCTATTCTCGGTGAATAGCATTTCTTGAACTTTCCTTGGTTTGGGACCCACAGGCTTCCTAAAAGCATACCAGCCTCCTCTTAGGCTTTGTACAAGGACCCTTCGGCTTCTTAGAAGTTCTCATGCCTTCTCTTGGGCTTAATACAAGGACCCTGAAGACCTCTTAAAGGTATAAAATAGAACTTAGTCATCCTTCGCTAGATCATTTTTTTAGTGTCAAACCTCAGACTATTTTAGGGTTGATACTCATCCCTTAAAAGAGTCAGCCTCCCTTGGAGGAATCATACAAAAGATAAAACTCTTCCATACCAATAGACTTGAACAGTCTAAAACCCCTTGAGTCTCAAAGACATTCTCAAGTTCCCTACAAAACATAGGAAGAAACCCTGATCACCCGATCAATCCCCAGTAGAGATAAAAACCTCTGGGTTCTAAAACCCAGTCTCTCTCCTATAATTCCCTAGCCAGGATAAGTCTATTATCAGTATAACACTATCCCAAATCAAAACCTCAAGGCGTCTGATACCTCAACTCTTCTGTAACCCTCAGCAGGAGTTGATTCCCCACTTGGACCTGCCTGGGGATCTCAATAATCCTCGGCAGAAGCTAGCCTCCTCTTAGGCTTTGTATAATGATCCTTCCTTTCCTCAGGATAGTCAGCCTCCTCTTGGGCTTTGTACAATGATTCTCCCCAGTGGAGCTAACCTTTTCAGACTCTCTTGTTGAGTCAATCACTTTTCAGACTCTCTTGTTGAGTCAATCAACTTTCAGACTCTCTTGTTGAGTCAATCACCTTTTCAGACTCTCTTGTTGAGTCAATCACGTTCCAGACTCTCTTGTTGAGTCGACCATTTTAGGCTCAATCTTGGGCTTTGTACAAGACAGATAAAACCATTCTCTTGTTGAGTCAATATTTTTCCATCCTCCTCTTAGGCTTTGTATAATGATTTCCCCTAGCAGGAGTTAGCCTCCTCTCAAGCTGTGTATAATGATTTATCCAGCTTGTTCAGCCATAATCCAGGGCTTTGTACAGGACAGATAAAAGCACTCTTTTGTTGAGTCAAATCATTTTAGCCTGAATCTTGGGCTTTGTACAAGACATAAATCTTCATCTCTTAAACTTGGGGACAAACATTTTCCCCAGCAGAGTCAATTCCTCTGAGCCTTCATTTAGGCTTTGGGAAATAAATTCCCAAGCAGAGTCAAACTCTTTCCCGCCTCCATCTTGGGCTTTGTACAAGACAGATAATACTCTCCCGCAGAGTCAAATCCTTTTAGCCTCAATCTTGGGCTTTGTACAAGACACCTAAAATATCCTCAGCTGAGACAGTAAAGTCTCTTTTAGCCTCAATCTTGGGCTTTGTACAAGACAGATAAAGATTTATTTCCCGCAGAGTCAGTCTTCTTTTCAGCCTCTATCTTGGGCTTTGTACAAGATACATACAAACCTCCCCTGCGGAGTCAAAATCCTTTTAGCCTCAATATTAGGCTTTTTACAAGACAGATAGAACATTTTCCCAAAAAAAGTCAAACTTTCAGCCTTCTCTTAGGCTTTGTATAATGATATCCCCAAAGAGTCAGTCTCTTTTTAGCCTCAATCTTGGGCTTTGTACAAGACACAAATATAAACACTCTCTTGTTGAGTCAGTCATTCCCAGCCTCCTCTTAGGCTTTATATAAGGACTTCCCTAGTGGAGTCAATCAACCTCTTAGCTTCAACCTTGGGCTTTGATCAAGGCACACAAAAACCAACATCTCCCTTTAGAGATGACAAGTTCTATCTCAGTCAAACCTTTTAGCTTCAATCTTGGGTTTTGAGCAAGACACAAATGAACCTTTTAGCTTTGATCTTGGGCTTTGAACAAGACACCAAAACCTCTTTTCCTCCCATAGAATAGGAGGAACTACGATTGCTCTGATTTCCCTGTTTCTTTTAAACGGGAATACGTAGGCATAAGATTGCGAAATCTTAGCGAGCATACTAATCAAAACTCTAGGTCCAGTACCTTCATACATCAATCAAAACTTAGGTCCAGTACCTTACCAAAAACATCGGGAAAAACCCGAACATCAACAAACATTCACTCTCCCTGTCACACTTTCCCAAGAAACTTTCCCGACCCATTAACGGATAAACACCATCAAGTGCAAAGCGAAACCTAAAGCTAACATCCTGTGGATAACCACATATAGGATGGGTAACTGACAACTCCCCATTGTATAACCTGACCCCGGACCCCCCAATCTCTTTAAAGCATTTGTTCGGTTAAACATTCACGTGCAAGGTTAGTTTTAGATAGCTTCCCTTTCCCTTCCAGCTTCATGGGATAAATAAGAAATCAGAAAGTAGCACCCCCTCCTCATTGAGAGGAGAAAACCCAAACTCAGCGATAAGGTGGTCGCGTCACAGGAAAAAATCGCTCGCTACAGATATCTTCTCCAAAAAATTGGCTCCTTGGAGAAGGAAAAGTTTATCAATGGCGGGTCGTGTTACTCTAATTAATTCTGTTCTTTCGAGCCTTCCAGTTTCTTGGCTCTCTTTTTACAAGGCATCGGTAGCGATCTTAAACCAAATTGATGGTATCAGGAAGAGATTTATGTGGGGAGGGAATGATATGGTTAGGAAGATCCATTGGTTGGCTTGGGATGTAGTGTGTAGTCCGAGGGAGAAGGGGGATTAGGAGTGGTAAACTTGACAGAATTCAATGCAGCCTTGTTAATGAAGTGGAAATGGAGGATGTTAGATAACAAGCAAGCCATTTGGAAAGAG